>CM062820.1:349187558-349441522 GCA_031772625.1 Pinus tabuliformis | reverse complement strand
TAGACTCCGCCCATATGTCTAAAAATAGAAATCCATTCTATTTTTACCAACAGGACCAATCATCCACAAATAGCATCCTGCAACTCATAGACCATGATCCATATGTCTAAAAATAGACTTTGCGCCAAAAATAGCCTGTGGGCCCACTTAGTGAAGGTGACTTCTTTTCACTAAGCTCCATCATCTTGTTGCATTTTCAAAACTCCCTCTCAACAAGATATGGATTATCTACAACCCCTATCCTGCAACTCTGGAATGTTCTGCATGCAACACATTTGCCCGGTCCACTTGGGCCAGCAACACTTGGAACAAAAACACTCCCAACTGGCCACTCTGTTGGGCTAGGAACATACTCTGATGCTGAAGCTCTACCTGCTGCTGACAAGTGCAACCTCTCTGACATGTGCGCTACTACAACATCTCCATGCATCTCGCACCATTGCACACTTCTCTGTGCCACCTAGCACTGTGCAAAACACTTGTGCCTCTCACATTGCTGCAGCCTGCTAGCTATGCACTATCCTGGGTTTCCCTACACTGTCGCTCTCTCTGTCGTTCCATCCACATCTATCTCTACCCAATCAGTCAGTTCCTGCTACTCCACATCGGGGCTCCCGTAGCAAGGTCTCATCCAAGAGGTTGGGTACCTCAAGGATCCTACCCCTCCTCCTTGGGACGATCACTCTATATCGCCCCACCTCCTACCTGGAGGTATGGCTGCATGTGATCCCTCAACCCACCTGGATCAAAGTTTCCCCCTACTGGAGGTCTCTGCATGAGTAGATGTCTCTACTCGATCTCCTCTCAGCTTCCCTTGTTATGGCTGCTCCACAACCTCCTGAAGCTACTGCACCAATCGTGGCTCCTCCATAGTCGTCTGAGACTTCTTCTGGCTCTGCATGTTGAGAGGTAATATATGCTCCCTCTCAACCACCAAGTCTCCATCAGTTGCCTCGCTGCTCAAGGCTTTGCATGCATCTTGAACCTCAAGAGCATACAGGTTCTTGACCCGTGAACCAATCTGCTTCACCTGTCTAGTGATGATGTGTCCAAGGAAAACCTTTCCCTTACTGAAGACTACATCATAGCCTTTGTCTTCCAGCATCGCGATCAACACCAAGTTTCTCTTCAGTCCTGGTACATACTTGACATCGGTCAAGGTAAGGCGAGCTCCATGCTCCCTCTAAAAAA
The DNA here is from genome assembly GCA_031772625.1 of Pinus tabuliformis. Classification (NCBI taxonomy): domain Eukaryota; kingdom Viridiplantae; phylum Streptophyta; class Pinopsida; order Pinales; family Pinaceae; genus Pinus; species Pinus tabuliformis. The sequence continues at coordinate 349,440,331 of CM062820.1, read as the reverse complement.
TAATCGTGCCTACACCTGAGACACTATACTTCTCATCATTACCCATCACTATGAGTATCTGGAGATCTTTCTCTTCCAAAGTACTGAACAAACTCTTGTCATCGGTCATGTGGAAAGAAGCTCCACTGTCAAGAAACCAACCACTTCCCACCATGGATGAAACCATGCATGCAAAGAGTGTGAAATCCAACTCAAATTGTGAAGCAAGTGCCTCACCTTTAGATCCTTCCCCGGATCCCTTCTTGGATTTCCTCCGTGGACAATTTGCAGCATAATGGCCCACCTCATGACAATGAAAGCATCGCACTTTCGATTTTTAAACCTTCTTCCCATCATTGGAAGAACTGGATTCGGAAAGGGAACCCTTCTCCTTCCCGTTCTTTGCTTTGGCAGCCAAAGCGCAATTTTCTTCATCAAATGCCTTTGATGAAGATCCGTCCCTGGTATTCCACTTGATCTCCTCTTGCACAAGATCCGACCAAAGTCTCTCCCATCCTGGAAATTTCTCCCGACCATTAACAGAGTCCTAATAGGAATGCCAACTCTTCGGAAGACCAAGGAGAGCCAAGCTCACCAATTCCTCATCATCAACAGTCACCCCCACACTTCCCAGCTCATCCCGGCATTGGGTGAACTTCGTGAGATACTTGGGCATACTATCTCCATTCTCACACTTAATGTTTCTAAGTTTATCCTTGAGCACCAACTTCCTCTAGTCGCTCTTGCTTTCCAATAAATCTGTCAACGCTTTCCACATCAAGTATGGAGAAGCCTTTCCATGCAAGCTAGACACAATGTGATCCTTCACGCCCTCCAACAGAATCCTTCGACACTTTGCTGTCTTCTTTTGCCAAGCCTCAACATGACTAGCATCAGTAGGCTTTGGGACCTCAGCCTCTATGAACTCCTTCAACCCATTGTCATCTAACACCACCTCCATCCTATCTTTCCATGCAATATAATTCGAGCTTCCTTCAAGGGCATACTCCAATCGCAATCCGTTGAAAGACATTTCAACTTTGACACTAAGAAAACACTGCTGCAAATTCGAATTCCACTAGCTCAAAACTCAACCGCTTCTGATCTAAGATTCATGAGAAAAACTTATTTCTCGTACAGAGATTGACTGTATGGGCATTTACCGGATATCTCACCTTCCAAAAGAAGGATGAATACAGAGGCTACCTGGCCCGATTACAGACTCTGCCTGAAGAAATAAAATGTAATCACTTTCTGAATAATAGATCTGATGATCAACTTCACTCTGATACCATGTAGAAATTTTGAATAATATAACACTTATTCACAGAGATTATCCTGATTATACACTAGTTACAGAATGCATGCATAATACATAACCTCCTCTACGTTGATCATCAATTTGCGGAATAAAAAACAATCACATGTGCACATTGAAACATCAATCACACATATCAACATAGTATGTAATGGGGAAAGCATATAGCTGAAAACCCCCAACTATCTGTATATTATAATGATAGAGAACATGTAAAAATACATAGTACAATACCCCTCACAAGTACTTAGTACTATCTCCACCTGCTACACATAAACTAGCTCAGATATGAATCAAGTCACAGGTTCAAATCTCCTCCGTTGTTTGCCTGCCTCTATTTCGCAATCCAAGTTGAGAATAGGAATGATGCAAGCTCATTTTCCTTGGCTTGTACTGTGCAATCCTCATTGGCAGTCTCCATCATTGATTATGCAAATCTCATGGACAGCTATAGTCACAACTAATAGTAGTCTCACCCTTTCACCCACCTCTAACACTTGTCTCCACTGAATTGTCCATGCACTGAGTTAACTGATGTATTATTTAGTTTCTTTATGAGTTAATAATTAATGAATTAATTAATAATTAATTCACATCACTCATAACTAGTGTATTTGGTATTTAGACTAAATAAAACTAGTTCAACTAAGTCAAACTGAACACAACTCCATCAACTCCTCAATCAACTCCACCAAACTCAACCACTTGAGTTCTAACTGAAGTCCATCATGCAATAGCTCAACTACCCATAAGAAAAGCGTATTTCCTTCTGGCAGTTTCATGTGCCACATCCATAGCTCGAACTGAAGTGCTCCAAGAGGATAAGATAATGTTTATAGTCCAAATATTATTAAGAGCTAATAATATTCGACTGTTCTATTTTTAGACTGGCAGTCTAAAAATAGACTCTGCCCATCTGTCTAAAAATAGAAGTCCATCTATTTTTACCAACATGACCAATCATCCACAAATAGGATCCTACAACTCATAGACCATGATCCATATGTCTAAAAATAGACTTTGCGCCAAAAATAGCCTGTGGGCCCACTTAGTGAAGGCGACCTCTTTTCACTAAGCTCCATCATCTTGTTTCATTTTCAATAGATAAGGAGAGAGCCCTCTCCTGACCTGGTAGGGCTAGCTACCAAGTTAAGCATGGTTTGATGTTACCCTAGACCTGCCTTTCTCAGCCTGAGGTAGATTTAGGCCCTAACATAGTGGCAACTCAGCTGGGGAAGAAAAGTTTGTTTGTTCTTTATTTTTGTTTTCTTTATAAACTATAGACGAAGCCTGAAGTTAGCCAGGTAGCCTTCGAACTGCTCTTGCTCTACAATTACATAAGTAGATGAATGTTGCTTCAGTGAATCTCCAATCTAGTTTATGAACTGAACATCTGACTTGCAAATTGCCCCAGTACATTAAACTGGGGAAGAGGCGACAGATCTTCTTCAGGAAAGATCATTCAAGTTACAGATCTGATTATTGAAGGTGGACAACGATCAGAAATTGGAAGGCTAAAATCATTCACTTGGTGACTCCAAATCAATTTCAAGATCAGATCCAAGGACTCCACTGGAGGATGAACCTGACGGGCAGAAACATGAAAGGACAATATGGAAAGATCAGGTATTCAAGTTGGAATTTCATCCAAGACATTATGTTTTTTGTCATAAATTATTTCTTCTCTTTTCCCGAGAATGTTAAGAAGGATTTGCAAAGTATATTATATTTGAGAAAAGATCCTCAACTTGAATTTGACTCCTTCCCTTTGAAGATTGTGAATACCAAACATTTGCATGCCTTTGAGCTTGATCAAGACCCTTTTTCTAAAGCTTGTGATGATCGTCTTCAAACTGATGAGCCTCAAGAGACCAAGACTGATCCTATACCTTCCGTACATACCCCTATACCTTGTAAAATTCCAGATCGATACAAGCCTCTGATTTTACCTCCCATATCCCATGCTTTCCCTAAAAATCATGACCTATATCTACCAAGATTTGATGGTGACTGTAACAACATCAGCGTCAAGAGACATGTACTGAATTTTGAGTCTTTTCTTGACCTTTTTGAAGCTGATGAAGAAGATGTCAGTATCAGGCTTTTTCTCTTTCTTTGCAAGGCAAAGTCAAGAGTTGGTTCAAAACCCTGCCTGATGCGAGCATCTCAGATTTCCAGCAATTCGTCAAAGCTTTCCTCGACAGGTGGGTGGTCAGACAGAACCCTTTCTTGATTATAGAAGAGTATAACCAGCTAAAAAGACAGCTAGAGGAGACAGTACAACAATTTTCTGTCAGATTTAACCAAGTTTATTATTCGATGCCTGTTAATATAAGACCTCCTCCTAGATCCACTCTCTTACACTACCCAGATGCCTTCGATCCGGAAATGGAGTTTCAACTGAGAGAAAGGAACCTTGCAACACTTGAAGAGATGTATAATAGTGCAGTAGATGTAGAGGCTCATTTGTTGATAAGAAGGGCAAAGTTGAAGGAAGAAGAGATGAAGAACATAGATCTAGAGGAATCGACATCTTTAGAGGTAAAGCTTGACATTTTGGTAAATGCAGTGGAAGAGATGATGCTGAAGATCACCACAAGGAATAAGTATGATGTTCAAGATCATGGCTCGTTGATTGAAGAAGAACAAGAGGTTGATCCAAAACATTTTCTTTCTTATTCCAGTTGTCATAGATCTAATATTGATTGTTTTATAGATCATCTTGGAGAAGACGGATCTGTTGATATGACATGCATGCTTGATGATGTGTTTATTACTAACGATTTGCCTCAATTTGATCAGTATGATGATGATTATGTCCTCCAAACAGAAGCTAATCTTGCAAACAAATCAGCAGCTAGTTTGTGGAAGGAGGAAGTTCACTTTCAACAGTTAGAGTATAGTGACCAACCTTTACATATCAGTTATGGAAATGATGAGGAAAGTGCAGAAAACTTTGAAGTAAGTGAAGGATCTTTGCCTTTTTGTTTTGCTTCGTTTCAGTTCATCAGAGACAACATTCATGCAATCAGAAGTCAACTGTCGAAAAGTCTTGATCTAGACCATCTTGAGGGAAATGAAAACCTTGTTCAAGAATTTTCATATTCAGAGTTGCAGCCTCCGAATGCCATTGATTGTCAAGTTGCAAATGAAGACTTGGAAGCTAGATCATATGATCAAATGATGCCAAATGATTCCATACCATTTTGTTTTGAATCATTTCAGTTTTTGAAGGGAAAATTGCATAGTATATCTTCAAATGAGTAGCCTGTAGGAAATCATGTAATCTCATCAGAACCAATAGAAAATGGGTTGCAGCAGTCTTTTCAAGTTTTTCACGATCCAATAGCTGATGTGTTAGATGATGTCTACAGTCAAAGTCCTTCTCCATTAGCTACTTGTGAGCTTGAAAAAAGTATTGATACAAACTTGATCTGGCAGCCGGTTTCTTTGTCATTTTCAACAGGAGTCTCATCACAAAGCTTAGATGAAAGTTTGCATTCATGGTATGAGGAGAAGTAAAGCAATCTATTGGATGAGCTAAGTCCTAGTGCACATGAATTTCAAGATCATTATGCAGTGTTTTTGGAGTCATATAGAGAATCCATATCATTCAACGGATCTATTTACAAGTTTTCATGGGAGTTGCCTTTCAATACTTCTCTCTTATGGTTCATAAGAAAACCCTTGCGAAGAATTCAAATAGTAGCCAAAATACTTACTTGGTTCCATTGGTTGTTTCATTTCACTTGATCAGGTGATGAATGGAATAGTTATATTAGGTTTTATTGAATAAGCTCCATTTTGAGCATATTTTCAGTTTGTCAGTTGTGTTTTATTATTGAGTTAGTTTCAAGTCCGTTTGTTTCGTCAAGTTGTCAGTTTTCAGTCATGCATTTCATTTTGAGTTATTGACTCCATGTAGCCCAATGGAAGAGGCACTATCTGCTTTCCAGAGACCTATGGTTCTTGGCACCTCTTAGGAGCTACCATCCCCATTGGAGCCAATGTTAGTGTCGGTATCTTCATCCCTCCATCAGTGATCAAAATTTCTATTTTTGCATGCATATTAGGTGTCTCATTTGATCAGTTGCACTCCATTAGGTCATGGATCATCTAATGGTAGTGGTTCTTTGTCAAATTTCCCTCACGCTTTTCATTTGCTGGCCTATTTCCATATGTACAATTCATCTGCTATCATTTTTATTTCATTTCATTTGCAGTAGTCATTTTAGGGTTTTCAAGTCTCATTAGGTCTAGGGTTTCCCACCATGATCTTCAAAAGCTCAATAAGAGGCTAGCAGTCACATGAGGATTTTGAATAAGTTCATAAAATCACAAATATTATTGATGATTTTCTCCATAAAGGGTTTTTAGTTTTGAGGTGAAAACATGATTTTTCCATTTCTTATACAAATTTTATGTAATTTTATTGTTTTCATATGTAATAAAGCATCATCTGCAGCCCTTGGTCACCTTTCCAAACTCCTACACTCCAGATCCTACAAAAGAGACAAGAAAATACAAGCATTAGTCCATCAAATGACAAAAAAGAGCCAAACTGCAAAAACAGGGTTTTAAAAAGAAAAGTTAAAAGCAACTTTAGAAAGTGGGTCTTTCCTAAATGAAAAATTAAAGTCACTTGTATATAAAGGGATCATTTGTGTTAGAATACATCATTTTGTGCAAAGAAAAGAAAGAAAGAGCAAAAATCCGCGTTTGAGGAAAGAAAAGGCAAAATTGTAGCAAAGTTCAAGTTTTTTCTTGGCATGACGCACCTAGGTGTTGGCGCAGTGCACCTATCTGCCAAGCCAAAAACTCATCCCGTCAATTCTCTAAGGCTCCAAAATTTCCAAATACCATCCCTTCAAGTAAGTAAACCCTCCCATTTTCCATAGCAAGAGATTTAGTCATTCTTGATGATGTTTTGAAAGGTGAAAAATTAAACCCTAAGTTGTTTCAAAGTTGCCTTGACAAAACTGTCTAGGGTTTTGCAGTTTTTGTCATTCTTGCTGTTTATAATCCCTTGCATAATTTTCCCATATCCCATTCCTCTCCACTAAATTTCCCTAATTTTATTTCCCTTTCCCTCTCTCATTTACACTCATCTTACCCCCTTATTCCCAAACCCTAAGCCCTACACCTAATTCCCACTATTCCCCAAACCCTAATCTTCATTCCCAAAACCCTATCATTCCCTAGTAACCCTACAGCTAGCATCAAAACCTTCCTTTCCACTTATATTATTAGTCCACTCATCAAATCCCAAAGAAGAAAACAGTAGTCACCTATTCTTGAGAAAATCTCTTCATACTCATCATTTTACACCATACATTGGCAAATATGGAAACAGATTCAGCTTATGAAAGGGATGAAGACATTGTGAGTGATTCCTCCCAAGAGATTCATGCACCAAGAAAACCACATAAGGGAGGAAAACACATCTAAGAGGAGCCCACGACACTCACAGAGTTATTAACTTGTCCTCTTGCAGTAACATGTTTTAAACATCAGTCTTGCTACCAGTTTTGTGAGATAGTGGAGAGGTTGAAATACCACCATGAACTTGCTAGGATATTTGTCCTTCATCTTCACAATGGCCAGGTGAAATTAGCAAGTGTTTCCTTCACTTTGACACCTGAAACTATAACTGTAGCAACAGGTATTCCAAATGTAGGTGAACAGTGGAACAAAGGACAGCTTGTGGGCAAACAGCATTATGAGCCTTATGTCAAGGCTAGTTAGCAAAAGAAAATCAATAGGGTCTTTCCTTTCAGATACCTACAAGACACTTATGCCCCACTCATGAAGCTTATTATCAAATACTTCACCTGTGAAGGGAGATTTTCTCACTTGTACACTTATCATGTTAGATTATTGATGCATTTCACTAGAGTGAGGATGATGAACCTCCCCTATTTCATATGTAGAAATATTGAGAAAATGGCTACATTGGTGCAAAGAAAACCTCCTAATCAACAATTCAACAAAATTTATCATTTTTCATTGATCAATATTGTTGTTTTGCATCAGCTAAGTTTGTTGAATGTTTCATGGGATACTTTCATTTCACATGAGGTTTTCAAAAGCCCTCAAGTGACCCCATCAGTGTTTCAAGAGGAAGGAGAGCCTTCAAATCAACCAGAGGTTCATAAAACTCAAGCTATAGGAGTGCCAGTAATTATTACTTATGAAAATGGCACAAGGAGATTATTTGCAGCTGCCAAATGAGTATTATCTCCACCTGGGGTCGAAGGGGTCTCGTTTCCTTCACCAGACAATAGGCAAATGCTATCTTCACTCGGGGTGAAAGGAGCTTTGCCTTCTTCTTTAGCAGAGCAAGTACAGGACAAAGGAAAGCAACCATTTCATGAGGAAGGGCCTTGTGAAGGTCAGGAGAGAGATTTTATTTTGATCTAGGAGGAGGATACTGATTTGGGCTCCAAAAGATCAAGACTCAAGGAGATCATCAAAGAACAAGAAGCTGACATCCGTGCCTTATCTATTAACCTTGAAAGGGCTAAGTGGATCATTAATTACCTTGATCAACAGAATAAGAAATTGGAGGATAAACAAATAATCATGGAGCTACAAACCATAAGGGAAAACAGGCAAGCAGCAAAAAGAAAGAAAGTCAAATTGACACCCCTTGAGCAAGAGATTGATGTTGATCAGGAATCATGGCTAGAGAGGGAAAATATGCACTTGGAGAAGCTACTTGATAAATCCAACAAGGAGAAAAATATGTTGCGGCACATGGCTTATCACTATTTGGCACGAAACAAAATTTATAAAACAAAGATAAGAAGCCTAAAGGCCAAGTTGAGGAAGACTTTGAGGAGCAAGAAAAAACAAGATAAACTCAAGATCTTGGCTAAAGCTTCATTGGCCTAGCATAGCATTTGACATATATCACTCATGCCAAATTTCAAGAAATTTGGTAAACGTTTTGGAAATTTTGAATTTTTCATGGAAAAAACAAGTTTTGCCGGCAGGTGCGTAGCGCTACCTGGCGCTTGCTTTTGATAGGGACCTCCATTTGAAGAAAACTTGCATTTTTGGATTCATTATGAAAATTTATGCATGCTCAAAAATTACTAGGAAAAATTGACAAGTTTTGGACCTCCAAAAGGGCCAAAAACACCTCAAAAATGCCCTCTCTGCCACTTTTGGGCCACACAGGAAGTAGTCTTGGGAGATTGCAATTTTGGAGGGGAAAATAGACTCCAAATCAAAAAATTCAAGCTTTTCAAAAACGTGGACTCACAGGGCTTTCCAACAAGCTATCTTGCACCTGATTTGGACCTCAGGAATCCTTCCAAAATTAGTTGGGAAAAATCACTATGAATAGAAAAAGTGGCGCTACGCACAGGATGAAAAAGTGCCAAATTTTGCTCAAAAACTCTATTTTTGCCTAATTTTCTTCTAGTTTGACTTTTTCTCTCTCATGGTCAAACTCATGATGTAAAATTATGTCAATTTATGTATTTTGATGTAAAAATGATGAAAATTGACTCAAGGAGGTAGATACATCATGTATAGGTGATTTTGAACTGAATGAATCAGTTTCCATAGTTTTAGAGGCAAGTTGTTCCACTGCCTATTTTTCAGTTCCTAGTTTAGATCTTGTTGAAACAACTCCTAGACTCTTGGATTCGACCCCTAAAGGCTAGCATGGGTGGTTTTTTGCCTATATCTTGTACTTTCTTAGTCATTTGTCAAGGTTGGACTCTTGTGAATGCTTTGAGCACTATTGTACATCATCTCTACAGTTTGGCAAGGAAATAGACCAGGGTTTGCAGCATTTTGTGGGATTCTTGTGGCAAGGTGACTTAGTATTGTTTTTCCTTCTATGATTCAAGTTATCATATGTTTATGTGTGCCATTATCTCTCTATTTTTTTCTTAACTAAATGAATCAAGTATAAAGGTGGAAATCATTGATGTTGCAGTGCTCTACCTTAGGGTTTCATTAGTTTTACATGTTTTCTACTATTTGAAGAGGACTCATGACACATTCATGCCCTTTCCAACTCCTCACCATTACACCTAATCTAAAATACTAAAGCACTTGCCTACCTCTCCCCACAGAAACCTCTGCAAGAGTGAGTTCATTCCCCGGACCCAAAACTGCCTTTCGCTTTTGATCTAGAAAACCAACAAAAAAAATCAATCAAAATTCCTCTGAGCATATACCTAGCCTAAAATTATTCTTTATATCAGTCATCTCAAGCCTCATTTGCTATATTTTCCTGAGATTGACAAGGAGAGAGCCCTCTCCCGACCTGGTAGGGCTAGCTACCAGGTTAAGTCTGGTTTGATGTTACCCCAGACCTGCCTTTCTCAGCCTGAGATAGATTTAGGCCCTAACAGTTTCCATGGTTGATGATTTGAGTTCCTGAACATTCTGGGACAGCTAAAGGGATGGCAATAAAGCATTTGGTGGAAAGATAGCTTCTATTCCATAAACCCAAAATAAAGGAGAGTTTCCAATGGTATCTTTTGGAATGACCCTATCAGCCCACAATGTATTAAACAAAGAAACGTGCCAATTTTTCTAGTTTTCATATACATTCTTTTTAATAATTTGAAACAAATTTTATTGGATGACTCAACTAAACCATTACCTTGATGATAGTAGTTTGTTGAGAATTTAATATTTATGCCTTTATCAACTACATAGGCATCCTGATCATGTGATGGTAAATATAGCGCATTAGCAAAGACAAGAGATTGAGCAATGCCAAAAAGTGAAATGATATGAGTTTCAAGAAAAAATATAACATGATTTGCATTCACTACATGAAGTGGCACTGCCTCAACTGATATTGTAAAGTAATTTTTTGTTGTTATAAAATATTTCTGTTTTTGAGCTAGAGTAGGATTAACAGGGCCTATAATAGATAAGCCCCGTTGTTGAGAGGGAGCTTCAATGGAAACATGTTGCAATGGAAAAGCATAGTTACCCAATTTGCCTGTAGCCTTTTAGCATGTATGACACTTTCTCACTAAATCATGGGCATCCCTAAAAATGGTTGGCCAATAATAACCTTCCCTTAATATTTTGTGAGTAGTGTTCTGACCACTAAACTGCTACTAGCAGAACCTGAATGAAGATCATGAAGAACTTTAGAGACTTCCTCTTTCTTAAGAAAACTAAGCAACACTCCATCATAATTTATCCTAAAAAGAATGTCACTAATAAATTTATATGTGGTATATTTTAATCATAACACCCTTCTTTGGGTTGAATTTAAATGAGATGGGATGGTACCATTTTTTAGACAAAAACTTATGTTTGCATACCAAGAATCAGAATTATGATCAACACACAAAACTTCATTTTGAATATAAGAAATTTTATTTTTAAGAGGATATTGATCATGATTAACAAAATGATTATCATTGGGAGGAATAGATTCAACAACTAACTTGTAAATACCTTGACCTCTAATAATAGTGTAGTTTTAATTTCAAGATCAAACTCTTGCAAGGATGTCCTCCAGTGTGCCATTTTTCCCCAAGTTCCTTTTGAACAAACGGGTTCCTAACTGTAGGGTAATGTACAATTACTTTTTTCCTTGATTTTAATAAATAGAAGTGAAAGTGCTTGATTGATTTATAAACTTTGAAATCTTATTTTTCAATGGGTGCACAATTTAGTTTTGCTCCTTTAAATGAGGAGCTCATAAATGCAACTGAGATTTCTGCATTTTGGTAAGCCTTCTAGGTAAGGACAACAACATAAGTTGAATTAGAGGAAAAATTGTATAAAAGAAACTCCTTAGAAAAATATGGGCTTATAAGAGGCGAAGCTTCTACAATGGCTTGTTTGAAAGTGTCAAAACCCTGCTTTTGAGGCTTTCCCCACCTAAAAAAAATAGTCTTTTTTACCAGATCCTGAAGGAGTTTAACGATTTCTGAAAAACTTGGGACAAAACATTTTACAAAGTTTCTTTTACTAAAAAAAGATTGAATTGGTTTTTTAGAATTAAGAGGCAATAAAAACTTAATTGTCTGAATCCTTTTTGGGTCAATCATAATGTCATATTTAGACACAATACATCCCAACAATTTACCTTTGATGATTGCAAAAAATGATTTTTTATGGTTAAGGGAGATTCTTGTTTTCTTGCATCTTTCAAATACAACTATTAAATGTTGGAAGTGATCTTATCTATGTTTTCAAAAAATGGTGAGATCATCAAGATATATGACAACAAATTCATTGATAAGTCCTCTAAAGGTTATATCCATGGCATGCTAGAAAGTTTTCCTAGTATTTATCAGTCCAAAGGGAATCTTCCTATATGAAAAAGTGCCCCATGGCGTCCTAAATGTGGTTTTCAGTTGGCCAGATGGATTTACCAGAACCTAATTATATCCTCAGAAACCATCGAAAAAGGGCAAAATCTTGGATCCTGAAATGTGCTGAAGAATTTGTTCCGTGGGTGGGACCATACAATGATATTTTTCATAAGCTTGGTTTAAAGTTATGAAGTCTACACATAAACAAATATCATTGTTTTTATTTCTAACAAGGATAATATTGACAACCCATTGTGTGTGTCTAACTGGAAAAATTATCTTGGCTAATAAGAGCTTATTTAGCACTTGTTTAACAACTAACTCTAGATTTGGATGGATCTTCCTAAGTTTTTGCTGAAAAGGTTTACTATAGGGTTTTAAAGGAATGGTGTGCTGCATAATATTTGGGACAAAATTCTTCAGATCATCATATTTCCAAGCAAATACCTCCTTGTATTGCTTGAACAAAAAGATAAAATCAACCCTTTCTTTGGGTGAGAAATTAGCTCCTAAATTAACACATTGAGGTTATTCTTGTGTGCCCTGGTTTATAAATTTAGTTGACATGAAAGAACTATTTTTCTTACAATTAAAACTTTTGAATATATCATGTAAATCATAGAGATGTTATAACCTTACAATGTACCTAGGTATCTCTTTTACTATTTTAAGAAGTTCATTGAACAATTGTTCTTTAATTTTCTGTGAAAAATCTTGCAGATTTTAATTGTGCGCAACCTCATCGATGATTGAATCCTTGAATGTGCCTTCCATATGTAGGAAATCAATGATCTTATTATCCCCATAAAACACATGCCAATTAGAAATTGTATTTGGTATTGAAGGTCTAAAAATAAGTTCAACAGAAAATCCACCAGGATTAAAAGTTTCAACAAGAATTAATTTTTGTTAAGGGACAAATTCCCCTAGGGTCTTGGGTTGATACCCTAGCAAATCAGAGGTTGTCTATATAGAGAAACACACATTCCATATAGCCATAATGCTAATATAAGAAAACTATACAATAAGGGGCGTACCTAGGGGTCCTTCGTTCGGGAAGATCCTTCCAGGATCCAAACCCTCTTGGAGTTCCTTTTGCTCCTTTAACCTGCAAAACAATCAATTCAAGAAAGTACAGCAGTATATGGACTAAACATCATAAAGAAATCATCTTCATAGTATATTGAAAGGTAGTTATTTATGAATTTAAATAACCATTCACATATGAATCATAACATGGATATCATAAACATGAAGAAAATTTATGTCAGGAACAAAGACAAGTGTTTCTTTTATTATAGACAAATAAAGTATAGAAAGGAATAAGTTCACCTAATTCATCCTTTCACAGGCTCCAAGTGGAACCGTCCTCCGGATTTGTCCAGTCTCAAGCCTTTAACAAACTCCTTCCATGACTTACTCCATGATATCTCAAGTAGTAGATAGACATCATCACACAAGGAAACAAGGGTTTCCTATAAATGGGGGAAGTGCAGGAGGCACTAGGATCTTCAGACCTGGTCAGGGAAATCTCAGCATAGTAACCTTTCTCTCTCTTCTCTCCTCCTTTAGGCCTTCCCATTGAAGCCTTTTTATACTTCTCCCAAAGTAGTTTTTTAGTTGGGAATTTGTTGGGAACAGTTAGGACACGGGCACTAACAGGTAATCAGCAGGTAAAACCCGCGATCTCCGCTCGAAATTAAGGAGATTTAATTTTTTTTTTCAAGTGTTTTAAGACATATACGTAGGTTGGGTATACATAGACCCACGTACACACACATTTAGCTCAGGGAAATGTCATGTATAGGGAATAAAACACTGTTTTTTAAATTTTGGACCAGGTTTGGAAGGAGGGGTTGCCTTGGGCCATGAGTGCAGCATCACAAACCTCAAGAGTGAGATTTGGAGCTAGTACAGATGGCCCCTAATATATGAGGTCATAAGGGGAACATGATGGCCGAAATATATTAAGCAAGTTCATGGAAAGGAAATCTGTCAAAAATTGAGAAGGACTTCACTAGAGTTCAGCCTGCCAAGCCACAAAAGGAGATTAGAAAGAAACATTGTCTGAGGCGGGCATACCCATGCTCAGAGAAAGTAAAGCATGTCCGCATATCAAGTACAAGCAGATCCACTAAGTATACAAGTATAAAAAATTGGAAAATACATAATGGATCAACTGATCATGATCGAACAAGTACATGTCAGAATATCACATATAAGAATGTAAATGATGTTGAAGAATGAACTGGATCACTGATATCAAAGACTGATCACAAAAGGTACCAATTGAACATGATGGAATAGGATGGTACTACACTACAAACTCAAGTGCTAGCATATAGAATGTCACCATGAATGATTGCAACACATAAGGTGGAGTGGTATCAACTAGCAGCAACAGGAGCAACTGTCAAGTGAACCAATGAATGCTGATGCAACCTGAGGTCTGCATCGACCGCCGTGGTACATTTCTACACCATGGGAATAAATGATCTAAAGTCAACCATGTGATAAATTGTTTGATTACCGGTCATTGATGTATACCATAAAAAAACACGAGACTACTCACTGGTAATGATAATGAGCGTCAAGGTACCCAGTACAATCTAACAAGTGTGAATAGATGAGTTGGAGTCGAACACCTGTAAGAATCTATCGATCATGAGACAGTGATGGTTTCCCACTGTCGATACCGAAGGACCTGCCACTAATGAATGCAAACCCCAAGGTACTACCAAATGGATTCTAGATCCTTGCCCCAGAGCAATGAGCCGTAGTCGATGGGGAAATATCCGCTAGAAGGAAGGCATTAAGGCATCCTTCATCAATCTAGCGCGAGTGCAACCCATAGGCCAATAATGTGGAAGGAATCAGACGAAAAAGATGTAGTAACCTGACCAAAGTACTTTTATGACATACACAAGATGTAGCTAGCACATGATAGAAACCCTCTAAACCAACTAATAATGAAAGGTGACATAGAGGCGAGGTATCCACCAATAGGGTCAAATGGAAACCAAGGTACTACACGAATCCCAATGTGTGATAATGTAAGTTGATGTCGAACACAAGGGAAACCAATCAGTCAAAGACCCATGATATTGATCGATGTTGAGCACAAAGTGACCTATCAATAATGAAAATAGGGCCAGGGTGCAGCTCTAGGCCTGTCCTTAGAGCAAGATTTCGTCATCGATAAGGACAAGACCCGCCAGAAAGAAGTCAATGGGGACCTTCTCAAACTGGCACGGGTAAAGGACCAATATAGTTGATGTGATGACAGACATGATACTGACAACCAGGGATGGCCGACTAAAAAATGAGTTAAGAGACACCGTAGAGAGGCCGACTCAAGCTAACTTCCCTTGAACAAAAGCATGACTCAATGTGACTATGTGGCAGCATATGATGACTCTATATAAGTTCATCATGCAGGGGGCACGAAAAAACCCTCCATATGATTGGAAGAGATAACCAATCGAGGGAGAACTGACTCAATAAGAAGGTTAAGGCGTACCTAAGTCAAACTAAATCCCGCCCAAATGGAGGAAACTTTGTTTTTGAGTGCTTTGTTCAAGGGCGACACGATTGACTCTAGCTACCAATAATAAATGGAAATATTGTCCTGTTCCCGCTCTTTTTTGGAATATATAATTTTTTGTCTTTTTCTGTTAAAGCTGGAAAAAGAATAAAAGAATGCTATAGTATAGTGGAAAGAACGAGTGTCGGTGAAGCAGATGATCTAGTTCGTGGGATTGGAACAATCCTATGCTCAATGCAGGGAGGCGAAAACTGGTCAATGACACTCAAAGGTGTGTTCCTTCCACGGGTCAAGGTGTGTCAAGTTGCAGAAGTTAATGGTATGCAAGTTTGATTTTGCAGTCGTCATGGTCAAAATTTGGCTTAAACACGAGTCCAAGTGAAGTCGGCTAAAGGCCAAAAGGTGTAAATGGTCAAAATGCAATGCAGTAGTACCAATCAACACAAAGGAGCCTCTAGGGTATAAGGCTAGAACGAAAGCGAAGAAGCAAAGAGGAATGAGTCTTCATCGCATAAGTCATGGCGAGACTATAGAGGACTCTCGAGCCTACTCAAATCGGAGCAACATGGGCAACAAATGTCAGTGAGGTACTAACTATGATGCCCATTTAAAGGATGGCTTCTACCATCGTGTCATGATTTAAAGAATCGGTGAGTGAAGATGGTTTACGAATCATAACACGATGGGATCGACCCTATGGCAAATGTATCGAAAAATGGAGGCTAGCATCCATAATGCAATGGAAAAATGGCTTCCCTAACCTATATGCCAGTGAGAAAACAATACCTGCCATGACGGGTCAACAATCATGGAACCGTCTCGAAACCGTCGAAAAAATGTCCAAAATGTCCTGAAAGTAAAACCATTCTCGACATTCCAAGCTCCCAAGTTAAAAATTACATGAGACCAAACAAAATTAAGTTTTGAAGAAATTTTGCATTTTCAAAGCCTATAAAATAGTTTTTGGACTCACCATTTTCACCATTTGAGCTTGAGAGCAGAGGATAGGAGCAAAAGAAGAAACTTTTCCATACGCCAAATTCAACCGTTCAGATTCTTTCAAAATCCCCAGGTAACTCTTATACTTGTCTTGCAATCAATTGTGACTAGTTTTAAAATTTTTAATTTATGTTTTACCGTTGAATTCTCTGTCAAAAATTTCACCAAGGCATATACGCGGGTTGGGTATATGAAACCCATGTACATGCGGGCCCTACACGCGACTGTGTGCAAATGGACCCGCGTATACGCCACGAACATTTCAAACAAAAAAACTAATGGTTTAAAATCATTTTTTCTTCAGGATGCCAGTCACTTGGCGAGAAAGAGAGCATACCTCAGTGGATGATGAGGTCATGAATGATCCTAATGCTTTGGATGCCTTACGGGGATGTGGTTTGCTAAAATTCTTCAAATTGCCAAATATGAAAGCAAACACATGTCTGCTTGAGATGCTCATTGATTACTGGAGTATCGATGATGATTCGTTTATGATTGACCAGATGCCACTCAGGATAGAAGTGGACGACATTTATTTCATCATAGGCATTTCCCTAAGGGGAGAGGTAGTACATTCCAGGGGCAGGACACGAGGCAGTCTCTCGATCGAGGAATACGTACATATATATTTCCCGAGACATCCAGAGAAGGTTGGAAGTCAAATTCCAATCAAACATGTGGAGAGTTTATCGCTGAGGATAATCTTGTTCACTATAGCCAGAGTGAATGGATCAACTTCTCTACACCAGGCATCACGGCCAGCCATGAGCTTGGCGGTAGATTGTTTGACCACTGTATTTGACTGGTGTACTCCTCTTCTGGCCAACCTGAAAAGCCAGCTCACTTCCATCAAGAGAGGGTAGACCAAAAACTTCGGATATGGGACTATTTTGTGTTCTTTCTTTTTTGAGAGGGTCCCAGCACTTCGTCCTAGAGTGCCAGTTTCAATCAACACCCCACGAGATCCATGCATGGGCAGGTGGGCTGACCTGATGAAACGTCTAGGAGGTGGGGACGTCCCACGGACTGCATTTGATGATGACTTCTTTTCCTGGTGGGATCAGCAGATCATCACCATAGATGACTACCCTTATGCTGGGTTGGATTTCCGAGGAGAGCCTGATCTAGTATTACCACTGACCGCAGCATGGGGCGACATTGGTAAGTATTTTTTGATTTTATGATTTTTTTTGTGATTTTTCAAATATAATAATGAATTTTGAAAAAAAAAATTGATAGGATTCAAATGACTAATATGATGATCATGTTCCAGATATTGGGCCGATACAACTAGATGAGTCTCCATGGCACAGATGTCGTGGCCGAGGGACCGAAGAGGCAGCTGCAGACACAGAGTGACTACTTCACACAGTCCAGTGGCACTTGGTGAGACTCACTCACGGAGTACCAATGGCGGCGGTAGAGGATCTTCCTGAGGATATGTGGCATCATGTGGTTGGCATGCCACGACACTGGGTCCGCACTTTTAGGTGTGTGGCCAATGCGATAGTTACCCACTTAGCCGCTCATCCTAAGCCGGAGCATTAGATGTACTAGACATGATTATGGGCATTTGAGTCCCAATTTTGTATATTATTTTTGGACAGACTTATGTACACTCGAGACATTTTATGATATATCTATATCTATATATATATATATATATATATATATATATATATATATATATATATAGATACAGTTCGATTTTTTGATGCTTGATTTTATTGTGATGAATGATTGATGTGCTAGTCTAATGCTTGATTAGCGATAGAATCAGCTAACCAATTATGAGATCTTGGAATGTGAAAATAATTAATATAAGTAAATGTTCTTTGCAACAACCTCACCCTTAAATATTGGCGATATAAACATGGATCCCTTACCCGATAAATGTTATTCAATTGTGACACTATCAATTGTGAATCAAGATAAACTACCAATGAGTCGATTTTGTGAGAACTTGCCTCGGATAGTAAATTAATGACAACAGTATACTCAGCCATATTATTTGAAGCGGGACCAATGCATACTCTCCTTGTTACCATCAACTGACCATTTGGATAGTATAGTACCCAAGCTGCGGAAGCGAGATTCCGAGTGTGCCGACTAGCACCATCGGCGAATCCAAAATAGACCAAGTCATCCATCAACACCTATCACAGCAGACCAAAAAGTGTTGATATCAAAAACTCTCAATGAGATATGTACAAATATACACAATGTACAAAGAAGCCATTGCCTAGCTGCTACTTAAGCTAAGTACTTCTTGAGGTAGAGCCTGTTTTGGGGCTCCACCAACTTGCTTGTAGGGATGTTTATCAGTACTATTATCAAACCAATCAATATACTTCCTTCGGCGAATGACTGTGTTGGAGCCAAAGGACCCGTACAAACATCGCTAGTCGGACTAGAGGACTTGGATTTGACTTCATGCAACGGGGAATAAAAACATGACCAACGATGTAAATCTTCCAAAGGTCGATCTACAGCCATCATTGCTTCGAATATCGCTTCGTCAGATGGAAAAAAAATATCCGAGCAATCTGACACAGAAGTGGAATCAAGGGTCCGAGAACGAGCCACATCACCATCTACCTCTTTCTCAGAGGAAGGAGTAGAATGGTTATGTGCAGAGTCATTAGTAGATTCACATCTAAGCTCTACTGCAGACATAGAAGATTCTATTTCACCCCTTGCCATCATCCGATGTGGTCACAGATGAAGATAAGGGTCCAGGATACGAAAAATAATGAGCTTGAAAAAACTCTTTCCGTAAATGGTCCCTGGAGGATGAAATTGTATTTATTCTAGCCATAGGAGGGGGGAAGATCAAATGTACCCATCAATGAAGAGTACATCCCGACTCCTAGATTCTTAGTAGGCGGACGGGGGTTATCCACTAAGGGAACAGTAGAGTCCGAAGTTGCCCGAGGATCAACTGGAGAATAGTCCAATTGATCAACCTTAACAACTTTCCCCTCATGAGGAAAGCAAATGACATGAAATAGAGTCAAAACAACGACATCCATTTCATATACCCAGTTCCTTCCTAAGAGGAGATTGTAGTCTAGGTTAGCATCAATGACTTCTACTTCAATATTAACGACCTTCCCACCAACACATATAGGAAAGGCGGGGATAATCCCGTATGGCCTATGAGAATGACCATCAAATTTTGTCAAGAGGGTAGGTGAAGGAACAACCGAAGGTGATCCAATGGCCTTCCAACATGACATAGACATGACACACATGGAAGCTCCCTCATCTATAACCGTCCGAAAAATATTAGTTTTCTGGTAGGTAGACTTTATCTGGAAAGCCATATGATGAGGAAGTCTCTTTTTGACATTATGCATATCAAAAGTGAGAGCTAAAGAATTATTTGGATTCACTGCCTCCATTGCCGACAGCAAGGCACTTCTTTGAGCAGAACACGACTGGAGGACCTATAAAGTGGACATAGCACAAGGACTTTGCGCCAGATCCTCAACAATGGAGTAATTTTGGGTTGCCCTAATATTAGGGTTGATAGTCGTACGTTTAGTGGAACCTTTTGGTACCTGTGGTATAGTCTCAACAGAGGGTCGCTCAATATGAAGTGGGTTGGTAGTTTTGGGAACTGTTTTATCCTTGGAAGTTTCACCTTCACCATAATTGCGTGACCGTGTGGCCACATTAGCGTGAGAACCCATCATGAAAACATTTTATTATTTATCCCCTTCTTGGTTGCCCCCTGCGGAGGTACCAGGGTTCGAACTCACGACAGCAAGCATTTGCTGCCCTTGGGGAAAAGGGTTGGTTAACATAGCTTGAGAACTAGAAGTCCCTTGCTGCCCTAACAAGCGCTGAGCATCTTGAATCTTGGGGAAGAGATGAGTTAAATGGTCTCCACTACATAGCTTGCATGGAAACTTGACTTTCTTTTTAGACTCATTTCTACCACCACCAGCATTATTGCCAGGATTATTTGCATCAGTCTTCCCATCTTGACTCTTTTTCTTACCTCGTCCTTTCTTCTTCCCATTGGAATTTTGATTTCCTTTAGGGTTGGTAGGTTGGACGGAATTAATTGAAGAGGGTTGGGAAGATGAAGGATTAGACGATGTGACTTGGGTGTTAGGAGCAGTTTGCAAAGAAAACTGCTGCAATTGGCTCAAAAAGTTCACTGCATTTGTATCTACCGATCCAACAATACCATCCGCATGAGGACCTGTTTCGACTTGCCTATATCAACCTTAGACCCAGGAGAATCTAGCAAGATTTTTTGTAGGATCCCAGACTGAGAGTAAATCATTTCTAATTGCTGGGCCCTAAAATAGCTTGCTCCTCAGAATAGACTCTGGACATGGAGACATCCTTAGAGATTTCAGGTTGAAAAGATTTCAAAAACCATTCGAGATGGTATTCCGAAGGGATTTCGGCTTTAATGAGCCTCTTTCTCTGTCTCCATTCCTGAATATGGTTAGAAATGTGAGTTGCCTTGGCCTAATGAAAAGTGGCCAGGAGTTCAGTTCCGGCATCATAATGGACAGGCAACTGGAAATGATTTAAGAAAATATTACCTAAGTCAGTGAAAGATGTAAAGCTGCCCCCTGACAACTCTATATACCACTTGGCCGCATTACCAATCAAGGTGCATTGAAAATGTCTCAACCTAATTGAGTCATCAATAAGGGAGTTTGATGAGCACCACAAATGGAATGTGGTTACATGGTCGCTTGGGTCTTCACCGCCCTTCCCTTCGAATTCTGGAATGTCCGAAGGGAGTTTGGTTAGGACTGGAGGTCAGGCTGGGTTTTATTTGATTGGATCGTTTGTTAATTTTGTGAGATCTAGCAAGTTCAAAGTTGCCAGAAAAGGAAGCCTAGGAGGACCTTGGGGATTCCACCCAGACTGGGCGAAGCCCCCAAAGTTCTAAAAAGATGGACCTGGATTTTGGAAGGCACCAGGCTGCCCGAAGTATCCAGTAGAATCGACTAAACCAAAAGGTAAGCCTTGTGATCCAGAAAAACTCAGAGTTTTACCAACTCCGGCCGCAAAACCTGCATAAGGGGTGAAGCTTCCTCCTAAAGGATTATAAGGAGTCGATAACCCCTGATAAGGATTCCAAGCAGAAGCTAAGAGAGGAATACTTCGAAAAGAACTAACTTTGGAGTACGGTCCATTCCCTTGTTGGCCGAAAAACAGATTCCCAGTTCCCATGCCACTAACTGTAGGGTTAGTCCAACCTTGGAAAGGATTGCTGCTTTGTCCTATAGAAGAAAAAGGCATAGATCCTACTATCAGGTTGGAATGTGGTATATGACCACTTCCGAAAGGAAAACCCTGGAATGAAGCTGATCCACCCATCATGGATGTGGAGGCACTAAACGGAACTGATGGAATACCCTGTGAATGGGTGCCAAATGGGAAGAATCCAATACTAAAAGCAATGGCTTGGGGATTTCCACTCGTAGAAGGAATGGAGGTAGACCCAACAAAAGATGTGCTAACAAAAGACTCAAATAAAGATGCAGAGGGGATGGAAATGGTTCCTCCTCCTTGTACTGATGTTGGAGTCTGCATGGTTGTAGCACTTGTAGTAGAAGCCATGCTTCCGGTAGTGGTCATCGATGGTAAGTGTGTACTGTGACCTGACTTGATGGTCTATGCGTCGGAGTCCCAATGTATAGTAATACTTCTGGATAGCTAGAAGACAAGGGAGAATTCAGAGCTGCTAATGACTCTTGAAATTCTTCTACTTCTATGTTATCTTCCGTCTGAAAGAGAACTCGAGAAACAACTGGAGTGTTCCTCTCTTGTTCTGTGGAAGTACCAAGCCTATTCTGAACACTAATGCCCTCGAGAGGAGGATCAATCCCCGATGCGTCAGCTACCACGGGATGAAACCCACTAGCAGTGTTACCTCTGTGTCTTCAAGGAGAAGGCTCTAAAATTGGTGGTGAAAGACCACGAAGTCTTCAAGACCGTCTAGGTGATCGGTTAGCCACTTTGAATTTTTTATTAAGATCTAGCTAAAGACACAAAAAATTGAAAGCTAGGCCAACTAGGAGCACAGATCACACACTAAAAAGTCCCTAAAAGATATCAGCCAGTCAAACAACTTTTGAGTATTTCTACTCCGGGTGATAAGGACCGGACACCAAAATACCAAAAATTGAAGTAAGGGGCCTTCCAAATATAGTCTGGGATAATGATGGCCCAATCCTATCAGCAAAGGTAACAGAGGAAGTTACGCTGACCTCCTAACAATAGCCTGTGCCGGTGCAAGCCCCCAAGCTTCGCAAGGGTGCCCTCCAGTAGTACCGTTGAGAGTGATACAACATCAACCTCAGGTGCCACAGGATTCCCCTCTGCAGCCACCTATGTATATCCCTGGGAGTAGCAACTAAGGTTACCAACTCGTATTAGAAGCCAGGCAGAATAGTCTTGAGGTTAGATCCAGCAAGAAGGAGAGGGGGTATCTCTCTTCCCTGTCTTCAAAAACACTCGTGATTAACTCCCAGATCCGGAGCTTTCCTGGTCTCCCTAACGCTATTGTATTTTCACTCACTATTCAGACTCCTATGTTTGACAGTTCAAATGGCCTTGGAGAGTTATCTCTCCACTTGCCTAATCCAAGGCCCTAAAATATCCTAAAACTTGTTGGTGTGTCTAACTTGACAATTATAAAAAGTTATAGTATATTTTAATTAGCGCTTGTTTTTAAATGGGTTGTTCTTTAAGTCAAGGGATAAGCGGAAGTGAAACTAGTGGTGTTTTGACGCAAAAGAAATTAATAAAAACCAAACTACATGCAAATGCACTTGTTTTCATTTTTCGATGAAAGAAATTTCTACAGGGTTTAGAGGAACTTCAAAAAAAAAAGCAACAAATTTTCTTTTCTTTTCTTTTACTCATGCTTCACACTCACAAAAATTAACAAAAAAATATGGATGCCTAAAAAGATGCACAAATTTATCCTAATGCAACAAGTACATGCTGATGAAAAACTCAAAACTACTCTAAAACAAGAAATGAAAGTTTCTTGTTTATCAATTTTTAATTTGCGACTTAAAATGTTTAGATGGAATATGAGTTGTTATCATTCATTTCGTCTAAACACTAAAAACAAGTTTCAAGACAAACAAAAATGCACTTTCATTCACTAAAAGAAACTAACTCAAAACAAAGTTCAAGAAAGCAAAACCAAGTTTTTCAAAAAGTTTTCTTCAAAAGCAAAAGCAAAAACGTCTTTTCAAAAGTGCTCTAAACAAGACTGAAACTTTATGATCGAAGAATAGGCAATGAAACACTTTGCGAGTTTGCAACACAAAACAAGTGAGAACTCAACAAAATGTGTTTCCAAATGCTCTTAACAATCAAAAAGCAGCAACAAGAGTTTGGCAATAAAGACCAAAAGATTGAAAAGACAACTTTCAAGAAAGTGTAAACCAACAACTTTCGAAAGCAAGAAAAGTAGATGGTCACAAAAATGTAGTTTTGACATGCAAACCAAAAAAGTCACCAAAACAAGATTTGACACAAAGACTGAGATCAACCTTTCTGCCCTGACAAAACAGAGCAGCCAAGACTCCTAACAAGAAATCTTGTGTGCTTAACAAAACGATGACGCTTGCAATAAAACCAATAAGACCAACACTTTCCAAAATCAGAGAGAATTTGAAATCAGATACTTGCTGTAAAACTAAAAACTGACACAGAAAAGTAACTGTTCAGGACTGAACCAGACCAGCAGACAGACCTTCAGAAACAAAAAGATTTGAAAAATCTTGAAAATTGCAAGATATACGCGACTGTATTGATGTACAGCTGCGTGTATACGTGACTGAGCCTAAGGAAACCTACGTATACGCGGGTTTACTTAAGGAAACATGCGTATATACGCTTCTGTAAACAAGAAAAATAGCACATATAAAAGATTTCAAGAAAAAACAAAAAATAGGAACAGACTACAGAGTAACAACAAGCAAACAGACAGCTGAGCCATGATTGGCTTGAATAAACCCAAACTAGGAACAACAATAGTGTTTTCCGCAGCAGAGTCGCCAATTCTGTTAAGGGACAAATTCCCCTAGGGTCTTGGGTTGATACCCTAGAAGATCAGAGGTTTTCTATACAGAGAAACACACATTCCATACAACCATAATGCTAATATAAGCAAACTATACGATAAGGGGTGCACCTAGGGGTCCTTCATTTGAGAAGATCCTTCCAGGGTCCAAACCCTCTTGGAGTTCCTTTTGCTCCTTCAACTTGCAAAACAATCAATTCAAGAAAGTACAATAGTATATGGACTAAACATCATAAAGAAATCATCTTCATAGTATATTGAAAGGTAGTTAGTTATGCAATTAAACAACCATTCACACATGAATCATAACATGTATATCATAAACATGAAGAAGATTTATGTCAGGAACAAAGACAAGTGTTTCTTTTATTATAGAAAAATAAAGTACAGAAAGGAATAAGTTCACCTGATTCGTCCTTTCATAGGCTCCAAGTGGAACCGTCCTCTGGATTCGTCCAGTCTCAACCCTTTTACAAACTCCTTCCATGACTTACTCCATGATATCTCAAGTAGTAGATAGACATCATCACACAAGGAAACAAGGGTTTCCTGTAAATGGGGGAAGTGCAAGAGGCACTAGGATCTTCAAACCTGGTCAGAGAAATCTCAGCATAGTAACCTTTCTCTCTCTTCTCTCCTCCTTTAAGCCTTCCCATTGAAGCCTTTTTATACTTCTCCCAAAGTATTTTTTTAGTTGGGAATTCGTTGGGAACAGTTGGGCCACGGGCACTAACAGGTAATCAGCAAGTAAAACCTGCGATCTCCGCCCGAAATTAAGGAGATTTTTTTTTTTAAGTTTTTTAAGACATATACGCGGGTTTGGTATATACAGACCCGTGTACACACGCGTTTAGCTCAGGGAAATGTCTCGTATAGGGAATAAAACACTGTTTTTTAAATTTTGGACCAAGTCTGGAAGGAGGGGTTGCCCCGGGCCATGAGTGCAGCATCATAAACCTCAAGAGTGAGATTTGGAGCTATAACAATTTTGAAGCAACATTTGCCAAAAAATTAGCTTCTTGATCAGCTATTCAAGGTACACACTGAATATTGAAATCCAAAAAGTTTGCCATCAAATCCCATATCTTGTTTTTATAGGCTTTAAGATGAGATGCAAGGCAATGTATAGTATTTTTTACATGTCTTATAATTATCTCAAAATCCCCATAAAATTTAAGGCATCTAACTCTTAGATCGAGAGAATTTTTTAGTCCTTTAATTAATGCCTCATACTATGTGAAATTATTCTTACACTGAAATTCAAGTCTACAAGTTATAAAAAAATTGTTACCCTTGCAATCCAAAAGAACACATCCTGCACCAACTCCTCCTTTCGATTTGGAACCATCAAAATATAAATACCAAACCTAAAACTAATCAAAATTAGACAAACCACTGATTTCAATTATCTCATGATCACTAGTAACAACTAATTTAACTAATTCCATATATGACCGTTGTTCTAAAGTAGAAATTTCAGCAAAATCCACAGTTAGATTTCCAAAGAAAGAATCAACAATTGTTGAAACAATTGGTTTTGTTGGCTAATTTTCATCATGGAGACCAATGATTATATGTTTCATATATGGTTCTCTAGTAACTTTGATCTAGTTTGGTTGTCCTTTCTTGGGTAACCATAACTAAGTTAGATCAGTGTCCATGAATCCCTTTAAGTGTTGTAGCCAATCCCTGCTGAGAAATAGACCATAAATTTCAGGGATATATACTATTGTTATGCGAATTATTTGATAGACTATACTATTATCTGATAATCGAATTAGAACATATGTCAATTCTCTAATGACTTTAACAAAAGATTGATCTAGCTGCACAATTTTTATATCTGAAAGTTTCATCTGAGAATTTATTTTCTTGCAAATGGATAAAGGCATTATATTCGAAGATGCTCCAGTGTCTATCATGCAATTATGAATATTTTTGTTAAAATATGAAATGTTAAGAGGAATGGTGGAGGTTTATTCTTACCGATGAGAGAATCATTAGCCAATCATTTCAAAATCCTAACATTTTCTATGATAGATTTATCATAAGCGGAAATATCCTTAACAGGTGGAGTTTTTGAGTGAATGATATATTGTTGTAATTTTTTTGAATAGTAGGAATTTTCCACAATTCGTATACATATATATTGGCTTTGATACTTTTAAGATTATCGATCGTGTCATATTCAATTTCTAGGAGAGAAACTTTTTGAACATTTGAAACTTATTTTCTTGTGTCCTTGTTCAATGGAGGTTGAGCTTGTTTTCAACTTGTGCTTTACTTCGTGTGTAGGCAAAGACAGAACTATAATCTCGATAAAGATTAAGCGAAAGGTCAAAAGGCTGAGTCTCATCGTAATCTTCAAGATTAACTTCTTCCTCTTTTCTCTCACTACTTTCCTGATTAGATTCATAATCATAAGTTAAGGATTGAAGAATATTTTCCAATCCTTCAGTAGTTAGGCCTTGATTTAGGGAAGGGGGTTTATTATTAGGGGGTCTCCTAAAAGTATGTTTAAAATTTGACCTATCGGTTGACCTTTCAATTTTTCCCTTTTTGAGATCAATTATCTCATTTGACAATTTATTAATGACCTTTTGTAGACTTTCAAGATCTAGGGAAGATTGTTCCTTTTCTTTGGTATACTATTTAGAGCTTTATGTTTTCTTACCAAAGGAGGAAGAAAATTCAATCTATTTTTCTAAGGTATGTTTGAGACTGATGATATATTTTTCGACATATAATGTTTCATCCAATGCAGCTTGTAAAGAGGATTTTTGGGCCCTTTTAACCCATACAACAATATCATGGTGAAGAGCTTTGACATAGTAGGCTATGATAAGATTTTGTAGGGTAGTGAATTTGCAAGAATTTTATTTTTCAAAGACAAAAATTTGACATTAAAATCCTTAACCTTTTCTTTAGGTTGCATTTTCATAGTAGACAACTCATCCACTAGCACTTCGGGTGGTTTGTCATCTTCGAATTTCTCTAGAAATTCCTTCTCAAATTGGGTCCAAGAAGTTATACTTTGAGGGGGTTGGGCAAATGGTAGGTCCCTATAACACTAGTGTATTCCCTCATTGTTATTAGTGTATCCCCCTTATTGTTATGCCCAATAGAAGCCCACTATTTCTATGGTTGTTCCTTACATTATTATTATTATGTCAGCTCTAATTATATTGTGACCCCTTAGACTCCTATATATAGAAAGGAGGTTTTGTCATTTGAATCATCCAAGAATTGTTCGTTTGTGTAATGTAAAGGAGGTTTCCCCCTCAAAGAGGCTGATTTTGAAGTCGTTGATCTATCTTTTCTTCTACTTTGTGAGCTAATTGCATAACAACGAAGTACCAAGTGGTAGATTTTCCATCAAAAGTGTTTGAGAAAAGTCAATAGACAACATCATCATGACGTATACTTTTCTGTCTAATTGTGAGCATGAATGCCTTTATGTGATCCTCAACAGGAATTTTGGCATCTAGGTCATACTTAGGGAGGAATTTATGTGAATTTTTGGTTAAAGGGTGTTGTATACTATACACAACAACAACATATTGATTCAACCAAGGAGAAGTAGGATCATTTTTATCATCTTCATTATTTTCCCAATTGTTGACCATTATCATATAATATTTAGATTTACACGAGCTTCCTTCACCAGAATCTTCAGAGGATGAAGGTGAAATAGGAGGTGAAGGAGGAGAGTTAGATCCTCCTAGTAGGGTTGGCTCATGATTAGGTGTTTTAGATAAGTCTATCAATTTTCCAGTGAGGACATCGTGTAATCTATCGTTCACTGATCTAGTAGTTTGTGTAGGAATGACAGGTCCATGTATCACTAAAGGTTATTCTATTTTGAAATCAAAAGGTGTCACAAGACGAGGGGATAAGATCCTTTTTAAAGTAGCCTTTTGTTCAATTATTTCCTACATTCTGGAGATAGTCTCACGAGATATTTGTAGGACCCTATCGATATTAGTTTGGGAATATGACCAAGTCAGGACATTTGATTCAATGTTAGGTTCTTCAACTGTTTCCTGAGAATCTTGAGATGTCTCAGTACGGGGAGGGTTGGTATGACTCCTAGTGATGACTGGGGTCATTATGGTCTAACTTTTTCTACTTTTTTCCATCTACAATATAATTTTCCCTCCCTCTAGTGCCATTTTGTCGACATGGGCATTGGCATGCCTATGTCAATAAGGAAGAGAAGACCTAAATCAAGGCTCTTCACATAACCCTAGTTGTTTGGAATAATCTTCTTGGTGGGTTTAAAGGCTCTATTAGCCTTTGGCTTCCTCCTCTGATGAAGGAAAAAAACTGAGAAAGTATCCTAAAACTAAAGTATGCCTATGGTTTTCTTAAATTGAGTTAAATAATACCTAAATTTTCTAAGTTATGTTAGTGAAACTCTAATGAAGGTTTAAAATATATAATAAACGTTTATTTTCTATTACAAAACCAAAATTATATTATAATATTTACAACTATATAATACAACAATAAGATAAGGCTAGAACTAAATGTAACTAGCGCAATATAAAGAAATAAAAATTTTATGATGTAACAAATAATATTAAGAAGAACAAACAAATGAGAAATTGAAGAGCATAGGTCGACGATTAGGCTCTGTAATCTGAACTAGGGTTTTGCATTAGTCGCTGATCACCATGGCGGGACGTGGAGGAGGGAGTTTTTCTCCCTCCTACAGTCAAGTAGCTGCGGATAGAAGAAAGGGAGTTGGATCACATCGCTTCAAGAAACCAATGGAGGTGGAAACAGAGGCTATTAACAAAAAAAACGGAAAATATCAGACCTCATGGACAGGAAGGGAATCATGAGGAAGCTAGTAGGGAGAGGAGGATAGGGGGTAGCAGTCAGAAAGTTGCTCCTATGAGTACAACAGGGGTTTGTAAACCCAAGTCGACCATTATTCCTCGGGTCATTTTAAGTGACCCAGCGCTACAGGTGCACAGAGATCACATGGCAGAATACGTGGTTATATGCAAATTTATGGGGATTTGGCTGATGGAGAAGGATTTGAAAGCATGGATAAGGAACCACTAGAAACCAAAGGGGGAAATAAACCTTCACCTTGGGTCCAAGGGCTTCTTTATGGTGGTGTTCACAAGCTTAGAGGATAAAGACAGAGTGTTCGAGGGAGGACCCTATTTTTACACTGTTGCAGGCCTTTACATGCAACCATGGATGATGAACTTTGTCCCAGAACGAGAAAATTTCACATTGGTACCGGTATGGATAAGAATTTGCTCCCTTCCTTTAGATTATTGGCTACCAGAGTCTCTAAAGGCTATCGGCAACAATCTAGGGCATTTTATAAAGATCTCAGATGCAACTCTAAAAGGAAAATACACTTCCTTCGCCTAAATATGTGTGGAAATGGACTTATCTAGGGCACTTCCAGACGCGATCATTTTAGAAGTGTATGACGAAGAATGGGTGCAGGCGGTGGACTATGAACATGTCCCATTTAGGTGTTGCAAGTGCCATGAACACGGGCACCTATACAGAGACTGCCCATTAAACAAACTGGAGAGCAACATGAAAAACACCACAGACAAAGATCTTGAGGGTTTTACTAAGGTTGGGGGTAAAGGGAAAGGAGGAAAGTGGTACCAAAAGAAGATTAATGAGGATGGACAACCGAGCCACAACAGTTTCAAGATCTTAGAAGAAGAAGTTGGAAACAACGGGACAAACTAGGAATCGGAGAATAATCCCACTGAGAAGGAAAGGGATGCTAGCATGGAAGATATACCAAAGAACAACCAACAAAAGGATGATCTACCAAGAATTATGGAGCTTATTAGGGACCATGAGATGACCCCAAGTGAGGCTGGAACAGAGGACCATGAATTGCAGGAGATTATAGAAAGGGAGAATTTAGATCTAGAAAACTTTCTAGAGCAAGGAATCACCAGAGGGGTGGACTCCCTACCAAAAAAGGAGATTGACAGGGTTCAACACCTCTTCCTATGGAGATCATAGCCGAAGGGATCTGGAATCAAAGAAACCATGATAGCCAGGAGAATAGATGGGTGAAAATGATGGAGGATACATCGATGCACTCTTCTATGAACCCAGGTAGGAAAAGAGGAAGAAAAAGACAAAATGAGTTGCTGACTGAATGTGGGAAACTCATGATTAACTCAGGTAAGATGAGGGATCTTACCAGTTACTAATTTACAAACCTTTCTTAATGAAGCTTACAACCTGGAACATTAGGGGTCTAGGAAGTAAATGAAACAGAGAAATCTTAGCAGTAGAATAAAAGGAGAAAAACCAGATATGGTTTTTATTCAAGAAACAAAGTGTTCAATGGACAAGATTAGAGAGATACATAGTAAATGGTTAATCAAGTATGAGTATCTAGAGGTTAAAGCAGACAACTCAGCGAGGGGGATTTTGTTGAAAGCCTGAAAATTGGGTCTACGACAAGGGGGATAACCACCCAGTCTGGACCTTAAAAGCAGATCCTTTTCCATTTGGAATAGTGGCTCTGACTGGGGGTGATCGGATCAGTTTCCCAATTTGTTTATGATGGTACACTAAGGGGATAATGTTTTTATTTTTTAAAGGTTTATGGGGAGAATGCTTTATTCTAAATCTAATCTAACATATGCAATTTTATTCTAAGGAAAACATCTAATTTTAAACTATCCTAGGAGTAACACTTTGTTTATGCGATCTAAAATAATTTCCAATAGCGATTGGTAATAAAAATCATTCAATCACTGCGAGAAAGTCGTATAAGAAATTAGTCGAAATAGTTATGATAAGCACATCACATAATAAGCCATTCATACACTTAGCATAAAAATAATTAGTTATCACCATACAAAAGTGCAAAAATGATAACTGAACATTCAGGCTTTCATATATAAACAACTGGAAATAATATATCACTTGGCACATAAGCAAAAAGTATTAAGAGATAAAAGTACCATTGATAATAGGTCCTGCTCATGAGCTTCAGCAATATAGATTTATCTTCAAATAATTCAATATCCACTAAGAGTATAGAAGTGCATTTCAGTAGCAGACATTAAACTCATATATAAATAAATCTCATTCCATTCATTTATCAAAACCTCCTTAGTGGGGGGAAAAAGTGCACGTTCTGAAGAATTGTTTTTGACAAATTTCTGGACCCCTCTCTAAATGCATGAGAGGGGTTTAAATACTACTCTAATGAAAACTAAAAATAGTTATTACAAAAATAGATGAGGAGGTTCAAAATGACCATCCTCATTTTAGGCAAAAATGAACTAAAATTAAACTAAAATTGTATCTATGCTGAATCATGTATCTGTTCTTTTAAGTTGCAAATGTCCAGCATGGGCTTCAGGAGTGTCGGTTGGCCAACTTCAGCTTTCAATTGACCTACGAATACAAAATCGGCAAGTGCTGGCGCTATCTTCTTGACGGACGTTATGAGGCATTTCAGAGTCATCCACTAGCTATGTGGTTTTACCAGGAACTGCCAGTAAGTATCCTAGTTTAACTTGCTTATCTGTTTAATTGACTCTGCCTTTTCCTCTGCCATTTGCTTCCACCTAGTTTGAAGTTGTTGTGCCTTTGGGAGGAATCCTGGAGTGGTCTCTGATATTAAATTTGTTGTATGTAGATTTTCGTTGATGCAGTCGATGACGTTGCTTGCTACTGTTGCTGCCTCCTCCATCGCTTGCTCTGCTTCCTTGAGCTATGCATCCCATTTTGCAAATAGCATTTCTTTGTGGGATTCATCAATCCTGGGAAATTTTTCTCTTTTTCCCTCCTCTGATTTCTGCCAATTCACAAAGTCAAAAACTTTCTTAAAAACTAAATCATAATCAAGTCGTAAGTCTATGACTTGATTTGTAATGTAGTCGCTTTTTTCGCAATGGGAATTCCATTATGAGATCCTTTGGAAAAGCATTTCTTCCTATTATAAGAGCTAGTCATTGAGGGCAAGGGCTTCTATGACGAATTATTTAATTTTAGGGTTGTCCTTATGCAGTTCTATTGTGGCCTGTAACTGTTGTTCTTCATCTGCTAGATTGTTTTAGTAACCCAACTGCATTTGCTGGAAATCTTGTTGTAGCTTTGCCAATTGTATTTCTGATTCTCAGCTGATGCTGGCCTGCTGTAGTTGTTGTTCCAAAAATAGGATCTTATCCTCCTTTTCTTTTAATAGCATTTGAACTTCTGACGCTTTATCAATGGTTGCAGAAGCATATGCCCCTGCAATCTGAGAGAGCCTAGTGAGGTTTTCTGTTGGATCAGTGGTTGGGTCTTGCCAAAGAACATCTAAAGGTTTAGCCTCTGGACAAAGTACAGTATCTATTTTTCGTTTCTTTCTTTGTCTCCTGACAACAACCTTATGCTGTGAGCTATAAAATACATCCAGAGGAGGGATCTCCTCTATTTTTAGCACAATTTTGGATGACGGAGCAACAGGAATATGCTCTGTCTCTTGAGTATTAATAACCTCTTCTATTATCATCTCTGTGGTTGTCTCCCCTGGGTTTATTAATGGCTCTGCACTCTGTTCCTCGGTGTTGATTAGCTCATTAAAATTCTCCCACTCCTTTTCTAGGTCTACTACAATTGGACTTGTTGGCTTTGCGAGGGGAGCGGGAGTCTCAACCTGTTTTGGGGACAAAACCTGCTGGTCAAGCTTTTCTATAGACTGAGTTGTATCTTTGATTGACGCTTCACTTTTGTTGTGATCACTTTTTGACTACTCATCGGATTTTTCAACTGATTCCCTCTCGGACTTTGATTTAGACTTCTCTTCTCCTGAACTTCCACTTATGCTAATACTGGGAGTGGGCTCCCTTATTGGTTCAATGCACAATTTGTCCAACGGGACATTTGCCAATCTCTATTCTTTGTAATGGTTAAACTCTTGAAGCTTTGCTTGGTCAAACTGAATTTGTGCCATATGTAGAATCTCTTTGAGAGAGCTCTTTTGCTGAAGACATCATTGAAGATATTATTCTCTTTAGTAAACACTTTTATTTTGACCATCGTTGTAAAATTCTTGATAGTATCCAAGGGATCATACTGCCTCCCTGAGAATTTGGTAGCTTTAGACTTAGCATATTATCAACCTCTTTAAAAGTGTGTCCCAAATCAAATAATGCGAAGGCCCTGCAGACCATAGGGAATTGAGGCCAGATGGCCTTCTTCTTATCCTTGAGTTCTCTGCTCATTCCCCCAACACCACAGGTCTGGTAAGCTATCTCTCGAGCCATAAGTTTGTCGAGAACATACAAAGGAAGCACATGAGGCAAGGAAATGCTCCCAAATACCCTAATGTAGGTGAATAACTCCTCCCCAAACCACCTTCCCATAGGGAGAATGTCAATTTCAGCTTCTAGGGAGAATCTTGGGGCGTCTGTGTTATATAAAATTTTATGAATGGGAAGCATTACTCCATGACAAATCTTATAGAAATGTGGGATGAAATTAGATTCCCACAGTTCTTTATGGTAGACTTGAATAGGTAGAGGGTTCTGTACTATCCATTTCCACCCCATGGTGGGAAAATCAGAGACGAAACAAATAGCATCCATGACATAGGCAACTAAAAAGAATGGAGGATAAAACCTCTGAGCAAAACTTATTTTAGTTCGATAATTCAAAATAGCAGAAGCTAAATTATCCGATAAAATTTGGGCCCAATCCATGATGGTGGCATTGGTGGCTGCATCCAATAAAGGCAACCATTCTGATGAAAACTTATTTATATCTGGCTTCCCAAATAGTCTACATAACATTGCAGCAGCAAAACAATAGGGAGAAGCGAGGGAGCCAGTGGCGTACATACCATTTTTTTCCTTCTTTAATGGTTCTTCCTTCGTGGACCAACTCTTTGTGTAGTCTGCCAAATCCTCGTTCTCTTTGGCGAATTTTTCCACAAACTATTTGTTATAATTGGCTTGGGGTTCTAGCAGGTGATACATACGCCTCAAATTACCTGGTGTAAATGACCCCATAACCTCCTAGTTTCGTGTCTTGAATTCCCTATCAGATATATCAACGTGTTCTATAATCCGTTTTACCATATCCGTGTAAGGGAATATCTTCGGCCTCGCTCGAATACGGTGTAGAAACGAGCATGCAAGCTCTATTAGTGATGCTTCAAATGACCCACGTCCATCTGTCATAACTGTAACCTCCATAACTCTTGGGTTTTCTTCTTCTAACATTCGGTACATGCCTTCCCAAGTAGATATCTCTGCTTCCCTGGTACAAGTGGTGTCTGTAAATAACGGAGTCATCTCTGATTTTTCAGATGCAGGAGCTTTGCCTTTCTTTCCCATTATGTTCTGCGTGTTGTTCTGCGTTCTGCTCTGTGTACTACTCCTGAAAATAGTAAGCAGAGAACAAAGATACAATAAGGATGATGGCGAATAATGAACAACAATAAGGTGACAGGAAAGCTTTTAATTTTTTTAAAATCATATCAAAGATATCACCTTACGTGAAATAATCCTTTAAACCAGATCTGATTCGTTTTTAATAAATACCATCAATGGACCGTTAAGTTAACATTAATGCTCATAACTCTTGCATAGAACGACGGAAAGTACTATCATTGAACTCTAAGCCCTTAGATTTGCGATAAAGCAATTTTGCGATTTGCTTCGCAATATCGCAGATCACGATATCACAAAACCTATTATCTTTAACAATCATTTGTTTCATTATGTGGCTACGAGATGTGATTTGCGAGAGATTTATCACATTTCGCAATATCTGGGCGTTTTGTATTAAGTGGCGCTGCGGTCAATGGAATCTGCGATATGCGATAAGTTTGTAAGGCTTGCAATCTCGCATTCTCGCATTCTCACTTTTTCGCATTTCGAAGAGTTTCTTAGTAAAGGATGCCCGTCGTTACCCTTTTTTGATGTGATGCTTATCATTAAAGATCGGGTTTATTAAAGTTTTGCTTAGTACTCAAGACTTTCCGCTTACAAGGGTTTTCCTAGCTTTGTGGTTGTATAGCACTTTTCATAAGGAGGCTTAACAATTATAACGTTTTTCATGTGCATGAAGTGTGAAAAGGTAGGAATTCATATTGTTGGGAGTTTTTCTTTGATATCATGTTTTATTGAAAACAAAAAGACAATCTTAAGTGCTAAGTTTTTGATTTTTTAGAAGGGTCCCCATTTATTAATTTTATTGCTAACACTAACAAAAAGGGGGGTTGTTGATGGTCACAATAGATTCTTACGCTTTGGATCCGCAGAAACTTGGAATCCTGGATACTGAAGCGTCCAGGAACTATCTATCATTGGTGATTCAACCTTTTGGTGATAAGGAGATATGCATGATCACAAACATCTATGGTCCTAAAAAATAAGAAGACAAACTCACGCTTCTCACCTCCCTTGAGGAGCTAAGAGAGAGATATCCTGATGTGCCTTGGATTCTGGCAGGGGATTTCAATATGATCAGATCTCTTACAGAGAAAAAATGTGGTACCAGAAAACTAGGTAGAGACTCCATTACCTTCCATAACTTCATAAATAACATGGGGCTAGTGGACACTGAAACAATAAATGGAACTTTTACCTAGAACAATAAGAGGGGAGGGGCTTCTCAAGTCACCTCTAAAATAGATAGATTCATAATCTCAGAGGACCTTCTTCTCATAGGCCTTGACATGTTAGCTTCAATCCTTCCCTTTAAAGGCTCGGACCACTGGCCTGTCCAGCTTGAAGCTACTTTTATGGGTACACCGAGGAGCAAACCTTCTAGGTTTGAAAATGTTCGGCTCTCTCACCCTAACTTCACCAACAATATTGAAAAATGGTGGATGGAAGATATGCCTGTTCAAGGAACTAAAATTTTCATGCTACAACAGAGACTTAAACATATCAAATCCAAGCTTAAAGATTGGAACAGGAGTTTGGTAATATTTTTAAAACCAAAAGAGAAGTTAAGCAGAAACTCTAGGGGATTAATCAGATCATCGTCAGAGATGGTTTTACCGAGGAATGGAAAAATCAAGCTGACTCTCTTTAGAATGAATGGGAAGATCGGTTCATGCAAGAGGATATTTTCTGGAGACATAAATCAAGGGTGCAGTGGATTAGAGAAGGAGAAAGAAACACGAAGTTTTTTCATAAATCAACCCTGGATCACAGGTCACATAACAAAATTACAAAACTCAAAGATTCTCAAGGGAAAGAGCTCGTCTCTCACAAAGAAATGGAATCTGTCCTAGTTCAACACTTCCTTAGCATAGTAGAGGATCCTCTTGTCAACAGATCTTGGTTCATTAACAATTTCACAAAGCACATTCCTAAGCTTGTAACCAGGGAAGACAACCACAATCTTAACAGGCCAGTGTCTGAAGAGGAGGTCAGTGAAGTTATCAATGAGATGAAAAATGGGAAAGCTCCTGGCCCGGATGGGTTCAATGTGGAATTCTTCAAAGCTTGCTGGAAAACAGTAAAACAAGATATCCTTGAAGTTGTGGAAGACTCAAGAAGATCCAAAACAGTTTTGAAGGCGCTTAATGCCTCTTTCATAGCTTTGATTCCAAATCAGGATAAAGCTATGACATCGGACCGATTCAAACCCATAGCTTTATGTAATGTGGTGTACAAAATTATTTCCAAAGTGATCACTAACAGACTCAAGCCCCTACTTCCAGCTCTTGTCTCAGAGGAGCAAACTGGTTATGTGGAAGGAAGACATATTATCAATAACATCATTCAAGCTCATGAGGTGGTACACTCTCTTAAGAGAAATAAACAAGCCGGTATGATCATACAGCTTGACCTAGCGAAAGGTTATGATAAGCTAAGCTGGTCTTACATCAGGGCAGTGCTAAGAGCTTATGGCTTCAACCACAACTGGGTAAGATGGGTTATGGCCCTTGTATCCTATTGGCTTGTGGGGACCTGACCCAAGTTCAGAGATGATTTATCCAAATAAATCCTGGTACTACTGGCCCTTTCGGCAACATTCCGCGCAACACGGACTGAGGTCTCACCCAAAGTAGTATGGTATGGTGCTAGAACCAGGTTTTCTACACCCTAGATATGTTTGGTGGTTTTTCGGTGGTCCATGGTTTGACCCTGC
Source organism: Pinus tabuliformis (assembly GCA_031772625.1). Lineage (NCBI taxonomy): Eukaryota > Viridiplantae > Streptophyta > Pinopsida > Pinales > Pinaceae > Pinus > Pinus tabuliformis. Next base: position 349,402,997 of record CM062820.1, on the reverse strand, counting down.
ACACACGTCGCTACGTGCACCTATCAATACCTCGCAGCCTGCAATGTTGCCTTCGCGTAGACCTACTCGAGGTGTGATCTGTGTTATTACCCATGTTCCTTAATACTAACCTGATATTATTTTATTGCTTAACTTATCTGTATGAGCCCAATTATACTTAACAGTGTTCAGTGTTCATATAAGTGCACGCGATAAACAAAACAGTATAAATGCATAGAAAGTAATCCAAAAGTAGATACACAGTAATTGGAATCAAACTTTTCTTTATTATTATTTTTCTTGGGCTACAGACTCGACTCCGCCCTACGCACTCAGCTGCAGAGCCTCTTCCTACTACTACGAACCAAGACACTTACACTTCTTCTCTAAGCTTTCTATCTTATAGACTTCATCCATGCTCATCTATCTCGAATTTTCTTTACAACTTCAAGCCTTTCTCTATTTATGCAATTCCATGGTCCACGGACCATGGGTAGGCCGACATAACATTACATTACATTACAAAAATTAGGGTGGACAACCCTATGACTCAATGTACATTTCGCGCTCTACGCCCGCAATTCGCAGAGTCTTACAACATATTTGACCAAAACTTGGGCTTTGAGCCCCAAAACATGATGTGGGGGGATTTCATGCCCAACAGGCCCCCAACAAAAACATCATGACTCAGCCTCGAGTCACTCTGTCGGCGCGTCGATCCTGGCGCGGAGTCCCTCCAACTAGTCCTGAACGGCCTAAATGTCAGCAGCACACTGCGTTGCTACCTACTGAACTTGCTACATTCTTGTGTCTGAATTGTGTCCTTACCTCTATACCGGCATTTTTTGTGTGTGTTTATAGTCCCGTACCCTTGTCTGGCTCCTCGGGTTGCGAAGACTGTGCTTTGTCCGGTTAGTCAGATAGTCGGCCCACCCGTGTAGGGCTTCAAGTGACTGTCGTTTACTTTTCCTGGAAAGGGTTAGTTTAACTAGCTAGACTGCGCCTCTGTCTGTGACCTCTTTAACCATGTATGGTCCCAGCCAATGCATTCTAAATTTTCCTAGAAATTTTTCGAACTTACTGTCATACAGCAACACTAAGTCGTTTACCTTGAAGGGGAACAACTTGATATGGTGGTCGTGTCAGGCCTTTTCACACTGCTTTTGTACCTACTGATGAAATCCAACCAGAGACTGTTCTTCCTCGAGTTCTTCTAATTGCATGAGTCTTTCTTCCAGAGCTTCGTGGTCCATCATGCCTATAACTGCTACTATTCATAGATTAGGTATGATGTATTCCATTGGCATGACAACTTTCGTGCCCTAGACTAGCCGAAAAGGTGTCTATCCCGTTAATTTCTTACAGGTTGTCATGTAAGCCCATAGTACAGTAGGTACATGCAGATCCCAATCACTTCGTTGCGCATTCAACACCTTATTCAACGCAATGTCTAGTATTTTGTTGAATGCCTCTACTCTCCCATTAGCTTGTGGGTGGTACGGTGTACTTTTCTGATGATACACTTGGAACTCTTTTGTGAGTGCACTGATGGTTTCATTCAGGAAATGTGCTCCACGATCACTCATTAATATTTTCGGACAGCCAAATCAGGTCAACACGTTTTCGAACAAAAAATTCACAGCCATGGTGGTCGTGCAGTCTTTGACCAGCTACGCTTCTGCCCATTATGTTAGGTACTCCATCGTGGTGATGATGTAGGCAATAAAGGTGAAAGAGACAGGTATAAATCTGGTTCTAAACACATTCCTTTTGATTTTGCAAAGCATGATAAATTTCCACATAGATATGGGAAAAGAATTGGGTGTTCCTTTTGTGGTTTGGATAACCATAATGTTTCTAGATGTTGGAAGAGAATGGCCACATACAGGAAAATTTTGAAGGAAAAGAAGCAAGAAGCCAAAGTTCCATTGGACAAGGCAAATCATGCTATCAAGAGAATGCACATGTGTCGCACTTACTGCCATAAGCAAGTACATCCTGTTGAAAAGTGTTGGACTCTGAATCCAGCAATGCTTCCACAAAAGCTGAAGAAAGTGGAAAGAGAGGATGGAAAAAATGGAAAGGAAGATTCCATGAATGATGTGTCTCCGGATGATTCAAATGTTGATGCTGATGTGCAGACAAAGGTAGTACCTTTGAAATGGATTGGTGAGAAATGGTTAGAGTTCTTATCCAATTAAGATTGCATGTCTATTGATGCATCTATTTGAATTTCTTTGTTAATGAGATGCAAGTTGCAGGTTCTTACCAAGAAGGTGAATGGAAAAGTTGAGTAGGAGGCTCACTTTGTTGCTGCAACATTATATTTCATTTCAGCTTCGAAAGTACAGTGTGCTTAAGTGAAAGTTGAACGATGGAATGCATGCATGAGCATGATGTGCATGGACACAGGGATGTTGATGTTTTCCTTGTATTTGAACATGTGTGTGATTAACTTGAAGGGTTGATTGCTTTGTTGTAACATGCATGCAATGTTGACTTGGGAGAAGTTAACTTGGTCTCCAAGATGGGGATAATGTTGAAGTGTTTCATCTTTTGGAAAAGAGTCCTACTGGTCTTTTTATACATGCTTGACTTTAAGGGTCATTTGTTTTAAGGGCATGTTTTGTGGACTTGTTGTATAGTTCACCATTTGTATGCAGATGTAAGACATGTGGAGGTGTTCACAAGATGTGAAATCTATTTCTTTTGTGAAGCAGGAGTTTAGGCCATCCATTCGTTGTCTGTGTTTCTGTTGTTGTTAACAGTTGTTTTTGACAACTTGTCAAATAGGTACAAATGAAAGTTTTGTGGAGCAGATGTACTTCACATTTGTTTGAGCCACCTTGGATCAATGATCAAGGAAGAAAATTTCAAACTACCTTCTATGACCATCTCAGCAGGAGTTCTGCAGGAAGGCAAGGAGGAAGGCAGTTCTTTCCAGAAGGCCCAGCACATCCAAGAAGGAAAGTGGTCAGAGACTTGGTTCAGAGGCACCATGCAAGGGCAAGTGTGTGGAGGCTGAAAGAAGAGGGTGTTGTTACTCTCATTTACTGTTCAGATCAGTATATTAGTCTTTTGGAGACCAAAAGTTCTTTTAGTGGGAAGGCGTGATCCAAAATCGATTTTGGATACTCCTAAGTCACAGTGTTCCTCACAAAGGAAAATGGAAGTCCTAGGAAGTTCTTGGAAATAGCTCTGTTGCAGAGATCATCTCATTCTGAATCTACTACAACTTGAATGGGAAAAAATGGACATAGGATGTAGAAGTTATCGCAGAAAGAAGATGCCCTTTGTTCTTCAGAAAAAGAGGCAAAATCCCCTAAAATGAGAAAAAAAACCCTTATAAAGGGAAATCGTAGTGGAGGAGGTCCAAAGGCGGACTTAAGCGGAAAGGGGAGAAACCCCCAATTGCTGATCTCTAATATATCAGGTCAGAGATAGGCCTGTGTTCGATGGCAGGACCCCAGGCCGAGTGATATTGCGATTGCCGATATCAGCGGATTGATGTCGCAGATTCCATGAGTAAAGGGACGGACCCCCAAGCCCATGCAACCTGAGATTGCGATATATCGTATTACAACATTGTGTCATAGTGATGTAAAGGGGTGACAATGCCAGACCTGTTGGACTCTATACATGCGGTTTGATAACATTTGAGTTCCGCCATAAAGGGGCTTTCCCGTGTATTAACGCTTTTCGGTGTAAAAACTGAAATACAAAGGAAAGATGCCTAGAGCGATCAAGCCACACCCAAAGGGAAATTATAGGCATGAGACATAAAAATTGAGTTCCGATAAGGTAGGATTCGAGCGGGCCTTAGGAGGAAAGCGGTATTGGGCTGACTCCACCCGAGCCCACACACTAGTCGACACATGGCTCGCAGAGGAGAGAGGAAAACTGCCTTTTTGGGCGGGTAACCTCCCTACTCCTAAGCCTCCTGAAATTGGATATCGACCATTGATTAGAGATCCCACAGATCGATGGTGGAGATTATGAAAGCAACCCAAGGCAGACCTGATGCGCTTTTAGGGTGATTGCGATAATATTTCAAGTCTGATAAAAAGGATTTTGTTTGGTTTTGCACGTATTTTGCATGTATTTGGGATTTTACCCAATACGCTAATGCGATGTGATATAATGCCTAATGGCAGACCTGATAGGGATTTTGGGGCGATTGAATGGGATTTAATGTTCGAAAATCATGCCCGATAATGTATTTTGCAGACATTCTCTGTGTGATGGGATTTTCTCATTTTTTCGGGTTTTTGCCTATGAAATGGCCCCAACTCCTTCTATAACCACTCCTGATCATCATTCCACATTGCAGCAGGTGTTTTTACAGGCAATGATACATTTTGAAGCCACAGAGCCGCAAATCCAGATGGCCAGTATAACTAACAAGGAGCAGAGAAGCCATAGAGCCGCAGAGGGATAATGAAATGCAAAGAAATAGCTAGGGTAGCCGAAAAGCTAGAAAAGTAACTCAAAGGAGGCGAAGAGCTCAATGGAGATTAGGCAGAAGAAAAAGGAGCAGAGAGAGAAAAAGAGCTAATGCGCAAAGCAGTTGAGGGAGTCTTTGGGGTCACTTGGAGGTCAAGTGAAAAGCCAGAGAGCTGAAAGTTGCAGAAAACCAAACCCAGAGCTGAAGAGCCAGAGTCAAAGAACTAGAACCAGAGCCAAGAGTCAGAGCCTAGAGCCATATCCAGAGCCGAGAGCCAGAGAGAGAGCTGAGAGCCAGAAAGCCGAGAGCTTCAAGAGCCAAGGATAAAATGGTGTCTAAACCCATTGTTTCTATGTAAAACAATGGAGTTGAGCCAAGAGCTTGTAAAAAGGACTTTGCCATAATCTCAGAGAGCCTAGTTGAGTTGACTAGAACTCAAAGAGATGTAGCCCAAGAGTTTTGGGTGAACTCCAAATTAATATTGTTGTTCTATGTGTGTGTTTTATTGCTGCATTGTACCTAATATTTTATTTGTTGTTATATGCTTTATATCAGTTCAAGCAAATAAACTTAAACACACAAACATTTTAAAAACAAACATCAACATACATCTTATTTTCAAGCACATATTCAATTCCACAATGGTTAATCATAAAGACTTGGGAATAATTGAAAGCTTTGGAAGTGGGAGAGGTTCTTGTAAGTTAGACAAGAAGCCTAAATGCCCCATTTTCAAATCAGGTGGTATTGGAGCTCTAGGTTGATTAACCCCACCTTCGAAAAAGGTTATATCAGAATGCTTGATTGACAGGGCAAAGATTGCTTGTCTAAAAGGTGTTTGGGCAGTCAAGGATTGATTGTCTGATTGATTGTATGCTTGTTGCAGACTGACTATTGTTTGAGTTTGCAGATGTGAAGGGAAAGCTATTGATAGCTCAGTCCAGGAAGGATAAGAAGGTAGAAGGGCTTAAGGCATTCTTCTATCCCAAAGGACCTCAAGGAAATCCTTGAAGCACAAGAGTTTTGTTGCAAAAGGTTGCTGAATAAGCTCCTTATTAATCTTGTTTGAAGTTTTGTTGTTCATTGGCATAATGAAAACTTCTACAAGTGAGTCCTCAAATTCTCCTTTCTTCACAAAAGTCTTTAATGAAGACATGAAGCAAAACTTGTTCACCATGATGGATACGGTGATGGAAATGTATGTGGATGGAAGGAAGAGCAGCATACCTAGAGAGCAATTGGATTCTGTGGAGGAAGAGAAGCAGATACTTTCTGACAAATTGCATGAAATGGAAAGGCCAGTTCATATTGCAAATATGAACCTGAAAAGGTTGCATGAGTTGGAGTCACATCTCTTTGTTGCTAAAGAAGCTTTAATCAAGTATCAGCTTGAAGAAGAGGTAAACCATTCCCGTTTTTCTTCAAATTCTTCTAAGAATTCTTATATTGGTTCTTTTGAAAAACATAATAGAGGCATAGGTTCCAAGCTAATGTCCAGGATGGGCTATGAAGGAAAAGGCTTGGGTAGACATGCACAAGGTATTGTTGAGCCAATAATGTTTGAGGAAATGCCTAAGTATTTGGGTCTTGGCTATGGACAGTCCTATGGAGAGAGTTCCAAAGCTACCATGAAGGCCAGTGAAACAACTCCAAGAAGGAGTTGCATTGCAGAGTGTGAAGATTGTATTCAGGAGGAACGCAATGGCTTGAAACATCATTTACAGGATGTAGGTGTTCCGAAGCACACACTTGAACTAGAGAGTTGTGGAAACTTTGACAGCCTTGAAGAGATTGATAGTGTTCTAGAGGAAGCCACTTCTTCATTTGCTTCACCTCCTTATGAAGGCAATAAAGATGAAAGAGGCAGGTATAAATCTGGTTCTAAACACATTCCTTTTGATTTTGCAAAGCATGATAAATTTCCACATAGATATGGGAAAATAATTGCATGCTCCTTTTGTGGCTTGGATAACCATAATGTTTCTAGATGTTGGAAGAGAATGGCCACATATAGGAAACTTTTGAAGGAAAAGAAGCAAGAAGCCAAAGGTCCATTGGACAAGGAAAATCATGATGTTAAGAGGATGCACATGTGTTGCACTTACTGCCATAAGCAAGGACATCTTGCTGAAAAGTATTGGACTCTGAATCCAGCAATGCTTCCACAAAAGCTGAAGAAAGCGGAAAGAGAGGATGGTAGAAATGGAAAGGAAGATTCCATGAATGATGTGTCTTAGGATGATTCACATGTTGATGTTGATGTGCAGACAAAGGTAGTACCTTTGAAATGGATTGGTGAGAAATGGTTAGTGTTCTTATCGAATTAAGATTGCATGTCTATTAATGCATCTATTTGCATTTCTTTGTTAATGAGATGAAAGTTGCAGGTTCTTACCAAGAAGGTGAATGGAAAAGTTGAATAGGAGGCTCACTTTGTTGCTGCAACATTATATTTCATTTTAGCTTCGAAAGTACAGTGTGCTTAAGTGAAAGTTGAAGGATGAAATGCACGCATGAGCATGATGTGCATGGACACAGGGATGTTGATGTTTTCCTTGTATTTGAACATGTGTGTGATTAACTTGAAGGGTTGATTTCTTTGTTTTGTTAGTGCCTAGATTTACCTCAAGATGAAAAGGTAGGATCCAGGGCCAACATCAAACCACGCTCAGCCTGGTGGCTAGCCCTACCAGGTCAGGAGAGGGCTCTCTCCAGGTCAATCTCAACAAATTATGATTGATGAGGGCTTGAGATGACTAATAAAAATACTGATCTTAGGCTAGGTATATGTGTGAAAAAATATGATTGGAAAGAATGATGTTTTTGTTGGCTCAGATGGAAAGGTAGATTTTGGGTGTGGGGATCGAGGCTCTGTCTTGCAAAGATCTCAATGGGGCAAGGTAGGCAACTGATTTTGGCACTTAAAATCGAATGAGATGGAGGGATTAGACAGGTGAGGAGTTGAAGAGGGCTATATAAATCATGGATCCTCTCCAAACAGCTGAAAACATCAAGAAACTAAAGCAAACCTCAAGTAGAGCACTGCAATTTCAATGGATTCTACTTACACTCTTGTTTGTTTAGTTAAGAAGAAACAAGATAGAGAATGGCATACATAACGCATAAGAAAATTCAAAATTACAAAATAAATCACTGTACCAAGACAAATTTCCACAGGGATCCCAAAGAGTGCTACAAATCCTGGTCTCAATTCCTTAGCCAAACTGCTGATATGAATGTACAATGAAGCTCCAGGCTTTCTCAAAAGTCCAATCATGATAATGGCTGAAAAACAACATAATATAGACAAACATAGCTCATCCTTGCCTCTAGGGGTCGAGCTCACAAGTTTAGGAGCTGATCCAACTGATTCTAAACTGAGAACTAGAAACTAGGCAACATAACTGCATGCCTCTAGAAACAAGGGCACTGATTCATTCAGTCTCAAACAACCTCTAAACTGATGAATCTACCTCTACAAGTGAAAATCCCAAATATTTACATCATGATCCATCAATATACATCAAATTACATCATAAATTTTCCATTAGGAAAGTAAAAAAGTCAAACTAGACAAAGCTGGGCGAAAAACAGAGCAAAATTTGGTCAAACTAGCAATTTTTCCTCTATGCGCCGCACCTAATTCTCTATGCATCGCACCTGTTTGGACCCACTTTTCGAGGCCTTCCTGATGTCCAAATGAGCTCTAGGTGTGCTTGCTAGAAAGGTCTACCTGTCTACCTTCCAACCCAAGTGGAATTTTTCAATTTGGCCTCCGCTTACCCCTTCAAAAGTCCATTCTCCCAACACTGCTTCCTGTGTGTCAAAATAGGGGGAGTGAGGTCATTTTTTGAGTGTTTTTTACCTTTTTGAGGGCTCAAAACCTACCCAAATTTCTCGGCCATAGGTAGACAAGTGTAATTTTGCATGAAAAATCCAAAAATTCTGAGTTTTTGAGATTGGAGGCCCCTAGAAAAAGCGAGCGCCATGTGGCGTGGCGCATAGGGCAGAAAAACCTGTTTTTTGTGCCAAAAATTTGCAAAATGCAAAAATTGCTCCAAATTTTTTGAAATTTGGGCTGAGTCTTCTCTATCAAGAGCTATGTTGGGCCAAAGAAGCCTCAGCCAATATCTGAAGTCTATCATGCTCCTTTTGCCTCTTTGATGCCTTCTTCAATTTTGCTTTCAAATTCTTGATTCTTGCCTTGCAAACTTTGTTCCTCGCCATGTAATGAACAACCATGTGTCTCAACAAGTTTTTCTCCTTGTTGGCCTTCTCTGACAATCTCTCTAAGTGGATGTTGGCTCTTTCAAGCCATGACTCCTGATCGGCATTGATCTCTCGTTCAAGTGAAGTGAACTCCACCCTCCTCCTTTGGGCAGCTTGGCGATTTTCCCATATGTTTTGTAACTCCATGATTGCTTGCTGATCTTCAAGCTGCTTATTTCTTTGCTCCAGTGTATGTCTCTTCATCACAGTCATATGAAGGATCAGATGCCATCTCTACTAGTGGATGAACTATCTTGGAGCTGCCTTGATGAGAAGTAAGTGATTGTGATGTTTCTTGACTTTTGCCACCAAGGGAAAAGTGAGATAAGGGATTGTGGAGGGAGAAAACAGTGAGGGATTTAGGGATTGTTGGGGTAGGGTTTAGTTAAGGGAATAGGGAATTAGAGAATAGTTTGGGAGTTTATAGTATAGGAATAGGGTTTGGGAATTTTCATGTGGGATTTTGGGAAATGGGAATGGGGATATGGGATTGGGATATGGGATTAGTGAATTTAGGGATATGTAGGTTTAAGGAATAGGGAAATGAGGAAAAATGGAGTGAGGGAGTAGAAAAGTGAGGGAATAACTTGGTAGCCAAATAATTGATACAAACCCTAGCACTATTTTCTTTGGAGAGAGAGGTAGGGTTTGATTTTCTTAGCCAACCACCATCAAACAAGCACCAAAATTGGATGAAAAGCAGTGATAGAGGCTCAACCTACTTGCAAAAATGATGATCCAAGCATATTGGGCAATTTGGAATGAATTGGTGAATATTTTGGGCTTGGCAGCTCTACGCGTCGCGCCTCAAACCCAACATGCCACGCCTTCTCTATGCGTCGTGCCAGTGTAAATTTGCACTGGAAATTACAGCCCAATGCGCCACGCCAGTTTCCCAATGCGCCGCGCCACCACCCAGTGCGTAGCACTTTTTTCATGAGACTTTTGGAGGCCTTCCTGGTGTCCAAATTGGGCACGGGATAGCTTGTTGGAAATGTATTTGAGTCTAATTTCCAACCCAACTAGAATTTTTGAATTTGGAGTTCATTTGCCCTGTCACAAATCAAATCTCCCAAGACTAGTCAAAATGTGCCAAATGAGGCTGCCTAAAGGCAGAGTGCTGTTGCAGTCAACTTTTGGAGGTCTTCCGCAACTCAAAATTGAGCTCATGATAGCTCATTGGAAGTAAATTTGTGTCTAGTTATTATTTGACTCATCAAGCAAGTCATTCATCCAACCAAGCTAGGAGAAAACTTGATTTTCCCAAGGTCACTTTAGAGGTGCATCAATTCTCCCGAGGCAACTATATTTTTGACATTTCTCTAAAACCATGACACCTGTATAAAAAGTGAAGGATGTTTTTCTTCCTTGGGATATTGTGGACAAAAAACTCTCTCATTTTTCGAAAATTCATATTTTCTTTCTCAGAAACATCATTGAAGTAAAACCTTTCCCGATGTGTGGAATAGGCGATTTGTCGAAATGAAGCGAAATGAAGGGGATAAGGGGCTTATAAATTCTTGAGAAAATTTTGGGAAGTAGGGAGGGATGCTAGGAAGTAGAGGAAAGTGGAATTTCAAATATTTAGTGAGGAGAGGAGGTCCAAAAGGGAAAAACACAGGCCTAGCCTAGAAAATTGTTAAGTTGTAGCAAGAAACTAGGGTTTGTGCAAAAATGAGGAATTCGGGGGATCTCAATGATGGGAAGTGTTTAATAAGGTACATTAAGGATAGAGGAAGGTGTATGAACATCTAGATACAAGTTTTTCTGATGATTTGACAATCCAAGAGAAATTTCCTTCAAAACCCTAGGAGAGGAAAATGAACCTTACCTGGGCACAACTGAATCATGAACAAGGTGTAAAATGACCCATTGGAACCTGACATGATGATGAAAACCCTCTGAATGATGGTAGACTCAGTTGAATGGTGACATGGAATGACATTTGGACAACTTTGAAAGGAGTGAAAGCAAACCCTAGACCTCATACCTAGTGACCAAATTTTGCTTGAAGATTCACTGAAATGACAAAATTTGACCTTGACACCTTAAAATCACTTTGTAAGAGCATGTTTGATCACTAGAGGAAGGCTTCAAATACTGACACTAACATGTTGTAACAAGCATGCAATGTTGATTTGGGAGAAGTTAACTTGGTCTCCAAGATTGGGATAATGGTGAAGTGTTTCATCTTTTGGAAAAGAGTCCTAATGGTTTTGAAGTGTTTCATCTTTTTATACATGCTTGTCTTGAAGGGTCATTTGTTTTAAGGCATGTTTTGTGGGCTTGTTTTCTAGTTCATCATTTGTATGCAGATGTAAGACATGTGGAGGTGTTCACAAGGTCTGAAATCTGTTTCTTTTGTGAAGTAGGAGTTTAGGCCATCCAGTTGTTGTTTGCGTTTCTGTTGTTGTTAACAGTTGTTGTTGACAACTTGTCAAATAGGTACAAATGAAAGTTTTGTGGAGAAAATGTACTTCACATTTGTTTGACCCACCTTGGATTAATGATCAAGGCAGAAAAGTTCAAACTACCTTCTATGACCATCTCCACAGGTGTTTTGCAAGAAGGCAAGGAGGAAGGCAGTTCTTCCCAGAAGGACCAGCACATCTAGGAAGGAAAGTGGTTAGAGACTTGGTTCAGAGGCACCATGCAAGGGCAAGTGTGTGGAGGCTAAAAGAAGAGGGTGTTGTTACTCTCATTTACTGTTCAGATCAGTATATTAGTCTTTTGGAGACCAAAATCTCTTTTAGTGGGAAGGTGTGATCCAAAATGGATTTTGGATAGACTCCTAAGTCTAAGTGTTCCTCACAGAGGAAAATGAAAGGCCTAGGAAGTTCCTAGAAATAGCCCCATTGTAGAGATCATCTCATTCTGAATCTACTACAACTTGAATGGGAAAAAATGGACTTAGGATGCAGAAGTTATCGCAGAAAGAAGATGCCCATTGTTCTTCAGAAAAAGAGGCAAAATCCCCTAAAATGGGAAAAAAACCCTTATAAAGGGAAATCGCAGCAGAGGGGGTCCAAAGACAGACTTAAGCGAAAAGGAGAGAAACCCCCGATTACCGATCTCTGATATATCAGGTCGGAGATAGGCCTATGTTCGATGGCGGGACCCTAGGCTGAGCGATATTGCGATCGTCGATATCGGTGGATTAGTGTCGCAAATGCCATGAGTAAAGGGACGGACCCCCGAGCCCATGCGACTTGCAATTGTGATATATCGCATCACAATGTCGCGTCGCAGCGATGTAAAGGGGCGATAACACCAGACCCGATGGACTCTATTGTTGCAATTCAATAACATTTGAGTTCCGCCATAAAGGGGATTTCCCGTGTATTAACACTTTTCGATGTAAGAACTGAAATACAAAGGAAATATGCCTGGAGTGATCAAATCAGACCCAAAGGGAAATTATAGGCATGAGACATAAAACTTGAGTTCTGATAAGGCGGGATTTCGGGCAGGCCTTAGGCGGAAAGCGGTATTTGGCTGGCTCCACCTGAACCCACACACCGGTCGACACGTGGCTGGTGGAGGAGAGAGGAAAACCGCCTTTTCGAGCAGGTAACCTCCCTATTCCTAAGCCGCCTGAAATTAGATATCGACCATTGATCGGAGATCCCACAGATCGATGGTGGGGATTGTGAAAGCAACCCAAGGTGGACCTAATGTGATTTTAGGGCGATTGCGCTAATATTTCAAGTCCGATAAAAAGGATTTTGTCAAGTTTTTCATATATTTCTTGTGTATTTGGGATTTTACCCAATATGTTAATGCAACACAATATAATGCCTAATGGCGGACCCAATAGGAATTTAGGGGCGATTGAATGGGATTTCATGTCCGAAAATCATGCCCGATAGTGTATTTTGCAGACATTCTCTGTGTGATGGGATTTTCTCATTTTTTCGGGTTTTTGCCTATGAAACAGCCCCGACTCCTTCTGTAACTACTCCTAATCATCATGCCATGCTACAATAGGCCTTTTTACAGGCAATGATTCATTTTGAAGCCACGGAGCCGCAGAGCCAGGTTGCCAGTCTAACTGAAAAGGAGCAGAGAAGCCACAGAGTCGCAGAGGGATAATAATGTAGAGAAGTAGCTGGGGTAGCCGATGTTGAAAATGCAACAAGATGATGAAGCTTAGTGAAAACAAGTCACCTTCACTAAGTGGGCCCGTGAGCTATTTTTGGCGCAAAGTCTATTTTTAGACTATGTCTATTTTTAGACATATGGATCATGGTCTATGAGTTGCAGGATGATATTTGTGGATGATTGGTCATGTTGGTAAAAATAGATGGACTTCTATTTTTAGACATATGGGTGGAGTCTATTTTTATACTGCTAGTCTAAAAATAGAACAGTCGAATATTATTAGCTCTTAATAATATTTGGACTATAAACATTATCTTATCCTCTTGCAACACTTTAGTTCGAGCTACGGATGTGGCACATGCAACTGCCAGAAGGAAATATGCTTTTCTTATGGGTTAGTTGAGCTATTGCATGATGGACTTCAGTTAGAACTCAAGTAATTGAGTTTGGTGGAGTTGATTGAAGAGTTGATGGAGTTGTGTTCAGTTTGACTTAGTTGAACTAGTTGTATTTAGTCTAACTGCCAAATACACTAGTGATGAGTGATCTGAATTAATTGTTAATTAATTCACTAATTATTAACTCACAAATAAACTAAAGAATACATTAGTTAACTCAGTGCATGGACAGTTCAGTGGAGATAGGTGTTAGAGGTGGTGAGACTACTATCATTTGTCACTATAGTTGTGCATGAGATTTGCACAATCAGTGATTGAGATTGCCAATGAGGATTTCGCAGTACAAGCCAAGGAAAATGAGCTTGGATCATTCCTATTCTCACATTGGATTGCGCAGTAGAGGCAGGTAAACAGTGGAGGAGAGTTGAACCTGTGACTTGATTCAGATTTGAGCTAGTTTGTGTGTAGCAGGTGGAGATAGTACTGAGTACTTGTGAGGAGTATTGTACTATGTATTGTTACATGTTCTTTATCATTATAATATATAGATAGTTGGGGGTTTTCAGCTGTATGCTTTCCCGAGTACATACTGTGTTGATATGTGTGATTGATGTTTCAATGTGCGCACGTGATTGTTTCTTGATTTCGCAAAATTGATGATCAACGTAGAGGAGGTTATGTATTATGCATGTAATCTTTGTGAATAAGTGTTATATTATTCAAAACTTCTACATGGTATCAGAGCAGAGTTGATCATAAGATCTATTATTCAGAAAGTCTTTATATTTTATTTCTTCAGGCAGAGTCTGTAATCAGGCCAGGTAGCGTTTGGATTCATCCTTCTTTTGGAAGGTGAGATATCCGGTAAAAGCCCACATAGTCAATATTTGCACGAGAAATAATTTGTTCTCATGAATTTTAGATCAGAAGTGGTTGAGTTTTGAGCTGGTGGAATTCGAATTTGCAGTAGCGTTTTCTTGGTGTCAAAGTTGAAATGTCTTTCAATGAATTGCGATTGGACTATGCCCTTGAAGGCAGCTCGAATTATATTGCATGGAAAGATAGGATGGAGGCGGTGTTAGATGACAATGGGTTGAAGGAGTTCATAGAGGTTGAGGTCCCAAAGCCTACTGATGCTGCTCACGTTGAGGCTTGGCAAAAGAAGACAGCAAAGTGTCGAAGGATTCTGTTGGAGGGCATGAAGGATCACATTGTATCCAACCTGCATGGAAAGACTTCTCCATACTTGATGTGGAAATCGTTGACAGATTTATTCCAAAGCAAGAGTGATCAGAGGAAGTTGGCGCTCAAGGATAAACTCGGAAACATTAAGTGTGAGAAAGGAGATAGTATGCCCAAGTATCTCATGAAGTTCACTCAATGCCAGGATGAGCTGGGAAGTGTGGGGGTGACTATCGATGATGAAGACTTGGTGAGCTTGGCTCTCTTTGGTCTTCCGAAGAGTTGGCATTCCTATCAGGACTCTGTCAATGGTCGGGAGAAATTGCCAGGATGGGGGAGACTTTGGTCAGATCTTGTGCAAGAGGAGATCAGGTAGAATACCAGGGATGGATCTTCATCAAAGGCATCTGATGAAGAAAATTGCGCTTTGGCTACCAAAGCAAAGAAGGGGAAGGAGAAGGGTTCTCTTTTCGAATCCAATTCTTCCAATGATGGGAAGAAGGTTGACAAATAGAAAGTGTGATGCTTTCATTGTCATGAGGTGGGCCATTATGCTGCAAATTGTCCACGGAGGAAATCCAAGAAGGGATCCAGGGAAGGATCTGAAGGTGAGGCACTTGCTTCATAGATTGAGTTGGATTTCACACTCTTTGAATGCATGGTTTCATCCATGGTGGGAAGTGGTTGGTTTCTTGACAGTGGAGGTTCTTTCCACATGACCGGTGAGAAGAGTTTGTTCAGTACTTTGGAGGAGAAAGATCTCCAGATACTCATAGCGATGGGTAATGATGAGAAGTATAGTGTCTCAGGTGTAGGCACGGTTATTTTTCAGAGGGAGCATGGAGCTCGCCTTACCTTGACTGATGTCAAGTATGTACCAGGAAGACAGGGGCTATGATGTAGTCTTCAGTAAGGGAAAGGTTTTCCTTGGACACATCATCACTAGACAGGTGAAGCAGATTGGTTCACGGGTCAAGAACCTATATGCTCTTGAGGTTCAAGATGCATGCAAAGCCTTGAGCAGTGAGGCAACTGATGGAGACTTGGTGGTTGAGAGGGAGCGTATATTACCTGTCAACATGCAGAGTCAGAAGAAGTCTCAAACGATTGTGGAGGAGCCACGATTGGTGCAACAGCTTCAGGAGGTTGTGGAGAAGCCACAACAAGGGAAGCTGAGAGGAGATCGAGTAGAGACATCTACTCATGAAGAGACCTCCAGTAGGGGGAAACTTCGAGCCAGGTGGGTTGAGGGATCACATGCAGCCATACCTCCAGCTAGGAGGTGGGACGATATAGAGTGATCGTCTCAAGGAGTAGGGGCAGGATCCTTGAGGTACCCAACCTCTTAGATGAGACCTTGCTACAGGAGCCCCGATGTGGAGTAGCAGGAACTGATTGATTGGGTAGAGACAGATGTGGATGGAGCAGCAGAGAGAGTGACAGTGTAGGGAATCCCAGGACAGCACATAGCTAGCAGGCTGCAACAATGTGAGAGGCACAAGTGGTTTGCACAGTGCTAGGTGGCACAGAGAAGTGTGCAATGGTGCGAGATGCATGGAGATGTTGCAGTAGCATAGATGTTAGAGAGGGAGCACTTTTCAGCAGCAGGTAGAGCTTCAGCATCAGAGTATGTTCCTAGCCCAACGGAGTGGTCAGTTGGGAGTGTTTTTGTTCCAAGTGTTGTTGGAGCAAGTGGACCGGGCAAATGTGTTGCATGCAGAACATTCCAGAGTTGCAGGATAGGGGTTGCAGATAATACATATCTTGTTGAGAGGGAGTGTTGAAAATGCAACAAGATGATGGAGCTTAGTGAAAACAAGTTGCCTTCACTAAGTGGGCCCGCAGGTTATTTTTGGCGCAAAGTCTATTTTTAGACTATGTTTATTTTTAGACATATGGATCATGGTCTATGAGTTGCAGGATGCTATTTGTGGATTATTGGTCATGTTGGTAAAAATAGATGGACTTCTATTTTTAGACATATGGGCGGAGTCTATTTTTAGACTGTCAGTCTAAAAATAGAACAGTCGAATATTATTAGCTCTTAATAATATTTGGACTATAGACATTATCTTATCCTCTTGTAGCACTTCAGTTCGAGCTACGAATGTGGCACATGCAACTGCCAGAAGGAAATAAGCTTTTCTTATGGGTTAGTTGAGCTATTGCATGATGGACTTCAGTTAGAACTCAAGTAATTGAGTTTGGTGTAGTTGATTGAAGAGTTGATGGAGTTGTGTTCAGTTTGACTTAGTTGAACTAGTTGTATTTAGTCTAACTGCCAAATACACTAGTGATGAGTGATGTGAATTAATTGTTAATTAATTCACTAATTATTAACTCATAAATCAACTAAAGAATACATTAGTTAACTCAGTGCATGGACAGTTCAGTGGAGACAGGTGTTAGAGGTGGTGAGACTACTATCAGTTGTGACTATAGCTGTGCATGAGATTTACACAATCAGTGATTGAGATTGCCAATGAGGATTGCACAGTACAAGCCTAGGAAAATGAGCTTGGATCATTCCTATTCTCACATTGGATTGCGCAGTAGAGGCAGGAAAACAGTGGATGAGATTTGAACCTGTGACTTGATTCAGATCTGAGCTAGTTTGTGTGTAGCAGGTGGAGATAGTACTGAGTACTTGTGAGGAGTATTGTACTATGTATTGTTACATGTTCTTTATCATTATTATATACAGATAGTTGGGGGTTTTCATCTGTATTCTTTCCCCAGTACATACTGTGTTGATATGTGTGATTGATGTTTCAATGTGCGCATGCGATTGTTTCTTAATTCTGCAAAATTGATGATCAACGTAGAGGAGGTTATGTATTCTGCATGCATTCCGCAAATAGTGTATAATCAAGATAATCTCTATGAATAAGTATTATATTATTCAAAATTTCTACAGTCTAAAAGCCGGAAAAGTACCTCAAAGGAGGCAGAGAGCTCAATGGAGATCAAGTAGAAGCAAAAGGAGGAGAGACAGAAAAAAGTTGATACACAGAGCAGCTGAGGGAGTCTTTGGGGTCACTTGGAGGTCAAGTGAAAAGCCAGGGATTTGAAAGTTGCAGAAAACCAAAGCCAGAGCCAAAGAAGCCAGAGTAGAAGAGCCAAAGTTGAAGAGCCAGAGCCAAAGCCAAGAGCCAGAGCTAAGAGCGAGAGCCAGAGCCGAGGGCCAAAGCCAGAGCTAAGAGCCAGAAAGCTGAGAGCTTCAAGAGCTAGGGATAAAATGGTGTCTAAACCCATTGTTTCTGTGTAAAACAGTGGAGTTGAGCCAAGAGCTTGTAAAAAGGACTTTTCCATAATCCCAGAGAGCCTAGTTGAGTTGACTAGAGCTCAAGGAGACATAGCCCAAGAGTTTTGGGTGAACTCCAAATTAATATTGTTTTTCTGTGTGTGTGTTTTATTACTGCATTGTACCAGCTATTTTATTTGTTGTTATATGTTTTATATCATTTCAAGAAAATAAAGTTAAACACACAAACAGTTTAAAAACAAACACCAACATACACCTTATTTTCAAGCACATGTAGCAACCAGTTACAATCCTGTAGTAGCTATGTGCAATCCTATAGTATTAAACTATATTCCTATAGTACCTATTTTTTGGCTTTGTAGCACCTTTGTAGAGCTTAGGGGACCCCTGGTGGTAGCTAGCTCAAATTTCATAGTGGGCTTCTCTTACCATTTTTGGGAATGAACTCTTGGTACAAATGAAGTTCAGGCTCACCCTTTATTCCTTTTGTGTTTTGGTGGTGGATTCAGCATGTTGTATGAGTTGCCCCCCACCTACCACCTTTTTAACTTCTCCAGTTGGACCACTCCTTGAAATTATCACCCTTCCCTTTTTTTTGTTTTCTCCACGTTGCATGAGAGAGGCAGTTCACTTTCACTTAATTGTTCGAAGGTGGCTGAGACTACTGGCCACCTTCAACCGACAAAAACCTCTCTCCTCATACATTTTAGACATTTTCAAACTATTATGCACTCAAAGGAAGAAGTGAGGAGTTTCACACCTATGCCTACCTGATGGTATCTGACTGCTTTGATGCCTACATGCTTATTGAGAAATGGTGGTTGATCTGCTGACTATTTGAGGTGCCACTTTTGGTACTGATTGCTCCATGCTTTGGCTCTAATATGGAAGATTTTTTTTTCTTTTTTCATTTATATATTTTTTATATTTACTGATTGAGCATTGCCACTGTAGGTTATGCTAATGGTGGATCAAGTTGTTTCTATTAGAGTTGAATAGTGCCCCTGTAGCAGCCTTGTAGAAGCTTTATGGTTTTCAAATATCAAGGAGATGATCCCTCAATGCTTCATGATGGTCAATTATTCATTTCGGTGCTTCCAAGTGCTTTTTATTGTGGTCTTGTAGGGTTGTGTAGACTGTTATAAGATTGGATTCTTTCTTGTAGAAGTCACAAAGACCCCCCTATGATCACAATAACCTTCATACAATGCATCAAAAAACTTTGATAATTCATGTTAAGCTCATGGACAAGGATCAAAAGCTTTGGTTGTGATGAAAATAATGAAAGGAGTGGTAAAAATGGGTCTTTTTTATGGACATAGATGGTTATTTGGGTGGATAAGTGGCTAAATAATGTGGATGATGGGTGATTGTGGTGTAGTGGACCTTTCCTTTCATTCCTCCATGGAAAAAATAGGATCAAAACCCTTTCTATATGCCAATCACAATACTATAGAAAATATGGAAAATCTTGTAGCATTTCAAGACATTCCTATAGAACTTTAGGATTGAAGCATAATTGAGTGAGATAGGTTTCCTGATGATGGAGGAACTTGGGGAGGTTGATGGAATGATGAAGGATATGCAGATGGCTAGTCTTGGAGGGTGAAAAAGTGAATTGTGGAGGCTATTTACTTTGATTGTTGTCCTTCTTTGGCCATGGATGGAACCCTACAAAAACATGTTAGCAATACTAATGTAAAGGCTCCCTTGCTTTTCCTTTATTATTTGTTTTTTTTCTCACCTTTCCTTCTTTTTCTTTTTTTTTTTTCTCTTTTTTCTTAAGACTTGCACGCTGTCTCAAAAGAGGTTTTCAACCTATAGGAATACTCCAGGTTCCTCAAAGGAGGTTTTCACCTGGGGATGTTTTCATTTATTATTATTTTTTTTACTCTTGAACTACCTCATAGAGGTTTTTAGCCCTAGAGTTGGTTTCAAGTGCCTCATGGAGTTTTTTAGCCCAATCACCCTCTTAGAAGGTCATTTCCCTAATGTTTTCATCATGCCAAATCTTCCTCTGCAGTTGTACCACCTCAGTGTATATCAAAGCTTGCAATCTGAACTCATCGAAACCATTGAGTTGGATAAGCCTTTCTTGCTGAGTTGTAGTGATGTATAAATCCAATTGTACTTCCATTATTACAGTGTTATACTCAAACTCAACGAACAACATAGCCTTCTTTCCATAAACCAACTCAAACAGGGTGAATCCAATGGTGGTTTTCCAAGTGGTATTATAGGCCCAAGTGGCCTCTACAAGTTGGGTTGCCCAATCCTTTTTGCTATTTCTGACAACTTTAGTCAAGATGTTCTCCAAAGCTCTATTTGTGACCTCCACCTTCCCATTTTATTCAAGATGATAGGCAATGGATTTTTTTGTTTTTTATGTGATGTTACTCCATGATGACGTCAATTAGATTTGAATTAAATTGAGCTCCTCGATTAGTGACCGTCTCCCTTGGAAATCTAAACTTATAAAAGATATTTTCCCTTAGAAATCATGCCACTTTCTACTTGGTTATTGCCTTTACTTATTTGATTCAACCCACTTTATGAAGTAATCAATGCACATAATGACGTATCTCTTTTGTCTTGATGGGGGGTCAATAGGCTCAATGAAATCCATGCCCAATTTCTCAAATGGCTCGAGAGTCACTTGAGGTTGCATGATCATATCATCCTTAGGTGTAGTCTTACCTATCCTTTGGCACTCATCAAATCTAGCAGTGTGTCTTCTAGTATCTTTGTGTAGAGTAGGCTAATAGTAGCCAGCTTGGAGGATTTTAAAGGTTGTCCTCTTAGCAACAAAATGGCCCCCATAGGGTCCATCATGGCATGCTGAGAGGATGTAAAATACCTCATCCTCCCTCACACATCTCCTCAAGATCTGATTTGGTCCCAATTTGAAGAGATTTCCCCCAATCTAGGTGAAAGGGGCACTTTTTCTAACAATCTTGCTCTTCTCCTTGGAGGATAGATTAGGAGGGAACCTCCCAGCAACCAAGAAATTTACTATATCAAAAAACCAAGGAGACAATAGTGAAATAGAAAAAAGGTGCTCATCCAGAAGTTGTTCATCTATCATCTCCTCATTTCCTGTAGGAAATGTTAGTCTAGACAAAATCTACAACCAAATTTTCTTTCCCTAGCTTGTCAACAATGGTTAGATCAAATTGTTGCAACAATAACAACCATCTAATGATCCTAGCATTGACATCAAGTTTATTCACTAATTATTTAATGGTTACATGATTAATATGAACAAAGACTTGGTATCTAGTGATATAATGCCTAAACTTGTTCAAGGAGTGCACAACAACTAAGAGTTATTTTTTGTAACCATGTAATTAAGTTCAACTTTGGAGAGGTTCTTATTGATGAAATATAGGGCATAAGGTAATTTTTCTTCCACTTTTCCCAAAGCTTTTCCTACAAATTTTTCTGATGCATCTATGTGGATGTGGAAAGGAAATTCCCAATTGGGACCTCTAAGAATTGGTGCAATGGTTAATCTCTCTTTCATCTCTTTGAATGCCTCTTGACATTTATCTGTCCAACAAAAATATGAATCCTTGGTCAGCAATCCAAACAAAGGTGAAGCCAACTTGCTAAAGTCCTTAATGAATGTTTTGTAATATCCATCTATCCTAAGAAAACTTCTAACATCCCTTTATTTTTTAGGGAAAAGGACCCTTTTGATAATGGAAACCTTGTTAGGGTCAACTTGGATCCCTTCCTTAGAAAGGAAGTGACCTAGGACAATCCCTGCATTCATAAAAAAATCACACTTTTCTAGACTCAGTGAAAGATTCATTTCAATGAATTTATTTAGAAATTTACACATATTGGAAAGATCTTCGTGGAAACCATTTTCATAAGGGCTGAAGTCATCCATGTAGATTTCAAATGTGTCATCAACAAGATATGTGAAAATTCTCAAAACTACCATCTAGAAAGTAGAAGGGGCATTGCACAAACCAAATGGAAGGAATTTATAGGCAAAGGTCCCCCATTGACATGTGAAGGTGGTCCTGTCGTGATCCTTGGGGCTGATCTAGATCTAGATCCACTGAATCCATCTAGGAATTAGGATAACTTATTCCCTTCAAGGTCATCCAAGACTTGATCGATGAAAGGAAAAAGGAAATTATATTTCTTTGTAGCCTTGTTGAGTTACCTATAGTCAACATAGATCCTCCACTTCCCATTTCTATTGGGTACAATGACAAGGGGGGATACCCACTCACTATCTAAAATGGGGTAGATGAATCCTGCATCTAGAAGATTTTACAATTCTTCTCTTACAATGTCCTTTAAGGTAGGGTTCATTTTTCTCTGGGGTTGGTGTATATGTTTACATCCCTCAATGTAAATATGATGGGTAAAAGCCAAGGGATGCACCCCCTCCATTTCCTTATAGTCCCAAGCAAAGGCATCAAGGTGTTGTCTCAATACAGTGCATAGTTTCTCTTCTTTCTCTGGTGAGAGGGAGCATTGATTTTTAAAGTTTTGGATGGACCAATTTCCAAAATAATAGCATGATAAGGGTCAAAATTGGTAGATAAAATTTCATCCCATCGATTATCCCCAAGTTTCCCTAAGGATTCTTCCACTAGCTCATCAATTAGCATGACAACAAGAGGTTAATTCTGCAAGATGTGATCAATAATTCGATCCTCATCTAGCTACCTACTTCCTACAAAAATGTCTAATGTACAAACTACGAAGAGGGATTATTGATAAAAATATTCCTCTTCCTCTTCCTCTACAAACAAAAATAAATAAATATCAACAAAGGGTTGAGTAGGGGGATATAATACAAGCTGCTTTGTGATATTCCCATTTTTAATGGTCATGTTTCCAACCCTACAACTAATGTAAGCATTAGCAGTGGCTAAACAAGGTCTCCATAGAATGAGAGGGTACCCATTAAACTTGGTTTTGCATTGGAGGACAAGAAAATATGTAGGATATTCCCAAGAGTCGATGGATACCATCACATCCTCAATAAATCCATCTAGTGCTATTGTGGATTTGTCTACAAGTTGAAACACTGTAGTAGTCTTTCTCAAGGCTCCTTAGAGGTGGAGATCCAAAATTGTTTCCTTGGTCATGAAATTGATTGCATCCCCAAGGTAAATCAATGTGTTGGGGACTGCAATATTATTAATGTGCACATCCACTACTAGGATACCAGGATCCAAGTACTTTTGGGAGATAACCCATCCAAGCATTAGATCAGACAACTGCCCAATAACATTGATAGTGGGGGCATCTCTTTTTCTTCTCCTGGGCCTCTTGAAACACTCTTCCCTGATGATATTCTTGTAAATTGGTACATCTTTGTTTGATTGGAGAATGGTTACCTTAAAACACAATTTCTTTAATTCTACGAGAAGTTCATCTTCTTCTAAGGTGTATTTTTAGGTTGGACCAACCTTTCAAGATAGGAAGGTATATTGGATTGAGGAGTATTGTATTCCTTCTCTTCTTCAATATATGCAGGTGGATATGGTGGGTGAGCATTTGGAAGTACCTTCCTAGACCTAATATTGATCTCCTTGATTTTTACAACATAAGTATGATAACATGTTTCCCCATTATAGACCTGTTGTGCTTGCTTTTTGTTTGGGTTCAAATTGGGTTGGGAAGACATATGAGGTTGCTTAGGTGGGTTACCATGGGGAAGTTATGGTTGAGGTAGAGGAGAAGGAAACAAGCAGGAGGTTGGGCTACCTGGGGCATTAATCCATGTTGAAAATAACAACAATAAATGTTAAAAATAACATCAAGAAATAAAATCCTAATTTAATTTTGTCCTTGAATTAAATTTGGAATTAAATTGTAATTATAATTCTCATAGCAACTTGTAATAGTTAAATAAGTTAATTTGACTTATTTGGCTCAATTAATTCGAGTTGGGAGTCTATCTAGAGTCATGTAGAATGGTTCTTAATTTTAGGGGCCTGGATTGAGTTCTTTTGAGTTTAATTATTTAATTTAGTTTAATTGAGTTAAATTCAATTAAACTAATTCCAATTGATTGAGGAATTAGTGGGAGATCTAGTAGTGGGGTGTAACCTATAGTAGTGGGGTGTAACTAGCACTACTCAACCAATAAACTAAAGATTCACTCATAATTAAATCATGCATTTCGGATCAGAGAAAGACCCAGTTGAGATTGAAGTTCACAGACAATGTACTATCAGTTGTAAAATCATCTAAATTTAACAGATGGTGCATGTAATCAATATAAGGCCTAAAATAAATCATTCCTTAATTAGAAAAATCACTAATTTTATCCATTTTAATTTTCTTTAAAAGGAGGAATGAAGGCACAAGTTTAATCATTTTCTTTTTGAGCACAGGTTGGTGAGACCAAGCAATAGGAAGAACAAGTTTTTGTGTGGAGGTTGTGAGAGAAAGGTGTGCCAAGAGAAGCTTGTGCACAAGTTGGTAGTTAGATAGATTGAGATAACGAAGAGACTGGTTGGGCTTGAGAAAAGCAATGTAATCTTCTCATATTTTCTGATTAATGCAATATACAAATAGTAGGGTTTTTTAGCTATGGCTTTCCCCATAAAATTATTGTGTTATGTGTGATTGAATTCTTTCTCTTTTATGCTTCTTGATTTCATCGATCGTTTATTGTTTCCACTGATAAGTAGAGTAGATTCAAGTAATTTTTTTTAGCATATTAAAATCTGAAGTTTGAATCTTTAAGTAATTTCTACATGGTATCAAAGCTTAAATCACTATAGAAGAGGAGAATATGAGTTTGTATTTTGCAGGAGAAATAAAATTTGCAGTATCATACTTCAGAGCCAACAGGATGTCATTCTATGGATTGAGACTTGAATATGCCCTTGAGGGTAGTTCGAACTATATTTTTTGGAAGGACAAGATGGAGTCAGTGTTAGAAGACAACATGCTTAAGGAATTCATAGACAAAGATATTCCTAAGCCAATTGATGCTCATGATCTGGCAAGAGTGAAGAAAGTGTGTGGCAAAGGCAAGAAGGATTATCCTAGAATGAGTTTGAGATCATATTGTCTTGAAGATCCACAATAAGGAAAATCCATTTGCAATGTCGAAGGCCTTCATAGACCTATTTTAAAACAGCAATGACCACAGGAAGTTGGAACTGAAGGATAAGCTCATAAAAATCAAGATGGAGAAGGGTGACACAATACCGAAGTACTTGACCAAGTTCACCCAATGTCAAGATGTGATCGTAAGTGTCAGTGTAATAGTTGCTAAAGACAATCTGGTGAGCCTAGCACTTCTAATCCTTCCCAAGAGTTGGAACAACTACTAGGACTCAGTTAATGGGAGGGATAATCACCAGAGTGGGAGCAGTTGTGGTCTGACTTGGTAGAATATGAGATTCAGCCGAACACCAGAGATGGGACCTCATCCAAAGAAGTGGAAGAGGACTTTGCATTAGTCAGCAAAGAAAAGAAATCAAAGTGAAAGAACCCCCAAGGTGAAGAGGGCATAAAGAATAAGGACTTGTCGAACATCAAGTGTTTTCATTTTCATGAGTTCAGGCACTATGCCACAAAATTGCCACAGAAGAATGCAAGCAAGAAGGAGCATGTAGTAGCAACAACAGGTAAATCTCTAGCTTCACAATTTGAACTTGATTTTGCTCTCATTATATGCATGGAAATCACTGTAATTTGAAGCATGTGGTATCTCGATAGTGATGCCTCATTCCATATGACAGGGAATAGAGATGCCTTCAGTGACTTGGAGGAGAAAGACCTCAAGTAGAACATAGAGTTTAGAGATGATGGGGGGTATAGCGCGACCAACATCAGTATTGTTACTTTTTAAAGGGAGTCTAGCTCCCCTCTCAGACTCACAAATGTGATGTATATTCCAGGTCTAAGGATGAACCTTGTTTCCATCACAATATTGGAAGACCATGGCTACGATGTGATTTTTAGCACAGGAAAGGTTTTCCTTAGACTCGTCGCCATGGGATGGGTGAAACAGATCGGTGTGTGAGTCAAGAACATGTATGAACTTGAGGTACAAGATGCATCCAAATCCTTGAGTAGCAAGGAAAAGGTTAGAGACTTAGTGGTTGATAGGGGGCATGAATTACCTCTCAACATGCACCCTTAATTGCAACCTCAGAAGTAGCCTCAATAAGTTGTGGAGAAGCCACAATTGGAGAAGTAGAGAGGAGACCGAGTGGAGACATCCACTCAAGAAGAAACCTATAGTAGGGGGAAATTTCGAGCCAAGTGGGCAGAGGGAGCACATGTAGCCATATCTCCAGGTGAGAGGTGGGACGATGTTAAGAAATATTCACAAGAGTTGTAAAAATTTGAGCAGGATCCATTGAGAATTTTTTTGTCTCATGGATCATTACCTTGCTATAGGGGCCCATAGTATTCAGTAGAAGGAGGATCAATCTAGTGAGATAATGAGGAGTGCAGAATAGTGTTGAAAGCAAAGCAGGAGGCTCAATAGCAAAGTTAGTAGCGTCACATTTTTTTCCAGTAGACAGTTACAAACATAGTTGATTCAATTTATTTTGTTTGGATGCTTTTTGGTTGCAGATGTTGCGGTAACAACAACAATAGGGACAAGAGTTGTATGCAGAACATTCCAAAGGTACCTGACAAATCTAGAGTTGAATTCCTTTCTTGTTGAGAGGGAGTGTTGAAAATTACAACAAGAAATGTTAAAATTAGAATCAATAAATGAAATCCTAATTTAATAATTTCCTTCAATTAAATTGGGAATTAAATTGTAATTGTAATTCTCATAGCAACTTGTAATAGTTAACTAAGTTAATTTGACATAGTTGCCTCAGTTAATTTGAGTTGGGAGTCCATGTAGAGTCATGTAGAGTGGTTCCTAAATATTAGGGGCCCAAGTTGAGTTCTTTTGAGTTGTAATAATTTAATTCAGTTTAACTGAGTTAAATTTAGTTAAACTAGTTCCAATTGATGGAGGAATTAGTGAGAGATTCGGTAGTGGGGTGTAACCAACACTGCTTAACCAGTAAACTAGAGATTCACTCATAATTAAATCATGCATGTCATATCAGAGAAAGACCCAGTTGATATTGGAGTTCACAGACAATGTACTATAAATTGTAAAATCATATACATTAAACAGATGGTGCATGCAATCAGAATAAGGCCTAAAATAAACCATTCCTCAATTAGAAAACTCACTAATTTTAGCCATTCGAATTGCATTTAAAAGGATCAATGAAGGCACAATTTTAATCATTTTTTTGGTGAGCATGGGTTGGTGAGACCAACCAATAGGAAGCACAAGTTTGTGCATGGAGCTTGTGAGAGAAATGTGTGCCAAGAGAAGCTTGTGCACAGGTTCGTAGTGAGATAGATTGAGATAGTCAAGAGATTGCTTGGGCTTGGGAATAGCATTGTAATCTTCTAATAATTTCGAATTAATGCAATATACAGCTAGTAGGGGTTTTTAGCTATGGATTTCCCCATAAAATTATTTTGTTATGTTGTATTGAATTCTTTCTCTTTTATGCTTCATGATTTCATCAATTGCTTATTGTTTATGCTTACGAGTAGAGTAGATTCAAGTCAATTGTTTTAGCATATGATTATATATAAGGATTTTTTACAATCCATGTGAAGGGTTGCACCATTGAGGAGGTTGAGGTTGGTATGGATGGAAGGGTGGATTGATAGGTTGAGGAGGATACTGAGGAGTATAAGACCAAGGAGAATGCTTGTACCAATATGAGTGAGCTGGAGGATGCCAAGGCTGGAAGAGTGCATTATGGTTTGGATTGAAAGAAGGATAGTGTGCACCCTTGATGCCTTGTTGGTGTGGATGAGGACCATGCGGTCTCCTTCGATTGATGAAGCATGTAGAAATTCCTTGTAGATTCAAACTGCTAATTGTAATTTACTAAAACAATAGATTTGAATCTACTCTACTCATCAGAGAAAAAAATTAAACGATCATGAAACCATGAAGCATACAAGAGAAATAATTAAATAAACACATTACACAATGATTTCCTCGGGAAAGACACAACTAAAAAACCCATGTTATCTTTATACTACATTAGTCAAAAAACATGAGAAGATTACAATGCTTTTCTCATGCCCGAGCAACCTCTTCACTATCTCTATCTCTCTCACAACTTCCTAGACAAGCCCAGGCCAATACTTAACCAATTTATCACTTTTCTAAGTCCCTATTTACTTGCGTTAACAAAATAAGCCAACAAGGATCTTCCTCATCCAGATAGCCTCACAAGTTGCTTGAATAGCAGCCATGTACTCTGCTTCTGCCGAACTAGGTAAAATTGATATTTGCTTCTTGATGTACCAAGAGACTAAGGCTGACTCAATACTGAAGGTTACCCCTCATGTGCTCTTCCTTTCCGATGGATGCCTTTTCCAATCTACATCTCTAAAGCCTTGAAGCTTCTCTCCCTCTATCCATTTGTACAAAATATCAAACTAAGTGGTGCCTGTGAGGTATGTCAACACGTTTTTAGTTGCCTTCCAATAGATTTTGGTTGGCTTAACCATTGCTTGGTTAATATGGTTAACTACAAAACATATGTTTGGTCGTGTGTTCACTAAATACATAAGTGAACCCACAAGTTCCTGTAAATAGTAGCCTACACTACTTCACCTGAAGTAGCATCTTCCTTCCTCCAATTTCCTGCTAGAGGAGTCTCCATGGGTTTGCTTTCTCCATGTGGAACTTCTTCAATATCTTGTTGTCATACTTGCCCTGAGAGAAAAACAATTCCTCATCTCCTTTCCATACTTCTATAGAAAGGAAATAATGCATGAGCCCCAGATCCTTCATCTCGAATTCTCTTGCAAGATCCTCTTTGCAAGATTTTACCAGCTTCTCTTCACTTGTTAGAATTAAATCATCAACATATAATACTATAATAAAAAACTTACCTTCAACCACAATATGGTAAAGTTTTGCATCTGCTTCACTTTTGGTGAAGCCCAACTTGGTGAAATAGCTATCAATCTTGGTGTACCAAGAACGAGGTGCTTGTTTCGATTCATACAACACTCGCTTGAGTCTGCACACATGTGACTGACTCTCTGTTGAATGTCTCAAATCCTTCTAGTTTCTCAATGTACACATATTCCTCAATCACACCATTTAGGAATGTTGTCTTAATATCCATTTGATGTATCTTCCATCCCATCTATGCTAAAAGTGCTAGAATAGATTTGATAAAGGTTTACCTTGCTACTAGAGCAAATATCTCCTCATAATCAATTCCCTCCACCTAAGAGAACCCTCTGGCCACAAATCTGGCCTTTTATTTCTCCACACTCCCATCCGCTGCTTTCTTTACCTTGTAAAATCATCTGAAACTCACCACTAACTTGTCTGTTGGTCTTGGCACCACTTCCCAAACACTATATTTTATAATGGATTCATACTCCTCTACCATGGCACCAACACATATTGGTTGTTGCACTGCTTCCTCGAATGAAGATGGCTCAATCTCTACACTCTCTCTCATCAGAGCCATGTAGCCAGTGTACCGATCTGGTGACCTCCTCTACCTATGCTATGATGTGGGTGCTCCCACATTCTCTCTAGCATCATGCATCAATATTTCAGCCTCTATGGTGCACTTCCTCCCATCTCTAGAAGTCTCTGCATGACTGGGTTCTTCCACTCTCTAGTCCTCTGCATGTGGATACTCCACATCATCCCAAGGTTCCTCATTTGGACCTAAAAGCTACTTATCTGCATGTAACTGAATCTCCCTCTCAAGGTAGCATATCATGGCCTTCTCTTAATCGAACTTCACATCTCTATTAACCATTGTCATCCTGTGAGATGCCAAGTACACCCGATAGTTGTGAGTGTGTAATTGTACCCCACAAATATTTCCAAGTCAGCTGTTGGTTCTATATTTTTCCTTGCATCCTTGGTAACATGATAGTAAACTAATGAACCAAATATCTTGAAGTGATCCACATGTGATTTCTTACCTGAAATTTCTTCTTCTAGTGTCCTCATCCCGAGAATTTGATGAGGACTCCTGTTCTGCACATATATAGTTGTGTTGCATGCTTCAACTCACAAGTACAACGGTAGGCCCTGATCATGTAACATTTCTCGTAAAACTCGCACAATACTTATATTCTTCCTTTCAGCCACCCCAATTTGTTGTGGGTTATGGGGTGCTATTAACTCCCTTTGAATGCCTTCTCATGCACAGAAGTTCTTGAATTCATTCGATACATTGTCCATTGTTGTCACTCCTAATATATTTAACTTTCCTACTAATGTCTTTATCAACAAGTTCTTTAAATTCACAAAATTTAGAGAACATCCAATCTTTCTTTTGCATGAAGAAAATCCAACACTTACGAGAGAAATCATTAACAAATATTACATAATACATGTGCTTAGCCATGGAGGCTGTCGAGAACGGTCCACACACATCTGAGTGAAATCTTTCAAGGATCACTTGTGCTCAATTGTCCTTATCATGAAATATATCTTTGGTCTACTTCCCCAACGTACACCCTTTGCATGTACCTCTTTGCTCTATTCTACCCTTGGGAAGTCCTATAGAAATCTGCTACATGATCTTCAAATCTATATGGTGTAAGTGAACCAACATTATATGCCACAAATCACCGATGTCTTGGATCTGCACCTTCTCTTCTTTTTTGCTCAAATAAGCACAATATTCTACATCCAATTTGTATAGGTTCTTCACTGGAACCTCAATTTGCTTCACTTGTTCTGAGGCTATGTGATGAAGGAAAGGCTTTCCTTTGCTAAATATCACATCGTAGCAACGGTCCCCCAACATGGAAACTGAAACCAAATTCTTCTTCAAACCCAGAACATACATGACATATTTTAATGTGAGAAGAGAACCAGACTCCCTTTGAAAAGTAATAGTACCAATGACGATCTCGCTATAGATTCCACCATATCCCATTTCGATGTGCATCTGGAGGTCCTTCTCCTCCAAGTCACTGAATAATTCTTTGTTTTCATTCATATGGAATGAGGCTCCACTATCCAGATACCACACATTACTCGTCATCGATGTCACCATGCAAGAAATGAGGGTGAAATCCATCTCAAATTGTGAAGCAAGAGCCTCATATGTTGCTCCTCTTGAGGGCTTCTTGTTGGCCTTCTTGTGCAAACACTTCATGGCATAATGTCCTATTTCATGACATTGAAAACATTTAATCTTCAATAAGTCCTTCTTCTTGTCACCCTGACTGGCATCTGATTTGGAATGGGTTGACTTCCCTTTCCCTTTCTTTTCCTTTCTATCTAAGGCACAGTTCTCCTCATCATCATGCTTGGATGAGGATCCATCTCTGGTGTTCTGCCAAATCTCTTCTTGCATCAAGTCAGACCACAAATGCTCCCACTCTAGTGGCTTCTCCCTCTCATTTACTGAGTCTTGGTAGATGTGCCAAATCTTGGGAAGGCCTAGAAGTGCTAGCCTGACTAGATCATCTTCAGCAACTGTAACACCGACACTTCCAAGCTCATCCCAACATTGGGTGAATAATGTCAAGTACTTTGTTATTGTGTCACTCTTCTCCATCTTGATTTTTTTGAGCTTGTCCTTTAGTTGCAGCTTCATGTGGTCACTACTATTTTGAAACGGGTATGTCAAAGCCTTCCACATTGCATATGGAGTCTCCTTACCATGGAGGTTTGAGACAATATGATCTCGAAATCCTTCTAGGATAATCCTTCTCTCCTTTGCAAAACATTTTCTCCACTCCGCCAGATCTTGAGCATCAACTGTAGTAGGTTTAGGAATATAATTGTCTATGAATTCCTTTAGCCTGTTGTCTTCCAACACTGCCTCCATCCTGTCCATCCAAGCAATATAGTTTGAACTACCCTCAAGGGCATATTCAAGTCTCAATCTGTAGAACGAAATCCTGCTGGATCTAAAGTATGATACTACAAATTTGATTTCACCTATAAAAGACAAACTCGTATTATCCTCTTCTAGAGTAATTTTTTCTCTGATACCATGTAGAAATTCCTTGTAGATTCAAACCACTAATTGTAATTTACTAAAACAATAGAGTTGAATCTACTCTACTCCCCACCGGAAACAATTAAATGATCACTAAATCACAAAGAATACAAGAGAAAGAATTCAATCAACATAATCACACAATGAATTCCTAGGGAAAGCCATAGCTAAAAACTGCTACTATCTGTATATTGCATTAGTCAAAAAACATGAGAATATTATAATTCTTTTCTCAAGCCCGAGCAACCTCTGCACTATCTCTATATGTCTCACAAAATCCTAGACAAGCCTAGGCCAATACTTAACAAATTTATCTCTTTCCCAGGTCCTTATTTCCTTTCGTTGTTTCCTTTGGAATTAGCCCCCTAATAATTAGGGAAATTACTCAGTTGGAATTGCGCAATCATCATAGACGTTCCTCTAACTACATGCACCACCTTACAATTCATATGATTATACAACTGATAGTACATTGACCCTGAACACCAATCTCAACTGGGTAACTCTCATATCTAACATGCATGAGTTATTTATGAGAGAATCATCAATTTACCGATTGATCACTGTAGGTAGAACCACACTACTAGGCCTCCCACTAGTTCCTCCAATAGTTGAAACTAGTTTAACTAATTTTAACTCAGTTAATTTGAATTAATTAATTACAACCCAAGATAAACTCAATCAGGGCTCCTATATCATAGGAGATGCTCTACATGATTCAAGTTAGACCCTCAACTCGAATTAACTGAGCCAAATTAGTCAAATTAACTTAGTTAGCTAATACAAGTTTCCATGTGATGTTGAATTACAATTTTATTCCTAATTTAATTCAAGGACAAAATTAAATTAGGATTTTCTTGTTGTATTTTCAACAAAGAAAAGATACTATGATCCATTCTCTACCCCTTGGTATATAGCCTTCAAGCATGGAAAAGAGAAACATTTTTCTATTGCATGGTTCTCCTGACAAATAGAGCAGACCTCTATGGCATTCAGTGGACACTCATTTCTGGGGTGCCTCTTGGTGCATCTAGGGAAAAATATAGCTAGTGCCCTTTCTTCCTCCTCTTTCTTCCTTTTAATTTGCATAGTATCCATATGTAAGGAAATAGTGTGAAAAATATCACTCTTAAAGTCTTCTAGCATACTCCCTATCACATGTTTAATAGTTGAGGTGGAGGAAGAAGAGTTGACCAGGACTTGACTAGACCTACTCATCTTCCTTCCAACCATAGAATGATTCTTTAATAATATCTTGATGTCATCATAGGCCATTGGTAATATCTCCACCAGATAACATATTAAGTGTCTCCATTACATCCTCCCTAACCCCTTAGATGAATACAAGCTTCAGTGACTAAGGGTCAAGTGTACAATTAATCATTCTATAGTTGAGTTGGAACCTTTCCTCATAATCTTCTAAGGACTCATCTAACCCTAGGGTCATCCTAAAGATCTCCTCTTTTGTCTCCCTAGAGCTGAAGTAATCCCTATATTTATGATTAAAGGTTTGATTCATTTGTTCCTAGGTAGTGATGTTTCCTCCAGGTAGGTTCATGAACTAGTGTAAGGTTGCATCCTTGAGGGTGGAAGCAAACAACTTCAAAATTTGTTCATCAAAAGGATAATCATAGGTTCTACAGTCTAAAAAGAAATCGAACATGAATGTGTCAGGGTCTCCGGAGGCTAGGCCAGGGAAGTGAGGGAGAGAATTGGTATTTTATTCTTCTTCCTGGCCTCCCCATTGGTTTCTCGGTTATGAAAGAACTCGGTCCACCTATTTTAAGCCATTTTTTGGGTAGGTGATACAAGTTCTTCCTCCCTTATGGGTTCTTCAAATATTTTGGCTGCTCACCTAAGGGATACCCCAACTCTTCTATGGTCATAGTAGGATGCTCATAGCCACCAAATATTATGATGGTTGACTTCTAGAAGGGATGGGGGTTTTTGGTAGGAATTTCCCTTGATTATCCCTACTTCGATGAGGCATGAAATAATTTGTGCTTTTTGTGTTTTTCTCTTCTTCTTTTTTTTGAATTTTTCAAATCAAACAATGATGATGCAAATAAAATTGAAGGTGAAAAGAAAAGAAACTTCTAAGCATAAAAAACACCTACTAATTGTGCCAAAAATTGACAAGCCTCAGTATTGCAACAAGAGTGTTGCAACTCCAAAGGCTACCAACTTTAATTATCAACTTGGATTTTGTACAAACTTAAGAGGTGATAGTGTTATATGCACAATATG
The DNA here is from genome assembly GCA_031772625.1 of Pinus tabuliformis. Lineage (NCBI taxonomy): Eukaryota > Viridiplantae > Streptophyta > Pinopsida > Pinales > Pinaceae > Pinus > Pinus tabuliformis. The sequence continues at coordinate 349,369,076 of CM062820.1, read as the reverse complement.
CTAAGCTCTAGTCATATTAATTTCAAGCAATGGACTAGACCAAGGCACACAAAGACCAATCTATCAACTGATTCTAGATTGGAAAGGAAATAAATTGCATGAAAGGAAAGTTATATTCTACTTGTAGAAATCGAAATATTACTCTATTTACAAAGGAATGGAAATGCTACTTGCTCAAAAGTAAATGCTAATCTTATTTGAAGAAATGTAAAGGCTACATTACTTGCATAAATGAAAACATTAACCTATTTTTAGAATGTAAATGTTGCATATAGAGGAAATCCAGTCTATGTAATGAAATAACAATGCTTGAAATTGAAAATCCTAGATTAAGAAGCATAAATAAAAGTAAGAAATCCTAATCTGCTTTGCATAAGGAAAAAAGCATGTAATAAAACTTTAATCACTTTGTTCAAAGAAAGTAGACTTAGTGAAAATTTTCATTAGATATTTCATAATATAATCAAGAATCATCACCACATTACCAAATTCATAAATCTGTCCACGAACCCTAATTGCATAAATGTATTGCAGTGGATGAAAGGAAAGTACTAAGTGGTCTTTGGTCCCTCTTAATCATTGTTTCAGATTCTAGGGGACATTATTCAAGGCTAGGATGAATATAAAAATAATGTAGGAGAAATTTTGGCCAAGTTTACATGGTGCTACAAGATTGCGATAGGATGCTACAAGATTGCCTTATTTTTCTAGAGGATTGGATTCGTGATAATTCTAAGGGGGGTAAAGGAAATATAAAGGTAATGAAAGGTGGTGGAGGGTAAATGAAGGTTGTGTGAGGCATTTTCAAATCCTATTACCATTCAAGGGCCCATCTTGCACAAAAAACCAATGCACATGGTGGCCTTCAATAACCCATAAATGTGTTTTCAGACATCGGTTTGGGAGAGCAGTGAGGTGATATGATCCGAATTGGATCCTTAAACAATTCCATGATTGTTAAGGATGAATGACAGACTTCAAGAAATCTTATAGCTATCATAAATAACCTCTGAATAATGGTAATTTGCAGCCAGCACAAAGCAACGAGGACCTTCGGTCAAAGTGCGCTGACCGTTAGCTCATGGAGACCGCGCATGGCACAAAAATGGCAATTGGGAAGCTCAGATCCGGAAATGGAGGTTGTTTCTGATACACAATCCCTCGAGAAGGAAATACCCCGAGTGCTCGGTCAGAAGGAAAACCAGAAAACTGTGGGAAAGCACTAAAACTGACAAGGCGAGTACCGCGCTCAAAACCGACGAAATATCGGAGGCATTTCAGGCGGTAAGAGGATTTGGCCAAGGACCCAGTGATTCCATACACTAAGTGATGCATGTCTAGTGGGGAGAGAGAGAAACCGCTTACATCGCAGACTAACGGTCGAGCAACTTAACCGCACGATATAAGTGAAGACTGTAGGATCTGGGGTCTCTAGATCAACAGTGGAGGTTCAACCCGATGGATGACTATACCCGAGGGAGAAATAAACTACGGCGCATAATATTTGAAGTCTGATTTGACCAATGAATTGATATAAGGATCTGTTTCACAGGCATCTGGGAAATAACAGAAAAAAACGACAGTTCAGGAAGAACTGACACTCTGTTCGCAAAGAGACAGGTGGCCACCTCTCTGCAAAGTGTTACACAACGATGATGATGCAGGGAAGAATATTTCGAGTGGATAGAGGCAGGAAATCCAGAAAGATGAGAAGCCGAAACGAACAGTCGAAGGAACGAACTAGCTTTAAAGCCACAAACTGACAGGAAGCAGAGAGACAGTGAGGGGACAGTGAGGCAGAGAAATAGTGAAGAAGCTGAAGGTCGAAAGACACAGAAAGAGAGGCAAAGTTGCAAAGGGTAGAGAAGTCGAGCTGACCATCAGAGTAAGGGCAACATCAAGTAGGCAGAGACCAATTGAGGTCCAAATTCTGTAAGGGGAGTCTTTGAACTCTAAGGACTTGGGAATTCCAAATGTCATCCTATTGATCATCCTCTGTCAAGTGAGACTCAGATTGAGGTCCTTATTGTAAGACTTTGCTTTAAAAACATAATAAAAAGGCCACCACTAAAGTTTGGACCAGGAGACGTAGCCCAAGAGGATCGGGTGAACTCCTTATTAAATTTTGTTATGTTTATCTTTACTTACTGTGATCTCTTATTGTTTCGAGTGTTTGTGTATTTCGCAATCTTATCAATCCATTGCACAAGATAACATAAACACACACACCAGCACATGAGTCTGTAATACCTTCAGTAATTCCCTAAGGTCACCTAAGGGTGATTTCAGATCAAGTGGTATTAGAGCTAAAGGTTGTTAAGGTTAGACAAGCTTGTGCTGGATTTAGATGTTGAATGCTAACTAGATCGAAGCTAAAATTAGGAGAAGGAGAGTTGGTCAAAACTAATCCTAAAATTGGAAGAGTCTATCCTAAGAAGACAATGTCGAAGGAAGGTTCTGTGGGCCCAAACCCTCAATTTATAGATAGTTACCTGGCCATGAGATTCATGGTAGAGGAAATGTATAAGGACTTTGGAAAACATAAAGATGAGGAATAATCAGGCTCCAAACAAGATAAAGGAGAAGAAGAGTCTCCCCTCCATGACCACTCAAAAGGCAAAGAGAAAGAAGAAAACTTGCTCACACCTCCTAATAGCCCTGAACATTAAAAGAAGACATCTTTGATTAAACTAGATGTTAAATTTGATTTACCAATATATGATGGAGAGTTGAATGCTGAAAAGTTGGACAGATGGATCAGACAAATTGATGTTTATTACAAAGTGCAGAGTATCGACTCAGACAAGAGCAAGATTCAGTTGGCCAACCTATGTCTTGGGGGCATTGCCTTGGTTTGGTGAGAAGGCAGGACCCAAGCTGACATGAAGAGACATGGTAAGACTCTTTCTGTCTAGAGTGAATTTGTTTCTACAATCAAAAAGCAGTTCTATCCATTGGCCTACATGCAACAAGCCATGATGAGCTGGCAAACTCTTTGCCAATTGAAAGGGAAAAGTGTACAAGGTTACACCCAAGAATTTAGGAAGAAAGCTTTGATTCTAGGAATCTCATTAGACTCACCTGAGACTCTGTTGAAGTACATCGGTGGTCTACATAGCTACATGAGGCACACTATCCTCATGTTTAATCCCACTAGTATAGATGAGGTATATGTTCAAGCTACGCATCTAGAAGCTAGAGGAAAGAATGGGAACCCAGAGGTTGGAGGATCATCCAAACCCATTGCAAGCAGGAATAAGGAGAAAAGAAAACAAAAATGGAAAGAGAGGAAGGCCAACACTACAGAAAAGCAAGTCTTCATGCACTCACTATAAGAAGGATGGGCATGATGATGAGCACTGTTGGATTCTGCATCCGGAGCTGATACCTAAGAAGTTCGAGGACAAGAAGAAGAAGACTGCTATGGCTATTCAGAAAGATTTGGGGTCGGAATCAAGAGATGAAACAACCATTGCAGCCACAGGTATAAAAGGTAAGAATTTTGAAGCATCTACTAGTAATTCTGCACAATCTACTATTGATGAAGAAAATGAGAGAAAAATACATGAGCTTTTCCATATTCGAGTTATTTCTAAACATCAAAAGATTGATACTTTGCTTGATAGTGTCTCACAAGTAAATTTAATTTATGAAGCAATTGTGAATAAGATGGGATTACTAACTACACCTCACAAGAAACCATACCCATTAGGTTGGTTAAGTGATAAAGCACAACTACAAGTGACTAGACAATGCAAACTCAAGTTTTCTTTTGGGTCAAAATTTGTAGATGAGGTTGAGCTAGATACAATTCCTTTGGATATATGTGGAATTTGTTTAGGAAGTCCTTACTTGTATGATAGAAAAGCAATTTTCTATAGAACTGAGAATAAGTATCTACTCGTTAAAGATGGAATCGAATACTTTGTAAGAGCTCATAAGCTCAAGAATAATTATACTCTCATAAACTCAGGGCAAATGAAATGAATTGTAAATTCATGCAAACAATTTTTACTGATGGTTGTAAAGGAAAAGAAACCTAATAAAACCAATGTATTTGAAGGCTGTGATGCTAAACAGCAAGCTGATTTAGAAAAAGTTGTTTCAGAGTATAATATCTTCTTTCAAGAACCTAAAGGTCTGCCACCCAAAAAGGAAATAGTGCATGATATTAATTTGTAGCAAGATGCTCCATTGCCTAACATTGGGATGTATAGTTTGTCTGCTTTACAGAATGCAGAAATCAAGAAGTAGGTTCAGGAGTTGCTCGAGAAGGGGTTCATTAGAACTATCACATCACCATGTGGGTCACCAATCATTTTGGTGAGAAAGAAAGATGTCTCATGGAGAATGTGCATTGATTACCGAGCATTGAATAAAATAACAATAAAAAATCGTTATCCCCTTCCTCGCATAGATGATTTATTATATCAGTTAAAGGAAGTTGTTTATTTCTCCAAGTTAGACTTTCATAGTGGATATCATCAGGTCAGAGTTGTAGAACAAGATGCATGGAACACTACTTTCAAAACAAATCGGGGATTGTATGAGTGGCTGGTTATGCCTGTTGGCTTAACTAATTCTCCTGCTACTTTCATGAGAATAATGAATGATGTGCTCATACCTTTTCTTGATGATTTATTTATTGTATATTTGGATGACATTCTTATATTTAGCAAAACATGGGAAGAACATTTAAAGCATGTTAAGCAGACAACATATGTTTTGAAAAGAGAAAAACTTTATGTTTAAATCTCAAAATGTGAATTTGGCAAAAAATATTTGAATTATTTGGGACATATAGTAGGGGGTGGTGAATTGAAGATAGATCCCTCTAAGGTGGCAGTCATTGTAAATTGGCCTAAACCCAAATCTGCTATAGAAGTTAGAAGCTTCTTAGGAGTAGCACAATATTGGAGAAAGTTCAATTCTAACTTTTCCTTAATTATAGCTCCCTTACATGCTTTAACAAGACTGAACAAGGTGTTTCAGTGGGGAGGCAAACAGCAGAAAGCTTTCGACACCTTGAAAGAAAAGATTAGTACAACACCAGTACTAGCACTGCTAGATCTTCAAAGACCGTTTGAGATCCAAACAGATGCCAGTGACTATGCCATGGGAGCAGTGTTGATACAGCATGGTAAACCCATATGTTATCATTCTGAGATGTTTAACTCTATAGTAGTTAACTATCCCACATATGATAAGGAATTGTATGCATTAGTACAGAGTGTGAAAAAGTGGAAACATTACTTAATGGGCAAAGAAACAGTTATCCATACTGATCATCAACCACTTCAATATCTACACTCCCAAACTAAGTTGCAGCAATCAAGACACTATAGGTGGATGGGGTTCCTACAACAGTTTCATTTAGTCATCAAATATAAAAATGGCATACATAATAAAGTTGCAGATATGTTATCTAGACCCATTATAAATGCACCTACTATACTTAAGCATAATTTTGTATTACATGAAATTTGCATTGAACAATATGCTCAAGTTATAGACTTTAAAGACGTATATGCAACTTTAAGTCAAGGCAAACGAGTAAAAGAATTGGATTATCATATTAAGGACCAACTCTTGTGTCATTGTGGGAAGCTATGCATTCCACAAACTGAAAGAGTAAAGATAATTCAAGAAGCACACACTTCTCTAATATCAGGTCACTTTGGGGTAAGCAAAGCAATTGCACAGCTGCAAAGATCTTTTTATTGGCCAAAAATCAACGAGACGATTTCTAGAAATGTAAGAGGGTGTACTATGTGTGCTAAAAGCAAGCCCAACAATAGGAAACTAGGCCTGTACACTCCATTGCCAGTTCCTTCTCATCCTTTGAAAAGTGTTTCCATGAACTTTTTTGGAGTACTACCTAAATCTAGGAAGGGTCATGATTATCTGTATGTTGTTGTGGATAGGTTCAGCAAAATGTGTATTTTGATACCTTGTAATAAATAGATTACAGCTGAACAAACTGCAGAATTGTTATTTCAACATGTATGGATTCATTTTGGATTACCCACTTCCATTATATCTGATCAAGACACCAAATTTGTGGGGAAGTTTTGGTCAAGTCTGTGGGAACTGATGGACACTAAACTGAAGAAAAGCACAACTTTCCATCCACAAACCGATGGCCAGATAGAAGTAGTCAATAGGACGGTGATCCATTTGCTCAGGGGATATTGCAGCAAACATCCCAAGCTTTGGGATGAACATTTGTGTTATGTACAGCATGCTTACAACCGAGCCAAACATTCTTCGACACAGAGATATCTTTTTGAGACCTGTTTTGGTTTCACACCAAGGTCTCCCTTGGATTTTGTCTTTGGTAAGGACACAACAGTTGAGGGACATAGCGATGTGGACAAGGCAACTAGGTTCATTGAACAAATCCAAGAGATCCATCAGGCAGTATAGGAACAATTGGAAAAGAGCCAGGCCAAATACAAGGCAAGGCATGACAAGCATCGGATGGAGCATAGTTTCCAAGTTGGTGATCAAGTCTGGCTATATATCAGCAAGGACAGGATGCAAGGTGAAGGTAAAAAGTTAAAACCAATAAGGTATGGACCTTTCAGGATCCTTGAGAAAATTGGTGAGAATGCTTTTCGCCTTGATTTGCCAGCTTATATGCACATCTACTCAGTCATCAATGTAGACAGCTTGAGACTATTTGAACCTTCGTTAATTGAAGATCCTGAAGAGCAAAGTCAATTGCCTTCTATTGATGACCTGTTACCTGAATATCTTAATGAATTGCAGGAAGACACAGTTCTGGACAGGAAGGTGAGAACGATGCATAGGGGAGATGTTGAGTACCTCAGAATTGGGCTCAGGGGTTCAAAGCCAAGTAGTGCAAAATGGATAGAGATTGGATAGATGAGAAATTTGTATCCTCACTTAGTCGATGCTTGAAAACCAACTTTTTGTGGTCCAAAGCTTTTTCAGTGGGAATGTCGTCATCCGAATTGGATCCTCAAACAATTCCATGATTGTTAAGAATGAATGACAGACTTCAAGAAATCTTATAGCTATCAAAAATAACCTCTGAATAATGGAAATTTGCAGCTAGCATGAAGCAACGAGGACCTTTGGTCAAAGCGCGCTGACTGTTGGCCCATGGAGACCACGCATGGCGCAAAAATGGCAATTGGGAAGCTCAAATTTGAAAACAGAGGCTGTTTCTGATACAAAATTAGTGGCAAAGCGCTAATCGTGTATCACTAGGCAAAATACCTCGAGAAGGAAATCTCCGAGCACTCGATCACAAGGAAAACTAGAAAACCATGGGAAAGCGCTAAAAACTGACAAGGCGGGTCCCGTGCTCAAAAATGGCAGAATATTGGAGGCATTTCGGGCAGTAAGTGGATTTGGCCGAGGACCCGGCGATTCCATACACTGAGTGACACGTGTCCGACAGGGAGAGAGAGAAACCGCTTACATTGCAGACTAACGGTCGGGCAACTCAACCACGAGATATAAGAGAAGACCGTAGGATCTAGGGGCTCCAGATCAATGACGGAGGTTCAACCCGATGGATGACTAGACCCAGGGGAGAAATAAACTACGGCGCATAAGATTTGAAGTCCAATTTTTTATCAATGAATCAACAAAAGGATATGTTTCACAGGCATTTGGGAAATAACGGAAAAAAACGACCGTTCAAGAAGAACTGACACTTAGTTCACAAAGAGACAAGTGGCCACCTCTCTGCGAAGTGTTACACAGTGATGATGATGTAGGGCAGAGGAGTCCCAATAGACAGAGGCAGGTGATCCAGAAAGCTGAGAAGCCGAAACGAACAATCAAAGGAACGAACTAGCTTTAAAGCCACGAGTTGACAGGAAGCAGAGAGACAGTGAGGGGACAGTGAGGCAAAGAAGTAGTGAAGAAGCCGAAGACCGAGAGACACAGAAAGAAAGGCAAAGTTGCAGAGGGCAGAGAAGCCAATCTGACCATCAGAGTAAGGGCAACATTGAGCAGACAGAGACCAATTGAGGTCCAAATTCGGTAAGGGGACTCTGTGAACTCTAAGGACTTTGGAATTCCAAGTGCCATCCTACTAATCATCCTCTGTCAAGTGAGACTCAGATTGAGCTCCTTATTGTAAAACTTTTCTTTAAAAACATAATAAAAAGGCCACCACTGAACGCTGGACCAGGAGACGTAGCCCAAGAGGATTGGGTGAACTCCTTATTAAATTTTATTATGTTTATGTTTGCTTACTGTGATCTCTTATTGTTTCAAGTGTCTGTGTATTTCGCAATCTTATCGATCCATTGCACAAGATAACATAGAAACACACACACCAGCACATGAGTCTGTAATACCTTCATTAATTTCCTGAGGTCGCCTAGGGCTGATTTCAGATCATGAGAGGAAAGAGGTTGATGGTGGGGAGAGGAGTGGAAATGAAAATTCCAACCCTACAAAACAATAGTAGTACCTCCACACTAGATAAGTTATTCTTTTGTAGCCTGAAAAGAGTGCTAAACTAATAACCCAATTGTAGAAAATGGAAATAACCAAGAAAGGATGAGTTGAATTTTATCTGATATCTATGTACTACATTAAATATATATATATATATATATATATATATATATATATATATATATATATATATATATAAATTGAAGCATGCACAACTACATCCATAAGATATGATTCTCTCCAAGCTCAAAAAATACTACTAGATCAATCACTACATGCGCAAAAATCAAAGTATGTAAAAGGAGGCAAATCAAAGACCTAATTACTACAAAAGAAGGAAAATATATATCATTTTTCTTGCCAATACTATATCTCCAACCATACATCACACATGAGAAGTGATTGGAAGATGTGCATATGCAATTTTCATAAACAAGTTTACTAGACAAAGAAGAATAATATTGCTAGGAAAGAAAATGCATGAAAGAAATATACAAATAAGAGATACTAGAGCCTCTGGGTTGGTTCCTAACAAAAGAGGACTCAACCCTCTAAAATAAACTCAGATGTGGATAAAAAACAAACTTTTCATTAATGCAAAATAGTGCTCTAATACATCAGGAATGGAAATGGAAACAACAAGTTCTCAACTCCTAATAGTCTCTATTCTCCTGCAGAAGTTTGAATCCTATTGAGCCCTTCGGATTGCTTATTTATATATGAGTGACTAAGGTGAAACCTCCTTGGAAGGAGGGTTGTTTCCCTCCAAAATTCCAAAAAAGATGGATCGTGTTCCTTTTAGCCCTCAAGTTCATTAGTTGCTAGTGGATATCCGAAGTGGGAGTGGGTAAATGTAGGGAGCAAGTCAAGATTTGGGTGAGTAAATGCAAGATACCATCCTCCTACATCTTCTCTAGTTCCATTCCAATGTATTCCTACCTAGTAAATGCACTCTTTCCCTGCACATTAACACATTAGGCCACGAGATATGAAAATCATCCTCTGGTCTTCCTAATAACCATATAATAGTAAAAATATGTCATTAAATGCGAGGAAAGAGGTAAATATAGGTTGAAGGAAGTCCAAAATGGCCTTATTATTTACCTATTAATGAGGCCTATCACCTTACACGATAACCCAAACACCTTTCTTCTACTGTCCACCTGGTTTCATCTTGCACCAAGTAATGGAAAATCTCACATTTCCCAACATAGCTCTCATAGTACCTATATTTTATTTTTCCACGTATGCCATGTTAGTAAGTTCAGGTATTACTACGAATGGAATGATTCCTTTGAACACCCCTCAAGATATCACACCCCAAGCAGTCATACTTGTATCAACACTAGCAAGTGCCGCCAAAAGGGATAAACATAAAGGCAAGAAGGTTGATACCTCAGCTAACTCTTTTCCCATGGTGCCTTCCCCATGCACATTATGTAATGTAATGGGACAACTTAGCAAGCAATGTCCAACATTGGAAGAATTAAAAGCTCTCCTTCACACCCCAAATGCACCTGTGGCCCCATCTCCACTTTTGGGAGATAATGCCACCCCATTGCATAGTAAGGGATTACACAATAACCACCCATGCGCTATTTGTGCATATCATGGTCATTGCACACACTATTTCCCCGATCTCCCTTAATATCAAGATGTATTGGTGGCCCTCCATCATACCAATATTATTACACCATCACTTCCCGTGACTCCTGTTGCAGATGATGTGTCTTAGACCATTTTCTGTGTCTTTGTAGGAGAATATTTGCACATGGTTCACCCTTGTGCTCATTGCCATTCAACTAGACACCCTATGTTAGACTCCATTAGGATGGTGAAGCAAACAAAGTCAGCTTCACCATAACCTAACCAAACATGTTCCCTATGTGACAGACATATACATTTGATCAACCAATGCCCATATGTAAAAGTACTTAGGAGTTTTTTCCTCTCAATAGTCCATATTCATCAACTTGTTTTCTTAAACAAGTCTAGGTGCAAGCACAATAATCTATGCATTTGATCGTAAGTCGACCATTCCCAGAATTTTGCATACCTCCCTAATTCCAAGAGTCATATAAAACATTGCGAAATCTGACATATGGCCCTCGGTCCCTCTTCCCATTACTAAAGTTATGATTGATAGGTGGCACATGACTTCCAAAAGCACCCCATCTCATGATGTTATTCACCAATCATCATCACAAGCTATGACAGATGTTGCCACGAAGACCATCTACTACATAGGCATATGGCCAACCTTAAATGTAGTACATCCCTGGGATATTTGTACTAGCCCTTTTCAGAGCTCAGCCACCTCTCCACTTCTTCAAATATTTTGAAAACTTAGTATAGCGCGACACCCCCTCCATACAATTCCTAAATAACTCCCTCGCAAAAAAGAAGAATCTTTGGCTCCCAAAACCCCAACACCTTCCCAAGAACCTTCTCCCACTCACCATCAAGCGACCATCCGAAAGATACTCCCACCTCCCAATGTAGATGACACCCAACACCACATTTGATTCATATCTTTGTCCATAGGAACATTGATTCATGTCGTTTTCTCATCGTTCTTTGGTGTCACGATCACTCTACCCACTGCGAAGGATGCACCACCCATGACTTCCCAGACTCATTCCTTTTATGCATTGTCAACATCATTGGGTTCTATGACAGAAACCGTTGGATTGTTTTCATGTTTATCAACTGGCACCTCAAGATGCTAAACCCAACCGCATGACCTCTCACTATCCCCATCACCATTTGAAAACATCTTTTATTCTGATGAGGATATCCTAGAGGCTATGATGGAACTAGAATACCCTTAGGATTCCATGCATCACCACTTTTTATTCCTACTAGAAAAATATTTTCGTATACTGAAGCACCAAGCCATCACATTTTTGCAATATATACCAAAGATTTTCTACCACCAAGATAGATAGATTGGTTCAAGAACCCCATCCTTGTGCTTGACGCATTTGAGGAAGGGAACATGTCTAATATATCACCTATAGTCAAGGTAGATATCTCCACCAAACCTGGTAAAATAGAATAAATCTTATTGGGGGAAACTTGTTCCCCTAAAGAAGTTGCTTCTTACAAAGACCTATTTCAAGAATATAGGGACATCTTTGGATGGTCATATTTTGAAATGTCAAGTATCATCCCTACCATTATGAAACATCAGATCAATACGTCGCCTAATGCCTACCCATTTAGGTAAAATAAATGATAACTCCACCCTTCCAAGGCATAGGTGATTAGATTAGAAATTGATAAATTCCATAAATCATCCAGTCGATCGACAACCACTGCCATATGGAGATTTGTCCAATCCGAATCTCGCCATAAAACCAAACTACAATGGTGACCCTCATGAGGTTAGTCAAAAGAGAAAAAACCAAAAAAGTTGATACAAGAACAAAATACCCTAACTTTGGTAACCCATGTGGTTATATCTTAAACAATTGTGCATGCCTTCTGCTTGTTTCCTATATAGGTGTGACAATGTCTCACGCCTCTTTTTCTCCCTCTACTGTGATCTAATCGCAGTTGAGTATCCCTTACCCATGCAACCTCGCGTGACTGTCATGCAATCACCCATGAAGTATCGGGAATTATTCCTAAAAAGCATCGTATAGGCCACCCTTGATCCAGATTTATGTAGGAACGAAATGAAAGATATATCTAAACAAAAAAATAGAGCTACAAAGAAAATTGAAATTCAATTCATTAATAACAAAATACTGAAAATTGTTTCCATGCAGAATGGAAATAAACTAGCTTGGGTGATGGTAACTCATCTCTTAGAAGAGATGTGGCAGCTACATGCCTCTTAAATAAGTTACAATGAGGCTTGCAAGCCTTTTTATTATTGAGAAACAAGGAAAAACCCTAAACATTCAAAAACCTAACCCTAAGAGATGAAGCGCCAAAATTTTGTGGGCCCTGTTGGGGTTAGTTGGTACACCAACTTCACGAGGGCGTAAATTTGGAATACTATATTTGTTTGACACGTATGATACCTCATTAGAAATATCTATCCAAAGACTACAAATTTAGACTAAAATCCCATACCACAAACAATTGTTATACCCATTTTCCAAAAAAACGTCATTTATGCCCTCAAAATGGCTCTGGAAGTTCAAGTCTCGAAAAACTGCCAAAAATAGTAAATTGTGCTACAATTAAGGAAGTTGAAAGAAAAAGTGTTGGGGGTCCAAGTGGAATAGGTGATTGGCCACCAATATCTACCTAAATCATTCCTTCCCCCTTAGGAAGCAATGGTCCCCATTGAGTTGAGTGCCTCTAAAAAATGGGGAAATTTCTACTCAACTTAGTCCCTGGTGAGCCACTTACCCTGGTGCAAGAGTTGGTCAGCTTTGACAACTCGATACAATTGGATCCTCTGTTTGCAAGTGTTCTTCATTTGTGTGTCCATGATCTAATCAACTGTGTATTTTTCAATGCAGTCCAAGTGGAGCTCTGTTCGTGTGAACTACTCAACAATGTCTGATGTGTCTAGCAATCAGTGGAAAGTATGGTTGAAGGCAATCCACATTGAATATGGGGTGCAATCCAAGGAATGGAGGGATATTTAGCTCAAAAGGCTTGTATCCAAAAGGCTTGGTGAGGGTGTAAGGTCCATATCGGAGTGGTCAAAGCTTACAATGGCCTCCAACGAGGTGCTCTTTCTACAAATGTAACCAAACTTTTTTGCCCACCTAAAATTTATGGGGCACCCAATGCTGCTCATGTCATTGTTTATATTTGGAATTGGATTTCTTCGATATTTCATGAACTTATTGGAAGATGTGCTGAATGCACTCAATAAACGCAGTTGCTTTATCAACTTCAAACTGAACATGGGTAGATTCTTCCTATGTAGTTGCAAAAGGTAGTGCAACATCAAGGGGACATAATTGTTGAAATCACAGGCCCACTTCAAAGGGGCTGTGGGAATTCAAGATATGGAGAGTTTTGTTATAGTTTTGTTGCACATAGGGAAGAATCTCATCCCATGTCTGTGGATGCTTATATTTTTACATGTGTAGAATGTGCACAATAATATTGTTGACAATCTTTGTTTGGCTTGTTGTAGCTTTTTCTTGCATTAGAGGATCCAGTGAAAAGGCAACAAATTATTTTGAAATTGTCAGTTTGTTACCTGGCCAGATTCAAGCATATGAAAAAATTGGCAAGAAGTGATTCTTATACATATTTATGAACTCATATTTAGGGTAATTTTTATTTTAACTAAATTTGAAATTTTATAGAAATATGAAATATTATTTTATTTATTTAAAGTTTAAAATTTCATTTTAAAAACATTAGGCTTTGGATCCCAATCTCCAAGTCTATATATTTCCCACATATCTTATTGAAATCCAATGGCCATTGAGCATCGAATCCCACTATCAAGAATCAATGAACTAGTGAGTTAGCCAAATCAAGCCCAGAACTTGACATACATGATGCCAAATCAAGGGAGAAGGTCATGAGGGTCATTATGCACACTACATGTCGAAAAAGAATCAAATCAGTGACACATATAAGCACCAAAATTATACTTCCTTTGTATAATATGGGATATTTTATGTGAAGATAAAAGTGAAAAACTCGAAACTAGCTGAGCACCATATCCAAAGTTGAAATCACAACAATTTATGTGAAGGGAAAGATGCCAAGGAGAATTTCAAGATTTATTTGTGTATTATAAAATTTATGGCGAATTCATTGGTAATTTCTCAGCATCAGATACCAGAGAGTTTAACCACCATATTTTTTTTAATAATTATATTTTCCATTGTGTGCGAGTGTCAACGCCAAATAGTTAGTTTTGTGGGTAAATCATGCTTGTTCAATGCTACAATTTCACCAAACAGTACCATGTGGCCAACTTTGAAATGAAATGAAAAGATATTTTAACATCCACGAGACTAAAAATAGTCTATGGGACTATTAGTTACCTGTTTTTCATCTTTTGCAATTTAATCCTTTTCTTGTTCAAATTGATAGTGAGTTGGCCCAAGTTTCCAACAATCCCCTCACTAAAAGGACAATGCCAAGAAAATGATGCTAGCATATTCCCATAACTTTCTCTGATGTCTTTGAATGCATCACATTCCAAAATGAAATGTTTTTCTGATTCCACTACCCCAAACGTGCAAAATGTACACACCCATTCTTCCCAAGCTTCTTTAGGCCTTTTCCACCATCATGTTTCACATCGAATTTGATGTGATTTGGTTCTTAATTGAGAAATAAGAACCTTTTCCCTTCACGGAATGCTAGCTCCAATGAACTATTTTTGTTGTAGATCACACGTAGGGTTGAATTCCTCAATGTAGTACTTCTTCTTTCTACCCAAATCTTTTCCCCATACCTGTTTATGAAACTTCTCCATAACAAAATCCTTTAGCTCCTTGCTATTTGTGGGACAGGCATTGAGGTAGATATTCCATTTTTGCATCCATATGTAGTTTTGTTTTATCCATGTTTCTTTCTTTCACTCATGCCTTCATTGAAGATAACATTAGGCCATCTACCTACTCCCATTTTCTCAATTCTTTTTAGATACCTTATGAGTCGCACCATAGCAATTGCTTCGATGGGAGTTTCTTTTGTTTCACTCAACATTATCTCATAAGATACTGAATTTTTTATTTTTAATTTTCTCATGATCAAGAATTTTTGGATTTTCTCAATTTGTTTCCATTTTGAGACGGGGGTGGTGCGAGTCCAAAATTCACACCCATAGCATCACTGGAAAAACTAGGAGTATAAAAAGCATTTTATTCATTTTCCAATCCCCTAACTCTACCTCTATACATCTGTTTTGAAGAGCATATAAATATTTCCACCCTCCTAAAATTCGCTTCTTTTTGCAGTCCTCCCAATTAAGTTTGTTGTTGAAATCAATCTCGAGGTACTTGTACTCATTTACTTCTTCAAGAATGTTGCATTCAAAGAAGACCGTATGTTGGCTCTGCTTCCTTTTATTAGAGAAAATGATTATTTTGGTCTTTCTAGTATTGAATTGCATCCCCACTTCTCTACAAAAATCCTCAAGGACATATAGGTGCATTTGCAATCCATGGGCCGATTTCCAAATCAATACAAGATCATCTGCATACAAAAGAAGCTTTATCACAAACTCCCCCAACCGAACACCATCTCCACCTTGTAGATTTATCCACTCTTCCAGTTTATCAATATATAAGCCAAAAAGAGTAAGAGATAGAGGGCATGTTGGGTCCCTATAATACTAGTGATTACCCCATTACTATTGTAGTTGTATCCCTTATTAATATGGTTGTGCCCCTATTGTCCCCATATTGTTATTACTGTGCCCCATAGAATCACTCTATTGTTATTTTTGTGGCTTTATATTATTATTGTTAGGTCGGCTCGGTTATATTGTGATTCCTTAGACTCCTATATATAGAAAAGAGGTTTTGTCATTTGAACCATCAAAGAATCATTCATTTGTGTAATGTAAAGGAGGTTGCCCCCTCGAAGAGGCTGGATTCTAAGGCGTTGATCTATCTTTTCTATCTTTTTGTGAGGTGGTTTCATAACATTTGGTATCAGAGCTTTGGATTCTAGGGTTTCGCTGCTCCAAAATAGGTTATCGTGGCATTTTCGCTATAAATTTTCTTTCTGCGACGTTTCAGAAGCTAAAAAAAACCCATTTGAGCAGAAATCGTGCTGAATCTCGAATCTGAATTTCAGAGCTTTTTGCGTTATATTTGTGGATATATGATCTGAGGAAGTTGGTCTTTTTGCAGACTCCTGAATTACATTCCAAACAAGTGACCTGGGGAAAATCATCATAAATTTCTCTCTGAGCATTAGATTGAAATTTCGTAAGAAGGCACAGAAAGAGGACAGAATGTAGTTTCTTGTATATATTTTTCAGAGCCAAAGGTCAAAACAGTGACTCGTGGAACGTCGTACAAGTTCGCTCTACTGAACTAGTCTATAATCAGGTCACTGTGGGAGATTTCGCATAACTCTTCCTTGGAGAATCCAATTTGGATCAGACTAGTGGCATTGGAAAGAGGACACAAAGAGCTACTGCTGGTCGCAATTTCAAAACTGGATGATCCGAAAGTACAAAGATACATCAGAGGCAATATCAAGCTCCTACAAAGTGAAAAAAGGCGTGTAGATTTTGTTAAATTTTTGCTTAAGCTTGGTTTGAAAATTTATTTTGAAGGAATTCAAAGGGCATAGTAGAGCATTATTATCGGAAACTAATGCCACATGGAAAGAAAATGCAAACACCTAGTAAGCAACCTGAAATCTCTAGCATGACTCATGAAGAAGAGGAAGAAATGCTACATGATATATCAAAATTACAAGAGCAAGTGCAACAAATGTCACTCTCACAAAAGCTAATAGAAGCTAAGATAAAGGGCGTGGAACCTAAGATGGATGATTTGAAGATAGATTTGAAGACAGATTTGAAGAGAGACATGGCAAATTTGAAGACAAATTTGACAAATTTTCTACAAGAAATACTTACTAATGGTGAAAGGGTAGTAAGGGAAACTCATGATGCGAAAAAAAGAAATGTTAATCATGATTTCATAGACTCTAATGTGGGATCGAAGACCCACCATATTCCAAAAATCGATATGAGGAAGTTTGATGGCAAGGATCCTGCAACATGGGTATTATAGATGGAGCAATTTTTCGATCTCAATAATGTGCAAAACACACAAAAGGTACATATTGCAACTTTATATTTGGAACCAAATCAGTTTGTATGGTATCAATGGCTTTGCTCTCGTAAACAAATTATCACTTGGGAAATTTTTACGGAAGAATTGACAACACATTATTAGGATACAAAAAGCAACACTTTTTTTAGCCAATTGATAAGTCTCAAAAAAAAGGGTTCACTAATGGAGCACATTGAGGAGTTCCAAAAATTGAACATAAGGGTAAAAAATATTCCAAAGGAGCATAGGATTGATATGTTCATGGGGACTTTATAGGATAATATCCAACATGATGTTCGCCTTTGGGAACCTGATTCATTGGAGAAGGCATTCAGGTTAGCAAGAAAAATGGAAAGCAAAATTATGGCAACCAGGAAGCATACCACTCACAACTATAAAGATGGTAGTGTTGTTTCCCCTAGTCTTCCACAACCTATAAGGTTGACACCACAAGAATTGGAAGAAAAAAGAGCAAAAGGGCTTTGTTACAACTATGATAGCAAATACACTAAAGGTCATAAGTGTGCTGAGAAGAAATTATTCTACACAGATTGTGAAGAGGAAGAAGAAAAGGAGCAGGAAAGGTCAAAAGAAGAGGATATACCCCAGGAACAAATCCTAGATAAAGAAGAAATGAATCCGACCATATCTTGTAATGCATTGGCGAGAATTACCACCCCTCAAACCATCAAGATAGAAGGACAAATCAAGAAGAAAAAGGTAATAGTGTTGATTGATTCAGGAAGTACCCACAATTTTATTCATTGTAAGGTAGCAAAAGAATTGAATTGCTTCTTATATACAGCACCAGAGTGTCAAGTGATGGTTGCAAATGGAGGAACAATAAATTTCTCTGGAAAATGCCATAATATCAAGCTATCCATGGGAGAATATGTATTGAATAGCCCAATGCTTTCCATTCCAATGGGAGGTGTTGATGTTGTACTAGGAGTCCAATGGCTACAATCCTTGGGTACAATAGCTTTTAATTTTCAAGAACTTTTCATGAAATTTTTTGTGGAAGGAAAGGAAGTTGAATTAAGGGGTATCGTAGGGAAATCGGGAAAGATAATCAGCTCTAATGGTATGACAAAGCTTCTAAAAAAGGAACAAAGAGGTGTAATTGCACAATTATGTTTGCTAGATGTTTCCACATTGGAATCATCTATTTCTCCAGATCTCCAAAAATTCTTGGACAATCATTCCAAGGTATTTGAGACTCCCAAAGGTCTCCCACCTATTCATGATCATGATCATGCTATTAATCTGATTCCTGGAAGTGTTCCTCCAAACATCAGGCCATACAGATATCCCTATGCCCAAAAGAGTGAAATTGAACATATGGTTGCAGAAATGCTAGAGGCTGGTATAATTCAACCGAGTCAAAGTTCTTTCTTTGCTCCAGTAGTATTGGTGCACAAGAAGGATGGATCATGGTGCATGTGTCCAGATTATAGGGAGCTCAACAAGCTCACTATTAAAGATAAGTTTCCCATTCCTGTCATTGATGAATTACTGGATGAATTGCATGGATCAATTTACTTCACCAAGTTGGATCTTCATTTAGGATATCATCAAATTAGAATGAAGACTGAAGACATTCTGAAAACAACATTTAGAACTCATGAGGGTCATTATGAATTTTTGGTCATGCCTTTTGGCCTTACCAATGCACCTTCAACATTTCAAGGTTTGATGAATTCCATTTTCAAACCATTCCTTAGAAAATTTGTGTTAGTATTTTTTGATGATATACTAATCTACAGCAAGTCTTGGAAGGATCATGTTGAACATGTTGATAGGGTGCTACAACTATTGGAGGAGAAACAATTATATGCAAAAAGATCCAAATGTTTCTTTGGAGTACAAGAGGTGAATATCTGGGTCATGTTGTATCTCATGAAGGAGTTAAGGTAGACCCTAGCAAAATTAAAGCCATTAAGGAATGGAAAATCCCCACATCCATAAAGCATCTGCGAGGATTTCTCGGGTTGATAGGGTATTATCCCAAGTTTGTTAAGAATTATGGGAGAATAACAACACCTCTAACAACATTATTGAAGAAAGATGCATTTTCATGGACTCCAGAAGCAACAAAGGCCTTCGAACATCTTAAAGAGGCAATGTGCCAAACATCGGTCTTAGCTACACCAGACTTCACAAAAACCTTTATTGTGGAATGTGATGCTTCAGGAAATGGAATTGGTTATGTTTTAATGCAAGATGAAAGACCCATTGCTTTTGAAAGTCGTCCAATCAAGGGAAAGTTTTTACACAAAGCTATTTATGAGAAGGAAATGTTGGCAATACTCCATGCACTTAAGAAATGGCGACCCTACCTAATGGGAAGACACTTCAAGGTAAAAATGGATCATGATAGCCTTAAATACTTTTTAGAACAAAGATTATCCTCTAAAGAGCAACAAAAGTGGGTCACAAAGATGTTGGGTTATGACTTTGAAATCATCTACAAAAAAGGGAAGCAAAATGTGGTGGCAGATGCACTCTCAAGAAAGGATGAGGATGTGGAAGCATTGTTGTGCACCATTTCTATTATCCAACCAGATTGGATAAATGAGGCAAGGGAGGAATGGAAGAATGACGAAGAAGTGTGGGCACTTATTCAAAATTTACAACAAGATTCTAGTACGTCTGATACATTTAGCTGGCAAAATGATTCATTATGGTACAAAGATCGCTTATACCTCTGTAAGAATTCCCAGCTAAAACAAAAGATTCTTATGGAATTGCACACTTCTCCCTTAGGAGGGCACTCAGCATTTTTAAAAACTTACCACAGGGTTAAGAAGGATTTTTTTTGGGATGGCCTTAAATCAGATATTCAAAAGTTTGTGGCAAAATGTTTGGTTTGCCAACAAAATAAAGTTGAAACAATTAAGACACCGGGTCTATTACAACCTTTATCCATTCCAAGCCAACATTGGGAGGAGGTTTCAATGGATTTTATCACAGGTTTACCCAAGTCTGAGGGAAAGAGTGTCATCATGGTGGTAGTTGACAGACTTACCAAGTATGCACACTTTTGTGCATTATCACATCCATTTAAAGCCAACACAGTTTCTACTGCATTTATGGAAACAATTCAAAAGCTACATGGAAACCCAAAGATTATTGTAAGTGACAGAGATCCCATTTTCACTGGAAATTTTTGGACAGAATTATTTTCTTGTCTTGGTACTCAGTTAGCTCATAGCTCATCTTATCATCCTCAATTTGATGGGCAAACTAAGATAGTAAACAAATGTTTGGAAGGATATCTTCGTTGCTTTGTATCTGATAAACAGACACAATGGGTCAAATGGTTGCCTCTGGCTGAATGGTGGTATAACACTTCCTTCCATATAGCAACAAAAATGACGCCATTTATGGCACTTTATGGATATCAGCCACCATTCATCACATCATATTTAAGAGAAAATTCTAAGGTTCAAGCAGTGGAACATCACATCGAACATCAACAACAAGTCCTCCAACTCTTAAAGGATAACCTCGTGTTGGCACAGAATAGAATGAAACAACATGCAGATCAACATCGCAACGAAAAAAGTTTTGATGTAGGTGATTGGGTATTCCTACGGCTACAACCATATAAGCAAATGTCCCTCAAGCAAGCTAAGAAGGATAATAAATTATCACCAAAGTATTATGGTCCGTGCAAGGTGTTGCAAAAGAATTTTACTATGGCATACAAATTGGAGCTTCTTGCAGCTTCTCGATTGCACCTAGTTTTCCATGTTTCATGTTTAAAGAAGGTTATAGGCGACAAGCTCCCAGTTCAAACAATATTGCCAGAACTTGACAAGGAAGGAAAAATTATATTGGAACAGGAAGCAGTCACAGAAACGAGAACTCGACAGCTATGAAATCGATCAATTTCGGAGTATCTTATCAAGTGGAAGAAATTATCCGCTGAAGATTCCACATGGGAGGATGAGAATTTTATACAGAAGCATCCAGAACTACTCAAGCATTGAGGACAACACTTTTTTGAAGGAGAGGGGCATGTCGAGTCCCTATAATACTAGTGATTACCCCATTACTATTGTAGTTGTATCCCTTATTAATATTGTTGTGCCCCTTTTGTCCCCATATTGTTATTACTGTGCCCCATAGAATCCCTCTATTGTTCTTTTTGTGGCTTTATATTATTATTGTTAGGTTGGCTAGGTTATATTGTGATTCCTTAGACTCCTACATATAGAAAGGAGGTTTTTTCATTTGAATCATCAAAGAATCATTCATTTGTGTAATGTAAAGGAGGTTGCCCCCTCGAAGAGGCTGAATTCTAAGGCTTTGATCTATCTTTTCTATCTTTTTGTGAGCTAGTTTCATAACAGGGCAACCTTGCTTGAATCCAATGTCACTTCTAAAACTTTCTGAAACACCTGTTGAGGTTCTAATTTTTACTTTCACTTATTCATAAAGTCTATGGAAAATGTTTCTATAATGCAAAGGAATTTCAAGTTCTTCCATTCTACGCCACAACTTATCTCTAGGGACTGTGTCAAATTCCTTTTTGAAGTCAACAAAGCAGTAGAATTCTTCTTCTTTGTCCTCCCAAACCTTTTCAACAATGTGTCTCAACGTGATACCATGATCCATTATAGAATGCTTCAACCTAAAACCCGCTTGTCCTCTTTCCCTCTTTTATTTTACTTTTGCCCACTTACTGATTCTATTTTCTACCATGTTACCAAAAATATTTTCAAATAAAGGATTGATCATAATGGTTCTATAATTGGAATGATTATTAATGTCTCCACTTTTAAAAAGGGATATTGCTAGGCTAGTTGTCCAGTCCCTTGGGAATCCATGTTGTTAAATATTTCCATGATGTGCGGTGCAAGAGTGTTCATTCCCCATTTTAGATAATCTACTTGAAGCTCAACCAAGTCCTTTGTCTTTCTTGTTTTCATCTTCTTAATTCCAATCTCCACCTCTTGTAACATGAAGAGCTTTGTAGTTGTGTTGATCCTCGAGGGAGGCTCTACCTCTGATTCTTTCTTGTAGATTTTATTTGCATATTCAAACCATTGTTGGGCTGTAATATTATTTTCGATTTTCTTCTTCCTTGGTTGAAGTTCCCACTAGAAAATCTTTGGGTTATTCTTGCTTAGATATTTTAACTCTTCTCGCCTTGTTTGCATGAACTCATCTTTTTTCCTTTTTAGTATCTTCTTATATAACTTTACATCCATCTTCTCCTTGCCTGCCTTTTTCAAGTTTCTCCTTGCCATTTTTCATTCCTCATCAAACTAAGCACTTACAGGGAAACAATTTGATTTCGATTTCATAATTTTTTCTCTTTTGCACTTCTCAAGTGCACTTTGGATTATATTTTTTAACTCATGACTATTGAAACTTTTGAAACCAATTTTCTCCTTCTAAACTAATCTCTCTAACATTGTTTTAGAAAATGCTACTATAGGAATTCAAAATGGTGAATTATTTCCGAGGAAAGTTGAATTGCAGGGCTACTTAAAACTTGTTTGCATGCAAATAGCTTGTTTTGTAAACTGCACATGTTTGAAAGTTGAACATTGCATTCCAGGAAATCGATGGCTACAATAGAATTGCGCGACCTCCATGGTGTTTGAAGTTTAATAGATGGGGGGGGGGGGTCCATAATTGGTGGTTTATTAAAGCCACCATGATATACGTGGTAACACTGGAAGAATTATGACACCCCCCCCAAATCCAAAAAAACTTGCCTTCTAGAGACCCTGTGCAATCCATTTCAGGTTTTATGTTTAGCTTTCCAGACAAAATGATGACTCAAAAATTCACGAGAAGAAATAGTTCCTTTATCAATTATAAAAGTGGCAAGCAAGGATATATATTTCAGTGACATGCGTCATAGGCATAATAGAGACAAAAGGTCATGAATTCTAGATGTATTCTTTATGCTAAGGCATTAAAAGGATTATTATGTACTCTAACTGGTCTTCCACTTGATCCTAAGTTTGATACATGTTCTCCTCATCATTGCCTTCCATAAGTTTCAAAGAGCATGTGCTTAGAGAAAAATAAGACCATGCAATGTCATGCTAGTATTATGAAAGGAAGCTCTCAGTCTTCCTCTACAGTATTGGGTTGCAAATAACTGAGGAAAGTCATAACATTAAGTGAAGCGGGGGATACTTCCATCCTAGCACATCCTCGAGTGATAGTCCTAATACATTTCATGTCAAAGGGGCTACAATTCCAAATAAGGTAACATGGAAAAGCCTAGTGGCACAACCATTATCACAACCTTGTAATGAAAATGTCGATAAATTGCCATGAGTCTGGAAGTGTTTGTGTTGGAGTTGCTTTGAATGGACCACAAAACAATAACATGAACAAGTTTATTGAATGAAATATTCCTTGCTGCCATGTGACAACCCAAGATTTTTAAGTTTATCAGGATAGTGGGCCATCCATTACCCTTCCACTTAATTATGTTCGATCTACTGTCAACGTGAGTGACGGAGACAAGTGTAAAGTATCCTTGGGCACCACAAAGGAAACTATCATCCTTGGCTCATGAAACTAATATGAATGGGGATACTGGAGTCAGTTATTCTGATAAATTCCCTCTAGAGTTTGTTAAAATGAGTGGAGATAACTGCATTGATATTGGGACTCTGGGAGGAGGAGGAGATGTTGAAATTTAATAATGGTGCATTACTGTTGACAATGGATTGGGTTGATAGTCTAACCAACACAAGCATTGGGGATCTTTTGAATGAGGCATTATGCATAGAACATGAAAACACCTACAAGTTCCTTTCTATCAACATTGGTGCTCATCCGCAACTATTTTTACAATATATCGATTCCTTTGATGTTTTTATTGTTGCACAAGCTCCACATTTTCAAGAAGCAGTTATCATTCTTGTTACTCATTCTGAGTCATCAAATTGGGATGGTGAAGAAACGCGTGATGCTTTTACATTCTAGAAAGTTCCTTTCTAGATCCAAGAATTGGGGCCAAATAATAGAGTTGTTATGCAGTCAAGTTATCAACAGAGGTTTTCCCTAAGTGCCTCAATCCCTAAGGAGGAACCTTGTATAGAAAATATGAAAATGGGTTCACATACAATAAAAGAAAACCAAACTAATGAGTTGTATTGGGGTAATTCATTAGTGTCCTTGGATATTGGTATTCACCTTTCTGGAACATAGGGTCAAGCTCCTAATGATGGAAGCTCGTCATCAAGCCGAACACTTAAAAGGGATCACTTTACAACGAAATATGGAACAAAAGAAGTTTAATTGCAATCGCATAATCTGTCAGACATTGGTCTGAATATTTTTGGACATGGTTGTCAAAGATTGAAAAAGATGAGTCTAATCTGGTGCCAAAGTTGTTCAAAAACAAAATATCACGTTGAACTTAATTTTCCTCATTTACACCATGATTTTGCAGGAACTAGAGTAGTTTTGAGGCATAAATCATACGAAAAGGAGGTATCTTTCATTGAAGTGCCAGCTAAAACTATTCATCACATTAGAAATGAGGTGACAAGTTATAGAAATGAGGTAGTTTGAAATTCAAAGAAACCACAATTGTATAGTTTTCATTTTTGAGATAAACTAAAGAGAAATAGGATGAATATGGTACACTCGAGGAATACTAGTAATAGGGTTGGAGGTGTTGGTGATATTTTTGTTAATTGATTTCAGTTCTATGTATGTTCTCCAAAGATTAGTTAAGAATAGATAGAAGATGCATACAGGTGAGAAAGTTTACTCTTTTAAAGGACAACACCTCCTCTTCCTAAGATAGGGCAATGGTTATTTTTTATTATGAATGAGAAATTTCCTTTCATAATTCTACAAGTGTTAAGGACTCCTCTATTTTAGTCTATACCACTGCTTGATGTTATTCCTGGTGTTAGCATTCTTTGTTTTGTTTATTTGTGTTAAAACTATTTGACTAAGGCTTGAAGCTAGTTATATGTTTACCATGGTTGTTGGTCGATTTCTAAAAGTTATGACATCTGTAGTAACAATCCTTCCATTTGCATGGCCATGCTGTACTCTACTCAATTTTTAAGGCCTACAAGCTCATCAACAATATAAGAAAGATCATAAGTCAACTTTCTTACAGAATATCAATGCTCGAGCATCTAGAGGAGACAAGTGGCATAATATTTTGCACAAAGTTTGGCAACAGAGGAAGAATTTAGACACCTGAGAAATTAACTCCAATTTTTAAAAGATTATTCCATCATTTGAGATATCAAAGGATACACTTGGAAACATAAAGGAGATAGGTGGAAAAACATCCAAATCATTCCATATTTTTAGGTATAAAATCAACAATAAAGGATTAGCATTAGTGAGTCAGTTTTAGATTTCCAATAAGAATATGAAACACCTGCGTGTTTATCCCAGACATAAAGGGAGAATAATTTCTGCCATTTCCAAAATTTTTGCAGCAAATTGAATATTTTATTATATTTTTAGTTTATTTTAGGATTTGTTTCCTATAGACTAGTAACATTTTCAGGATTTGTTTTTCTTATATATTGCATCATTTGAAATTTAAAAGGGTGGGCTTTTGATACCAAAACCCTGCCATTTTTGTAAAGACTTATTTTGTAAAATTTTTAATTGAAGGTTTCTGGCTCAATTTGATGACAAAATCTATTTCTTATGTATGTTTTTTCTAGTGATTTTATAGCCTGTCCCTTCATATGTTTGAGGTAATATATAAGTTAGGGTAAGGCAGATTGAGGATCAACTTCCCTGACAACCCACTGCAAAGTTATCATCTACACTGAGACTAGCTAATTAAACAAGTTGTTTGAATTAGTAAATTTGCATCATTAAAGTATTGCCTTCTGTTGTCGCTTAAATAGATTTATGTGGGCTACAAAGATTCTTCTATACACATATGATTTTGTTAGATGATTAAGTATTCAGGGTGGATACTTGATTATCTAATTTCTCTTCTTTTCCTCTACCAAAATCTTCAAAGCTATGTTATTCTGTCGAAGTTGGATGTTGGCACTTTAGTCAAACCTCAACAAGCCTAGAGGGCTTTATTTTTTAGCATAGATTGGATATTCATTAGCAACAATTTATAAAACAAATCATAGATATGACCATTGTACTTCATAGGCACCTGTCTAGTGACAATGAAGAACATTTAAAAGCCTCGTAATATTGAGGGAGCCCCCTCTGGTTCGAGGGCCAGCTTGAACCTAAAGTTTGTTCGAGTTGGTTTCTTGGTGCAGTTTCGTAGCCAAGAACTTCCTTTGAGAAACAATACAACATTTGGCGCCATTGTCGGGTATCGAAGTAACGAAGATATATTTTCCCAGAGAATGATCAAGACTAGATCTATTCCTTATTGGTGAATGATGAGAAGACATTAACTATTATTTTCATTTATTTCACCTAACAGGTCCACTTTGTCTATATGGCAATTCCATTGGGTTACCCACTTCACTGGTTCAATATTTTAGTTGCATCCACTAATGTGATAGGTCAAGGTTCATTGATGGTTGCATTCAACAACATATTTTTGTTCCTCTTAACCATGATAAGAAATATTTGAGTCTACAAAGGATGCATCTTTCCAAGTTCCCCTGTAAGTATCAGTTACCTATGGAGTTAGTATTTCATATTGTAAATATTTTTCAATTTTTCAGCGACATGTAAGGTGGTTTGCTAGTCAATCTAATCCTCACATGGTTGCATTGGAAACATGACTACACCTAACAGTGGATATTTCCAACTTACTTAGGTAGAGGCTGTGTGAGATAGAATTTGTTATTTTCATATTTGGTGTGTAGTAGATCATTCAGTTATGGTGTGAAATTTTTAAATGGGTTTTATTTTCAAGTTTATAGATTAATTCATTTTAGACCAGCAGTTTCAGTTTGGATTCCAGTTGCAATATGTGGTTTGGTTTGCTTGAAGTGAAATAAGTTGCAAGAGATGTGAAGACTCAGCATTTGTTGACTTTTGACTCCACTAGCCTAATGGATTATGCAATACTGTACTTACTTTTACTTGTAGCAATTGATAGTTTGGTTTTAGTTGGCAACTTACAGATTTTAGAGTGCAAAACAGGTTTCAGCCAACAGATTGCAAGTTTGAGAGTGCAGATGGTTAATTTCTTATGGTAGGACTCCATGCCCAACATATTCAAGCTACATGTCTACAGGTTCTCTACATCCCACAGGAGGAAGAAATCCCCAATTAAAGCCAATGTTGTAGCTTTTTCTTACACTAATGGATCTAGTAAAAAGGCCATAAATTCTTTTGAAATTGTCACTCTGTTACTGGACTAGATTTGGGCACATGCCAAAATTTGCTAAACAAATGATTCTTATACATATTTATGAAGAGAAAGGATTCTTATACATATTTATGAAGTAATATTATGGTATTTTTTTAATAAATATAAAATTTTATAGAAATATGAAATATTATTTTATTTATTTAAAATTTCATTTTGAAAACCACATTGGGCTTTGGATCCCAATCTCCAAGTCTATAATGATTCCTATTGAAATCTAATGGCCATTGAGCATCAAATCCCGCTACCAAGAATCAATGATCTCGTAAGGCAAATCAAGCCTTGAAACTCGACATAGATGACAATGCCTAAACCAAGGGAAAGGCGACAAGAGTCATTATGTGCACTACGCGTCAATAAAGCATCAAAGCGGTGACACATGTAAGCACCGAAATTAAACTTCCTTTATATAATGTGGGATATTTTTCTATGAAGATAAAAGTGAAATACTCGAAATTAAATGAGCACCATATCCAAAGTTGAAATCACAACCATTTATGTGAAGGGAAAGACAGCAAGGGGGATTTCAAGGTTTATTTCATATTACAAAATAAAATTCATGGACAATGCATTGGTGATTTCTTAACATCGGATACCAGAGAGTTTGAGCACCAGATTTTTTTTTAATAATTAGATTGTCCATGGCGTGTGAATGTCAACGCCAAGAAGTTAGTTTTGTGGGTAAATCATGCTTGTTCAATGCTACAATTTCACCGAATAGTACCATGTGGTCAACTTTGAATTGCCCCATGGTGTCTGAAATTGGTGGTTTATTAAAGGCACCCCCCAATCGAAAAAAACTTACCATCTAGAGATCCCGCGCAATCCATTTCAGATTTCATGTTTAGCTTTCCAGACAAAGTGATGATTCAAAAATTCAGGGGAAGAAATGGTTCTTTTCTCAGTTATAAAAGTGGCAAGCAGGGAGATATATTTCGGTGACAGGCATCATAGACATAGTACCGACAAAAAGTCATGAATTCTGGATGTATTCTTTATGCCGAGGCGTTAAAAGTATTACTATGTACTGTGATTTATCTTCCACTTGAACCTGAGTTTGGTACATGTTCTCCTCATCATTGCCTTCCATAAGTTTCAAAGGGCATGTGCTTACAAGAAAAGAAGAACGCCTTCCATAAGTTTCAAAGGGCATGTGCTTACAAGAAAAGAAGAACATGCAATGTCATGCTAGTATTGTGAAAGGAAGCTCTCAGTCATCCTCTACAGTATTGGGTTGCAAATAACTGAGGAAAATCATAACATTAAGTGAAGCAGGGGATACCTCCATGCTACCACATCCTCGAGTGAGTCATAATACATTTCATGTCAAAGGGGCTACAACTCCAAATAAGGTAACATGGGCTACAACTCCAAATAAGGTAACATGGCAAAGCCCAGTGGCACAGTCATTATCACAACCTTGTAAAGAAAATGTTTCATTGTTGAAAATGCCGACAAATGGCCATAAGTATGGAAGTGTTGGTGTTGGAGTTTCTTGGATGTACCACAAAACAGTAACATGAATAAGTGTACTAAATCAAATATGCCTTGCTGCCATGTGAAAACCCAAGATTTTCAAGTTTATCAGGATAATGGTCCATCCATTACCCTTCCACTTAATTATGTTCGATCTATTGTCCACATGAGTGACGGTGACAAGTGTAAATTCTCATTGGGCAGCACAAAGGAAACTATGATCCTTGGCTCATGAAACTAATATGAATGGGAATACGGGTGCCATTTATTCTGATAAATTCCCTCTAGAGATTGTTAAAATGAGTGGAGATAACTGCGTTGATATTGGGACTATGGGAGGAGGAGGAGATGTTGAAATTTAATAATGGTGCATTACTGTTGACAATGGGTTGGGTTGACAGTCTAACCAACATAAGCATTGGGGATCTTTTGAATGAGGCATTGTGGACAGAACATGACAACACCTACAAGTTCCTTTCTTTCCACATTGGTGCTCATCCTCAACTGTTTTTACATTATATGGATTCCTTTGATGCTGTTATTGTTGCACAGGCTCCACATTTTCAAGAAGAAGTTATCATTCCCGTTACTCATTCTGAGTCATCAATCTGGGATGGTGAAGAAACGCGTGATGATTTTCCATTCCAGAAAGTCCTTTCTAGATCCAAGAATTGAGGCCAAATAATAGAGTTGTTATGCAGTCTAGTTATCAAGAGAGGTTTTCCCTAAGTGCTTCAATGCCTGAGGAGGTACCTTGTATAGAAGATCTGAAAATGGGTTCACATCCAATAAAAGAAAACCAAATTAATGAGCTTTATTGGTCTAATTCATTAGGGTCCTTGGATATTGGTATTTTTCTTTCTGGAACAGAGGATCAGGTCTCCTAATGATGGAAGCTCTTCATCAAGTCGAACACTCAAAAGAGATCACTTTACACAGAAATATGGAACAGAAGAAGTTAAACTGCAATCACGTAATCTGTTAGACATTGGTCTGAATTTGTTTGGACATGGTTGTCAAATATTGGAAAAGCTAAGTCTAATATGGTGCCAAAGTTGTTCAAACACTGAAGATCACGTTGAACTTCATCTTCCTCCTTTATGCTGTGATTTTTCAGGAACTAGAGTAGTTTTGAGGCATAAATCATATGAAAAGGAGGTATCTTTCATTGAAGTGCTAGCTAAAACTACTCATCACATTAGAAATGAGGTGGCAAGTTGCAGAAATGAGGCAATTTGAAATTCAAAGAAAGCACAGTTGTACAATTTGCATTTTTGAGATAAACTAAAGAGAAATAGGATGAATATGGTACACTCGAGGAATACTAGCAATAAGGTTGAAGGTGTTGGTGAGATTTTTGTTAATTGATTTCAGTTCTATTTATGTTCTCCAAAGATTAGTTAAGAATAGACAGAAGATGCATACAGGTGACAAAGTTTACTCTTTTAAAGGACAACACCTCATCTTCCTAAGATAGGACAATGGTTATTTTTTATTCTGAATGAGAAGTTTCCCTTCATAATTGTACGAGTGTTAAGGACTCTATTTTAGTCTATACCACTGCTTGATGTTATTCCTGATCTTAGCATTCTCTATTTTGTTTAATTGTGTTAAAACTCTTGGACTAAGGTTTGAAGCCAGGTATATGTTTACCATGGTTGTTGGTCGATTTTTCAGAGTTATGACATCTGTAGAAACAATCCTTCCATTTGCATGGCCATGGTGCACTCTACTCTATTTTTAAGGCCTGCAAGCTCATCAACATTAGAAGAAAGATCATAAGTCAACTTTCTTGCAGAAGATCAATACTCAAGCATCCCGAGGAGACAAGTGGCATAATATTTTACACAAATTCTTTCAACAGAGGAGGAATTTAGACACCCAAGAGATTAACTCCAATTTTTAAAAGATTATTCCAGCATTTGAGATATCAAAGGATATGCTTGGCAACTTAAAGGACATAGGTGGCCAAACATCCAAATCATTCCAGATTTTTAGGCATAAAATCAACAACAAAGGATCAGAATTATTGGGTCGGTTTCAGATTTCGAAGAAGAATATGAAACACCTGTGTGTTTATCCAGACAAAAAGGGAGAAGACTTTCTGCAGCAAATCAAATATTTTATTAGTTAGGGTTTTATTTTTATTTTTATTTTAGGATTTGTTTCCTATAGACTAATAACATTTCCAAGATTAGTTTTTCTTATATATTGTATCATTTGAAATTTAAAAAGTGAGCAATCAAATATTTTATTAGTTAGGGTTTTATTTTTATTTTTATTTTAGGATTTGTTTCCTATAGACTAATAACATTTCCAAGATTAGTTTTTCTTATATATTGTATCATTTGAAATTTAAAAAGTGAGCAATTTTTTTAATATTTCTATTGCAAAATTTTTAATTGAAGGTTTCTGGTTCAAGTTTATTACAAAATCTATTTCTTATGTATATTTTTTTTAGTGATTTCATAATCTATTTCTTCATATGTTTGAGGTAATATAGAAGTTAGGGTAAGGCTAGGTTGAGGATCAACCTCCCTAACAACCCACTCCAAAGTTATCATCTACACTGAGACTAGCTAATTGAACAAGTTGTTTGAATTAGTACCTCTACATCATTAAATTATTGTCTTTTGTTGTCACTTAAACATATTTATGTGGGCTACAAAGATTCTTCTATATGCATATGCTTTTGTTAGATGATTAAATATTCAGGGTGGATACTTTATTATCTAATTTCTCTTCTTTTCCTCTACCAAACTCTTTAAAGCTATGTTACTTTGTCAAAGCTAAACGTTGGCACTTTATTCAAACCTCAACAAGAGAGGGCTTTATTTCTAAGCAAAGGGCTTTATTTCTGAACAAAGATTGGATATTCATTAGCAACAATTTATACAACAAATCATAGATCTGGCCATTGTGCTTCATAGGTTGTTGTCAAGTGATAGTGAACAACATTTAAAGCCTTGTAATATTAAGGGAGCCCTCTCTTGTGTGAGGGCCAGCTTGAACCTAAAATTTGGTCAAGCTGGTTTCTTGGCACAATTTCATAGCTAAGAAATGCCTTCGAGAGACAATACAACATTTGGCAGTGTTGCCGAGGATCGAAGTAACGAAGATATATTTCCCCGGAGAACGATGAAGACTAGATCTATTCCTTGTTGGTGAATGATGAGAAGAAATTGACTATTTTTTCATTTTTTTCACTTGACAGTGCCACTTTGTCTATATGGCAATTCCATTGGGTTACCGACTTCACTAGTTAAAGATTTTAGTTGCATCCACTCATGTAATAGGTCAAGGTTCATTGATGGTTGCATTCAACAACATATTTTTCTTCCTCTTAACTGTGATAAGAAATCTCTGATGTCTATAGATGATGCATCTTTCCAAGGTGCCCTGTAAGTATCAATTACCTGTGGAGTTAGTATTTCATATTGTAAATATTTTTCAATTTTTCAGTTGTATGCGTGGTGGTTTTCTAGTCAATCTAATCCTCACATGGTTGCACTAGAAGCATGAATACACCTAACAGTGCATATTTCAACTCAGTTAGGTAGAGGCTTTGTGGGATTGATTTAGGTATTTTCAGATTTGATGTGCAATAGATCATTCAGTTATGGTGTTCAATTTATAAATGGGTTTTATTTTTAGCATTTTATAGCTTAATTCAGTTTAGACCACCAATTGTTTCAGTTTGTATTCCAGTTGCAGTATGTAGTTTGGTTTGCTTGAAGTGAAATAAGTTGCAGGAGATGTGAAGAAGAACATGTGTTTACTATTGACTCCACTAGCCCAATCGATTAAGCACTATTGTACTTACTTTTACTTGTAGCAGCTGATAGTTTGGTTTCAGTTGGAAGCTTACAGATTTTAGAGTGCAGAATAGGTTTCAGGCCGCAAATTGTAGGTTTGAGAGTTCGGATCATTAATTTCTTATGGAAAGACTCCATGTCCAATAAATTCAAGGCACGTGTCTACAGGTTACATGCATCCCACATGAGGATGCAGTCCCCAGTTGGTCGCAGCTTTTTCTTGCACGAGAGAATCCAATGAAAAGGCTACAAATTCTTTTGAAAATGTCATTTTGTTACTTGGCTAGATTCAGGCATATACCAAAATTGGAAAGAAAAATGATTCTTATACATATTTATGAACTCATATTTATGGTAAAAAAAATTAAATAAATTTAAATTTTATAGAAATATGAAATATTATTTTATAATATTTTATTTTATTTATTTAAAATTTCATTTTAAAAACATTGGACTTTGGATAACAATCTCCAAGTCTATAAGCCTATATGATTCCCACATATGCTATTGAAATCTAATGCCCATTAAGCATCAAATCCCACTACCAATAATCAATGAACTCGTAGTAAGCCAAATCAAGCCCAGAACCCGACATACAAGATGCCAAACCAAGGGAGAAGGCCATGAGGGTAATTATGTGCACAATGCGTTGAAAAAGAGTCAAAGTGGTGACACATATAAGCACCAAAATTATACTTCCTTTATATAATGTGGGATATTTTTTGTGAAGATAAAAAGTGAAATACTTGAAACTGACTAACCACCATATCAAAAGTTGAATTCACAACAATTATGTGAAGGGAAAGACACCAAGGATAATTTCAAGGTTTATTTTGGTATTACAAAATAAAATTCATGGCCAATGCATTGGTGATTTATCAACATCGGATACCGATGAGTTTAAGCACCATTTTTTTTAATAATTAGAATGTCCATGGTGTGTGAGTGTCAACGCCAAGCAGTTAGTTTTGTGGGTAAATCACACTTGTTCAATGCTACAGTTTCACCTAATAGCACCATGTGGTCAACTTTGAAATGAGAAAAACACCTAATAAATGTTTAATAAAATGCTTCTATAGTTCTTCAAAATGGTGAATGATTGTCGAGGAAATTTGAACGGTAGGGCTACTTAAAACGTGTTTGCATGTAGATAGCTCATTTTATAAAGTGCACATGTTTGAAAGTTGATCATCACATTCCAAGAAATCGGTGGCTACAATTGAATTGCGCGACCCCCACTTTGTCTAAAGTTTAATAGACAGGGGGAGTTCCATAATTGGTGGTTTATTAAAACCACCATGACATACGTGGAAACTCTAGAAGGATTGTGGCACCCCCCAATCCAAAATCACTTACCATCTAGAGACCCCTCACAATCCATTTCAGGTTTTATGTTTAGCTTGCCAGACGAAGTGATGATTCAAAAATTCATGGGAAGAAGAGGTCCTTTATTGTCAAAGGAATCTCTCAGTCATCCTCTTCAGTATTGGGTTGCAAAGAACTAAGGAAAGTTATAGAACTAAGTGAAGTGGATGATACTTCCATGCTACCACATCCTCAATTGATAGGCCTACTACATTTCATGTCAAAGGGGCTACAATTCCAAATCAAATAACATGGCAAAGCCTAATAGCACAACCATTATCACAACTTTGTAAAGAAAATGTTTCATTGTTGGAAATGTTGAAAAAATACCATAAGTCTTGATCCAGGTGGATATTGGTCACCAACCTCCTATTCCACTAGGACCCCCAACACTGCCTCTTTCGGTTTTTTAGTTTCCTTAATTGTAGCACAGTTTACTATTTTTGGCAGTTTTTCAGGTCGTGAACTTTTGGAGCTGTTTTGAGCCTTCCTCTTCAATATATTTGAAATGAGGTATTATGATAGCCAAATGGAGATCGTATGCCAAAGTTACGACCCTAGGAAATTGATGTATCAATTTACCAAAACAGGGCCCACAGTTTTGGCGCTTTGTCTCTTAGGGTTAGGTTTTGGATGTTTAGGGTTTTCCATTGTTTCTCAATAATAAATAGGCCTTGGACCCTCATTGTAACATAGTTTAGAGGCATGTAGCTGCACCATCTCTTCTCATAGATAAGATACCATCACCCGAGCTACTTTATTTTCATTTTGTTTGTAAGAATATTTATTATTCGGATATTAATGAAATGAAGTGTTATTTGTTCTGCATTTCTGTATTTATAGTTATATCTGTAATTTGTTGCATTCATGTTTAAGTTCGGATCACGTCTGGAAGTGTTTGTGTTGGAGTTGCTTTGAATGGACCACCAAATAGTAACATGAATAAGTGTACTGAATCAAATATGCCTTGCTTCCATGTGACAACCGAAGATTTTCAAGTTTATCAGGATAGTGGGCCGTCCATTACCCTTCCAATTAATTTTGTTTGATCTATTGTCCACATGTTGACGGTGACAAGTGTAAAATCTCCTAGGGAACCACAAAGGCAACTATCATCCTTACCTCATGAAACTAATATGAATGGGGATACTGGTGTTAGTTATTATGAGAAATTCCCTCTAGAGTCTGCTAAAATGAGTGGAGATAACTACATTGATATTGGGACTCTGGGAGGAGGAGGAGACGTTGAAATTTAATAATGGTGCATTACTGTTGATAATGGGTTGGGTTGTTAGTCTAACCAACATAAGAATTATGGATCTTTTGAAGGAGGCATCGTGCACAGAACATGGCAACACCTACGAGTACCTTTCTGTCAACATTGGTGCTCATCCTCATTCGTTTTTACATTATATGGATTCCTTTGATGTTTTTATTGTTGCACAGGCTCCACATTTTCAAGAAGTAGTTAACATTCCTGTTACACATTCTGAATCATCAATTTGGGATGGTGAAGAAACGCATGATGCTTTTGCATTCCAGAAACTTTTCCTTTCTAGATCCAAGAATTGGGGCCAAATAATATAATTGTTATGCAGTCAAGTTATCAGGAGAGGTTTTCCCTAAGTGCATCAATCCCAGAGGAGGAACCTTGTATAGAAGATCTAAAAATGGTTTCACATCCAATAAAAGAAAACCAAACTAATGATTTGTATTGAGTTGATTCATTAGGTTCCTCAGATATTGATATTCTCCTTTCTAGAACACAAGGTCAGTACTCCTAATGTTGGAAGCTCATGATCAATGCAAACTCTCTAAAGAGATCACTTTAAAGGGAAATATGGAACATAATAAGTTGAACTGCAATCATGTAATCTATCAAACACTGTTCTAAATTTTTTTGGACAGGGTTGTCAAAGATTGGACAAGTTGAGTTTAATATGGTGCCAACATTGTTTAAACACAAAAGATCACGGTGAACTTGATTTTCCTCCTTTACGCTGTGATTTTTCAGAAACTAGAGTAGTTTTGAGGCATAAATCATATGAAAAGGAGGTAACCTTCATTGAAGTGCTAGCTAAAACTAATCATATTAGAAATGAGGTGGAAAGTTGTAGAAATGAGGTAGTTCAAAATTCAAAGAAAGACAACGGTACAGTTTGCATTTTTTAGATAAACTCAAGAGAAATAAGATGAATATGGTACACTCGAGGAATACTAGCAATAGGGTTGGAGGAGTTGGTGATATTTTTCTTAATTGATTTCAGTTCTATGTATCTTATCTAAACATTAGTTAACAATAGACAAAATTTGCATATAGGTGACAAAGTTTACTCTTTTAAAGGAAAACAACTCCTCTTCCTAAGACAAGACAATGGTTATTTTTTATTCTGAATGAGAAATTTCCCTTCATAATTGTACAAATGTTAAGGACTCCTTTATTTTAGTCTATACCACTGCTTGATGTTATTCCTGATGTTATCTTTCTTTGTTTTGTTTAATTGTGTTAAAACTATTGGACTAAGGCTTGAAGCCAGGTATATGTTTACCATGGTTGTTGGTTGATTTCTCAGAGTTATGACATCTATAGAAACAATCCTTCCATCTGCATGGCCATGGTGCACTCTATTCGATTTTTAAGATCTACAATCTCATCAACATTAGAAGAAAGATCATAAGTCAACTTTCTTGCAGAAGATCAATACTCGAGCATCAAGAGGAGACAAGTGGAAAAATATTTTGCATAAATTTTGGCAACAGAGGAGGAATTTAGACACCCAAGAGATTAACTCCAATTTTTAAAAGATTATTCAAACATTTGAGATATCATAGGATACACTTGGTAACTTAAAGGACATACGTGGCACAATATCTAAATCATTCTAGAATTTTAGGCATAAAATCAACAATAGAGAATTATCATTAGTGGGTGAATTTTAGATTTTTAGGAAGAATATGTAGCACCTGTGGGTTTAGCCTAGATTTAAAGGCAAAAGACTTTTTGCCATTTCCATATTTTTCTGCAGCAAATTGAATATTTTATTATATTTTTAGTTTATTTTAGGATTTGTTTCCTATATACTAGCAACATTTTCCGGATCCATTTTTTGTATATATTGTATCATTTGAAACGTAAAAGGATGGGCTTTTGATGCCAAAACCCTGCTATTTTTTGTAAAGACTTCTATTGCAAATTTTTTAGTTAAAGGTTTTTGGCTCCATTTTATGACAAAATTTGTTTCTTGTGTATGTCTTTTCCAGTGATTTCATAATTTGTTTCTTCATATGTTTGAGGTAATATAGAAGTTAGGGTAAGGCTAGGTTGAGGATCAACCTCCCTGACATCCCACTGAAAATTTATCATCTACACTGAGACTAGCTAATTGAATAGGTTGTTTGAATTAGTACCTTTGCATCATTAAATTATTTCCTTCTGTCGTCACTTAAACATATTTATGTGGGCTAAAAATATTCTTTTGTACACATATTATTTCGTTATATGATTAAAGTACTCAGGGTGTGGATAGTTGATTACCTAATTTCTCTTGTTTTTCTCTACCAAACTATTTAAAGCTATGTTATTCTGTCGAAGCTGGATGTTGGAACTTTAATCAAACCTCAACAATAGAGGGATTTATTTCTAAGGAGGGATTGGATATTCATCAACAACCATTTATACAGCAAATATAGAATTGGCCATCGTTCTTCATCATCTATTGTCTAGTGACAATGAACAACATTTAAAAGCCTCATAATATTGAGGGAGCCCCATCTAGTTTGAGGGTCAGCTTGAACCTAAAGGTTGGTCGAGTTGGTTTCTTGGTGCAGTTTCGCAGCGAAGAACTACCTTCAAGAAATGATAAAACATTTGGCATCATTGTTGGGGATCGAAGTAACGAAGATATATTTCCCTCGAGAACGATCAAGACTAGATGTAGTCCTCACTGGTGAATGAGGAGTAGACATTAACTATTAGTTTCATTTCTTTCACTTGACGGCTCCACTTTGTCTATAGGGTGATTCCACTGGGTTAACAACTTCACTGGTTCAAGATTCCAGCTGCATCCACTGATGTGGTAGGTCAAGGTTCATTGATGGTTGCATTTAACAAAATACTTTTCCTCCTCTTATTTGTGATCATAAATCTCACATGTCTACAGAGGATGCATATTTCCAACTTCCATTGTAAGTATCAATTACCTATGGATTTAGTATTTCATATTGTAAATATTTTTCAAGTTTTCAATTGCTTTCAAGGTGGTCTGCTAGTAAATCCAATCCTCACATGGTTTCACCGGAAGCATGACTACACCTAACAATGCATATTTCCATCTTAGTTAGGTAGAGGATGTGTCAGATTGCATTAGTTATTTTTATA
Organism: Pinus tabuliformis; assembly: GCA_031772625.1. Lineage (NCBI taxonomy): Eukaryota > Viridiplantae > Streptophyta > Pinopsida > Pinales > Pinaceae > Pinus > Pinus tabuliformis. The sequence goes on along the minus strand of CM062820.1, from coordinate 349,330,547 downwards.
TTCTATGTGCAGTAGATCATTCAGTCATGGCATGTATTTTATAAATGAGTTTTATTTTCAGCAGTTTATAGATTGATTCAGTTTAGACTGAAATTTTTTTCAGTTTGGACTCTAGTTACAGTACATAGTTTGGTTTGCTTGAAGCGAAACAAGTTGCAAGAATTGGGAAGAAGAACATTTGTTGACTATTGACTCCACTATCCCAATGGATTGAGCACTATTGTACTTACTTTTACTTGCAACAACTAATAATTTTGTTTTATTTGGCAACATACAGATTTTAGAGTGCAGAACAAGTTTCAAGCCACAGATTGTAGGTTTGAGAGCGCATATGGTTAATTTTATTAGGGCATGACTCCATGCCCAACAGATTCAAGGAACAGGTCTATAGGTTCTCTGCATCCCATAGGGGGAAGAAGTCCCTAGTTGGAGCCAATGTTATAGCTTTTTCTTGCATTAGAGTATCCAGTGGAAAGGCTACAAGTTCTTTTGAAATTGTCAGTCTGTTACCTGGCTAGATTCAAGCATATACCAAAATTGGCAAGATAAATGATCCTTATAAATACTTATGAACCCATATTTATGGTATATTTTATTTTAAATAAATTTAAATTTTTATAGAAGTATGAAATATTATTTTATTTTCTGAATTCAAGCTTCTGTGATCCATAATGAATTAAGAAAAGTGCTTCGGTAGAAATCACATAACAAAAATTTTTGGCCGACGCGTTTCGAACCGACTAGTCTGGTTCATCATCAGGACCAGATGAAGGGGCAGACCATGACAAAGGCTTAAATAGAGACCAATGTAGAGACCATAATTTCAAGTAACGACTATTTTTGAAAAATGGTATTTAAATTATGATATTAAGTTATCAATTTATTAAAAACAAATATTATTAAGTAACGATTAAACAACTAGTTTTTGAAAAATAATATTTAAATTAATTTATTAAAATCAAATATTATTAAAAATTCTGTTAAAGAGAAATAATCGAAAAATATAACCAACATGAATAAAAAATTCAAAGTCAATAATATTTAAATTATGATATTAATTTTTTAAAAACAAATATTATTAAGTAATGGTTATATTAAATGGCTAATTTTTTAAAAATAAAATTTAAATTAATTTATCAAAATAAAATATTATTAATTTATTTGATTAATGGGAAATAATCTAAAAATATAACTAACAAGAATAAAAAAATCAAAGTCAATAGTATTTAAATTAGGATATTATTTTATTAATTTATTAAAAATAAATATTATGAAGTAATGATCCTATTAGACGACTAATTTCTGAAAAATAATATTTAAATTAATTTATTAAGATCAAATATTACAAAAAATTCTGTTAATGGGAAATAATCGAAAAATATAACTAACAAGAATAAAAAAATCAAAGTCAAACTCCAAACAAGGAGGGCAGTAAAAATTTATAAAAATGAGTCAAGACCCTAAACGAGGCAAGATCATATAATAAATAAAAATAATTAATAGAAATAAAATAAAATAAAAATTAATTAATGGAAAATAAATAAAATAAAACAAGAATATACACAATTAAAAAAAATATTAAAAATAAAAATAATATATATATATATATACAAAGAAAAGTAATCAATAAATAAAACAGGGTCAACAATAAAATACAGGGTTTAGGCCCATTAAACAAATAACAAAAATACTAAAAGGAGTTAAGAATGAATATGATGATAAAATACTTAAGAAAACACGAAGGATCAAGAATATAAACTCTAATGAAGAATAAACCAACAACAAATACTATAAAAAGGACACCAATACCTACACAGATAAATAAACAAACAAAATAAACCCAAATAGAAACCTAAAAAACGAGGAGGACAGGATAGACACCCAACTTCTACTAATAATCTAGCTATCGGCTCTATTCAAATTATTGGGTTTTTTTTCGATTTCTAGGGCCTCCCTTAATTTATGATGATGGAAACGATTAACCCTAGCAACTACTTGAGCCTCCTCAATGCAAATGTGATGCTTAGATTTATCTTCATGCTCTACCAAAGTAGAGGAGCGGGTCCTGCCATGCTTGATTTCTACCGAAAGACTTTTCTTAATTATTTCATTTATTTAAAATTTAAAATTTCATTTTAAAAGCATTGTGCTTTGGATCCCAATCTCCAAGTCTATATAATTCCCACATATGCTATTGAAATCCAGTGGCCATTGAGCATCAAATCCCATTACTGAGAATCAATGAACTAGTGAGTAGGCCAAATCAAGCCCAGAACTCAACATACATGATTTCAAATAAAGGGAGAAGGCCATGAGGGTCATTATGTGCACTACACATCGAAAAAGAATCAAAGCGGTGACACATATAAGCACCAAAATTATACTTTATATAATGTGGGATATTTTATGTTAAGATACAATTTAAATACTTGAAACTGACCGAGCACCATATCTAAAGTTGAAATCACAACAATTTATGTGAAGGGAAAGACACCAAGGAGAATTTCAAGGTTTATTTTCGTATTTTAAATAAAATTCATGGCCAATACATTGGTTATTTCTCAACATCGAATGTCAAAGAGTTTAAGTACCATAATTTTTTTAATAATTAGATTGTCCATTGTGTGCAAGTGTCAATGCCAAGCAGTTAGTTTTGTGGTTAAATCATGCTTATTCAATGCTATTGTTTCACTTAACAGTACCATGTGGTCAACTTTGAAATGAGGGAAACACCTAATTAATGTTTTAACAAATGTTGCTATAGCTCTTCAAAATGGTGAATGATTGCCGAAGAAATTTAAATTGTAGGGCTACTCAAAACTTGTTTGCATGTAGATAGCTTGTTTTATAAAGTGTAAATGTCTGAAAGTTGATCATCGCATTCCAGGAAATCCATGCCTACAACTGAATCGTGCGACCCCCACATTGTCTTAAGTTTAATAGACAGGGGGGGTCCGTAATTGGTGGTTTATTAAAACCACCATGACATATCTAGAAATTCTGGAATAATTGTGGCACCCCCCAATCCCAAACCACTTACCATCTAGAGACCACCCCACAATCCATTTCAGGTTTTATGTTTATCTTGCCAAATGAAGTGATAAATAAAAAATCCACAAGAATAAAAGGTTCCTTTATCACTCATAAAAGTGGAAAGCAGGGAGATATATTTTAATGATAAACATCATAGACATAGTAGAGACAAAAAATTATGGATTTTGGATGCATTATTTACACTGAGGCGTTAAAAGTATTATTGTATTTTTAGTTTATTTTAGGATTTGTTTCCTGTAGACTAGTAACATTTTTAGGATTAGTTTTTCCTATATATTGTATCATTTGAAATGTAAAAGGGTGGGATTTTGATGCCAAAACCCTATCATTTTTTTTTTAAATACTTCTATTGTAGAATTTTTAATTAAAGGTTTCTGGGTCTAGTTTATGAGAAAATCTATTTCTTATGTATGTCTGTTTCAATGATTTCATAACTGGTTTCTTCATATGTTTGAGGTAATATAGAAGTTAGAGTAAGGTTAGGTTGAGGATCAAACTCTCAAACAACCCACTGAAAAGTTATCATCTACACCTAGACTAGTTAATTGAACAGGTTGTTTAAATTAGTACCTCTGCATCATTAAATTATTGCCTTTTGTCGTCACTTAAAAATATTTATGCGGGCTATAGAGATTCTTTTATACACATCTACTTTTGTTAGAGGATTAAGTATTAAGGGTGTATACTTATTTATCAAATTTCTCTTCTTTTCCTCTAGCAAAATATTTAAAGATATGTTATTCTATCGAAGCTGGACATTGGAACTTTAATTAAACCTCAACAAGAGAGGGCTTTATTTCTTAGCAGAGATTGGATATTCATCAACAACCATTTATACAACAAATCATAGATCTGGTCATTATGCTTCATACATTGTTGTCCAATGACAGTGAAAAACATTTAAAGGCCTTGTAATATTGAGGGAGCACCCTATGGTTGAAGGGCCAACTTGAAGCTAAAGTTTCGTCAAGTTGGTTTCTCGGCGTAGTTTCGCACCCAAGAAATGCCTTCGAGAAATGATACAACATGGCCATTAGTTTGGGGGTTGAATGTAGTTGAATTTATGAGATTGGTGTCCAAAAATGACCAAAATCTTGACCAAAACGTGCTTGGGAACCCTCTATCCCAATATGATGTAATGGTCTGCAAGATCCTAGAATGTACCCACACTTGTTCAAAGAGGAGTCTGCAAGTGACATCTGTTGTGATACTTTTCTTGCAAGCAAAGAAAAGAATTTGATGATGACCACAAATACATAATCATTTCCATGCTTGGTATAAGTAAGTCCAGACATATAGTCCATGGAGATGGATTCCCAGGTTGCCTGGGAGTAGGTAGAGGAGTATAAAAGCCTTGTTTCTCAATGGTTGGGTTGGAGATGTCACAGGAAGTGTAGGATTTGATGTATTTTCCAACATCCTGTCATAGATTGGGCTAATAAAAATACTTCTATAGTATGGCCATATTTTTCTCCACACCAAAGTATCATGTGACCCAACTGTAGTGCGCCTCCCAAATTAGCTTGGTGCACTTGCTTGAAGGAACACAAAGGTGGCCTAGGTAGCATAATAATGCATCCTAAAGGTGGAAGTCTGGAACTTGCTTTCCATCCACTCGCATCTAGTATGTGGTGGAAAATTATGGATCATTTTATATAGTTGCAGCTATCCATAGGTCTCGTGGCCACAAGAGTTGAGAACAATGGTTAGTTATGCAATTGGGGGCTGACTGAGGCAATCTACAACATGATTGGTGTTTCCCTTCTTGTATTTAATATTCAAATGGAGTTGTTGCATATATGTGGTCCACTTTTGATGGCAATCATTCTACAACTTCCCTTAGGTATGTATAAATTGTAGGGGTTGGTGATATGTGTGGATGACCATCTCTTTCCCAGAATGTAATGTTTCCATTGTCAGTTGTTAATTTTTCTTAAGGCTATATTGTTCTTTGATTTGATAATTTCATTTCTTCATTAAAACATTAAATTCACCCCATAACATCATAACATTATTCAACGACATATGCAATTATGTAGAAAGAACAATGTCATCATCATCAATGTAGTGGAACATAAAAGAGAAATAGAAGAAAATCATTCACACATAAAGACACCAAGATTGGTCAGAGACCAGTGAAAAACCCACTATGTCAAAAATCCTTTCAAATTATTCTTCTTATTAGATATTTATTGAATGATTCAGTAAATGAGAGTATAATAATCCATATCTTCAACCATAAACCTATCCAAAAATAATCAACTAAACAATATTCATAAAATGAACCCATCAATTATTATACTCAAAAACCCTGATTCAGAAGCTTGTAATGAATTCTCACTGTCTATAGTCAATTGCTGAACCATGCGGTCGATGAGCGAAAACTTTGGGCAAATGAAAACCCAACATTTAGGTCCTGGTCACATGGAGGAAGATTCATGTGTGCAACTAGAAAATTTTAGTCGCTCCCTCCAGCCTGCAAGCCAGTGACTGTGGTCGAATTCAACCTTTAAAGAGCCTACGACTGTGATTCTGAAACCCTAGATGTTAGTCGCATGGAGGACGAGTTGTGCATACGACTGAGGTTATTTGGTCACATAGATGAGCCAATTAGCAAGTGACTATGGTCGAGTTATTCCTGTGACGTGCCTACAACTAAGGCCCAAAATCCTAAAACAAAGATGGAAGCTTCAGACACTGCGATTTCATCTTCGAGTGAACCCATTCCTCTACAAACATGCCTCATACCTATGTGAGCCAAAACCAAGAAAGAGAATAGATGAATGTCTCATGATGATGTTCAAATGAGGTAGAGGTCACTTGTATTTATAACCTTCTAAGGGTGTCCACTTTTCTTTAGGACCGACCTAATCAAATATGCACATGTGGGCTCATAATTCAAAAATACACTTTTCCTTGTCAAATTAGATGATCTTTAAGTCGATTTTGGTCCTCTCAAAAAGAGGAATTTAAGGAAATCATAATCTCCATCAAATGAGCTATCCAAAGTGGAATTTGACCATATTTTCCTATTTTAAGACTCCCTCTCCACTAGGGAGAATTCCACCCATCAATATCTCACCATCGATCAACATGTCATCCTGTCATCATATCATATCCAATATCATCATTGTTCATCTTGATCCATCTCTTTCTTATTCCTACTTATCTCTTGATTGTCCTTGCTCATATGCTAAAAATTCTCGAATCTAAAATAAGAAGAATTTGACATCAAAGGAGAGCCTAAGCTACCACCCTGATCTGGATTTAAAAAGGAACACAACAAATTACAAAGATAACCATAAATACAGATATGCAGTAGAAATAATACTTCGTTTCATTACTATAAAATACTGAAATATGCTTACAAACATAAATGGAAATAAGCCAGCTAGGGCGATGGTAGCTTATCTCTGAGAAGAGATGTGGCAGCTACATGCCTCTGAACTGTGTTACAATGAGGCTCAAAGGCATATTTATTGTTGAGAAACAATGGAAAACCCTAAACATCCAAAAACCTAACCCTAGAAGATGAAACGCCAAACTGTGGGACCCATTTGGGTAAATTGATACATCAACTTCCTAGGGTTGTAACTATGGCATACGATCTCCATTTGATGCACACAATATCTTGTTAGAAAGATCTATCCGAGAACTACAACTTTGGGAAGAGAAACATTATACCATGGAACCATGTTGCTCCCATTTTTCCCAAAAAATGTCGTTTAGGGCCTCAAAACGGCTCTGGAAGTTTAGGTCCCGAAAAACTGCTAAAAATAGTAAATTGTGCTACAATTACGAAAACTGAAAAAACTGAAAGATACAGTTGTGGGGGTCCAAGTGGGATAGGTGGGTGGCCACCAACATCCATCTGGATCATTCCTCCCCCCTTAGGAAGCAATGGTCCCCATTGTGTTGAGTTCCTCCATCTGCTGAACTTGGTCCCTGGTGAGCTGTTATGTAATCTCTGATGTGTCCAGTAATGGTGGGAAGCATGGTTGATGACAATCCACATTGACCACTTGGTGCAAGCGAAGGAATGGGGAATGTTGTGCTCCAAAGCATTGTTTCCCACAACCTTGGTAATGTTGTAAGGACCATGTCGGAGTGGTCGTAGCTTCTGATGGGCTCTTGTAAGGCGTTCTTTCTGCAGATGTAACCAGACTTTGTTGCCCACCTAAAACTTGTGTGGTACCCCTATGGGTGAGGAGATTTTTTCCTATGTTCTTTCATGACTATATCCCTCTACTACTGCTGCTGCGTGGAGGAACCCTTCGCGGGGGTCAAGGATGTGGTGATGATCTTCCCCTTACTTTGAGAGCAAACTAGATAGAAAATGAATTTCCTAGTCTGGGAGATGAGCTTGCTACCTTTCTTAGCAGTGATCAAAGCGGTGGTGGTAGGTGGGGCTACCTTCAATATCCTGTATAATGAATTACCCAAAGTAATAATAACAGTGCGAGGCCTTGACTCATACACAGCATGTCGCCTCCATAAGTATGGTTGGCCTAATAGTACATCGCAAACATCAAGAGGTGGAACAACGCACAATACCTCATCTGTAAAGGGCTTGATGCTATAGGGCAGGTGGCATTGTTGGCGGACTCAGAGATCTCGTCCTTGGTGAAGCCACCCGATACTGTACAATTTCAGGTGTGGTGTAGTTGGTAGGCCCAACCGCTTCACGACCTCTGCTGAAATGAGGTTCTTTTGGCTCCCATTTTCAACAATGAATTGTAGCAGCGATCCCTTCACCCACATCTGTGAGTGGAAAAGATGCCCCCCCCTCCTATAGATCTTTGGGCTCATTCTTCTTGATCTTGGCAGTGGCAACAATGGCGCTGGGCTCCACATCAATGATCTACTTCCCTTTGCTATTCCCCTGTCGAGTTCTAACTCAGGGTCAGAATATGCATCTGATTCTGATGCCTTCAATTCGGCCACCAGTGACTACTTGGTCCGACACTCACTTGTGTTGTGAGTGGGGCTCTTATGGAACTCGCACCAATTTCCTGTGTCCTTCTTTGACTTCATGGTGTTGTTATTTTCTTGCAGCTTCGACGAGTTGTATTGGGTTTCCCCATCTTGTCTTTGTCCTTGGTTCTATGATTTGGGGAAGCCTTTCCTTTGCTTCGGAATTGCAGATCCAAAGTCTCGCTTCTTTTGTTTGAACTTCTGCTCGATTTTGACAGCGTATCAATATGCCATGCCGAGTGAGAAGATGTTTAGGAACTCCTTCTCTTCCCAGATGTATCTATGTAAGCAGTCACGGTACTTGAGTACCAAATGCAGCTCAGAGTCCTTAATACCCAACTGTGTACGAACGGTATGAAAAATGTTTGTGAAATCTGGCACATCTTGGTCCCTTCCCTGTCGCAACGTGGTCCACTTTATGTATTTGTCCTCATAGCTTCTGACAAGGTAGTACTGCTCCTTGATGGCATCCCAAAAAGAATTCCAAGTGGGTGTGGCTGAAAATAGTGAGCCCGTACTTTCATCCTTATGCTCGCAGTAAGTTTCCCACCAGTCCTTAACGTGGGGGGCTGCTTTGAGAAGAGAAAAAATAATCTTTTCCTGACTGGAAAAATCATGAACATAAAAATATCCATCTATCATATTTAACCATTTATCTACAACATCTACGTCTATTTGACCCTCAAATATGGATATTTCGAAATTAACTTGTACCTTAAATGGTGTGGGATTTCCAGAGTAGATGTTGGAAGCCAATGCGTCGCCTCTGGGTAGCGACTGAAGGATCTAGGCAAAGTTTTCCATCATCGCGTTCATTTTTCACTCCAGGGCCCCTTCGAGCAAGATTTTGACAGGATCTCCTGCCCCCTCATATTTCTTTTCATCCGCCATGGGAGGCTGTCGGGATTTGCGAGGCTAGTCTTGTAAAGGTTTGACCAGTTCAAGCCCTAACTCCTTATATCCTGACCTCATTGGGGACATGCAAAGAAAAATAGAGAAAGAGCAGACTGCTTTGATACCACTGATCTGAATTTAAACAGGAATGCAACAAATTACAGAGATAACCATAAATACAGATATGCAGTGGAAATAATACTTCATTTCATAACTATAAAATATTGAAATATGCTTACAAACAAAAATGGAAATAAGCCAACTAGGGCAATGGTAGCTTATCTCTGAGAAGAGATGTGGTGGCTACATGCCTCCGAACTATGTTACAATGAGGCTCGAATGCCTATTTATTGTTGAGAAACAATGGAAAACCCTAAACATCCAAAAACCTAACCCTAGAAGATGAAACACCAAACTGTGGGCCCTGTTTGGGTAAATTGGTACATCAATTTCTGGGGGTTGTAACTTTGGCATACGATCTCCATTTGATGCACACAATATCTTGTTAGAAAGATCTATCCAAGAAATACAACTTTGGGAAGAGCAACATTAGTACATGGACCCATGTTGCTCCAAAAAAACGTCGTTTGGGCCTCAAAGCGGCTCCAGAAGTTTAGGACTCGAAAAACTGCTAAAAATAGTAAATTATGCTACAATTATGGAAACTAAAAAACTAAAAGAGATAGTTGTGGGGGTCCAAGTGAGATAGGTGGGTGGCCACCAACATCCACCTGGATCACACCCTCTATTCGTCGGGGAGCCAATGCTACTACCCGGAATCTCTGCCAGCGGGGAACCCAATGCTACCACCTGGGAAACTTTAGTGGGGATCCAATTCTGCAACCCAAATCAACATCAGAGAGAACATCTCAAAATTACATCGGGGAGAAGAGATCAACCCAAAATCTCATGGGGGTGCTAAACATCTATGACACCATACCAAGCAATAGGTGATATACTGGAGCACATCTCAACCCATCCTATTGCCTATCAATCTTCCCAAAAATGACCCTAAAGAGTCATGTGGTAGAATACCTGCATCATAATCCGAGCTTGGGCGAGATACTCGACTTACCAAAAGGTAAGGATCACATGCCCCTAGGCCTCCTCAACCCTTTGGCCAGACAGGGATGGACAATCCCAACAAGCCTAGCTTGTGGTTATGATGCCAACTAGGGTATACTCTACAAATACCAAGATAGGGGAGCAACATCTCCAACCTTATGGGTAACAAATAGGGAATATACCCTATTGTCCAAATATCCGTCAACCCCAAAAACCCTCTATCTTAATTCCACACCCTGGGAGCTCAAACAAGGGTGGAAGAGCTAGTTGAGTGTCCTCAATCAGTGATGCTCTTTGTAATTAACAACATATCATCATGCTCATATCTAGTAATCATAGTCATCCTCCCTCTTGAGGAGGTGTCAACTACATGCCTAAGCTTGTTTCGTACAACATAACTATCTCAATGAAGGTATCTCATTCCTAACTATATATGGGAGTCTATGCCAATCAATTCCCCCTCTTTTTCATTGTATTGTATCCATGTCATATCCAGAACCTGCTCAAACATCTCTCCAAAAATCTTCATCCTGCCTCATAGCTAGTCATGCTAGTAACCATTGTACTCAAACTCGATTGTGCTTAAAGCTACAAACTTCTCATTCAAAACATCATGGAAAATCTCATAATAAGGCAACACCCAAATATGCTCATAAAAAATGATCCAAACATCATCAGTACATCCATGCAGTCATATATCATAGGAACAATGTCAAAGATAGATTATCCCATGCAAATATATCGAAGGGTGCTTGGAGACAACTTAATTTATATGAAGCAGCTCAATCATGAATTCACTCAGGTTATGCACAAAATATATATATATATATATATATATATATATATATATATATATATATATATATATGTATGTATGTATATATATATATATATATATATGTATGTATATCTATATATATATGTATGTATGTATGTATATATATGTATATATATATATATATATATGTATGTATATCTATATATATATGTATGTATGTATGTATATATATATATATATATATATATATATGTATGTATATCTATATATACATACATACATACATACATACATACATACATACATACATACATACATACATACATACATACATACATATATATATATATATATATATATATATATATATATATATATATAAGAACAGGTGTTGGAACATCAATTCTTCAATCAAATGTCGGTTGCCAAGGAAAGTTCAACAATATCTCTTCACAACTTCTTGAAATTCAATCAGAGGGTCTAAGGATTTGCATTTCCATTTTCCAAAAACTCTTCAATAGCTTTGCAATGCAAATTTTATTTTCCAAACTTCAAGACAAGATACATCGTGCCATGATTCTTCATTTTGAACTTCAGATGCCATCTCCTTGTTATTTTGATCATCAGACGTTCATTACATGTCAAAAATAGACCATTAGTATATAAAACCAAAATCAAAGCCATACCTTGGACCACTTTTTGATTTAGAGGTTTGGATTGGCACATCATCCTAGCTTCATTAGATCAAAGCGGACATATTAGGCTAGAGGATCTTTCTTTATACAATGCTTTATGCAAACATAACACTTGACCAAACCAATATGTTTAGTCTTAAACAAAGTAACACTATACAATCAAATCAACTAATTCAACTTATCAAGCCTTAGATGTTAGATAAAAACCATTAATATTATTGTAACAACTTCTCAGGTGACAGGTAGAGCTCACATCAAATATCAAGTTACAACAAAATTTTATTTAATAAGAACTATATAGCCATCCCCGTGATCATAGCATGAACCATTTGTACTACTAAATATGAATGGATACATTAGGGAAAAATCATATAAGTTTCATGCATATACCAAGAATGAGTCATACAAGTTTCATCCATTCATAGTGAGATTGTTGCATACTGAATCACAACTGTTTATACTTCAACCAATGTGCCAAAGATAATGAGACCAATGCAAAATCAATGCCAACATCAATCACAAAAAGTTACTATGCATTGTTATTAAGGAAAATCATCAGTCGTCAAATCAAATCATTAGTCATCAGGTCAAATCCCAAATTTTCTATCACAGTGAGATCTATAGCCCAAAACATATCTCAATCATCAAGTCAAAGTTCTAAATCATTATCATGTCAAAACTCCAAACACTACTTATCTATATCAATCAGCCAAATCTATTCAAACCCTTGCAACTATTATCAAATATTGTCATACACAAGCCTCAATGGTTAAATCATAATGAAATATTGATATGCATATCTTGGTCACCTGCAAACACAAGTTATTCAACATATTCACATTATAGTAAGTCAAATATTCAAACATCCCTGCTCATACATCTTGTTTTCTGCTCCATGTCTATAGGACGAACATCCTTCAGGTGAACTTCTGATTTCATGAAAAAATCTTCACTTTTGTGTCCTACAAGCATAGTTGCACCCATAGGCCTTCATCTATGAAGTTGGGAGGCTACACTCACACCCTTAGGTTTGCTTCTGTGTGATTGAGGCTTAGAGTAAGGGAAAACTCTCTCTTCTCAGATCAGAATTTTGTTGCAGACCAACAATATCAGATATTTTTCTATTCATGCCCATAAATCATACTTCAATAGTAAAGAATATTTTATACATATAATGCAAATGATAATAGGAGTAGGGATCTTATGGAGAGATTCTCCCTCTGAATGGGAAGCCACTTCAGTCATCTTCATTCAAGTCATCAACATGTCTATAATACTATCATGCATCAACAAATATGTTAGATCATAAAGTTACACTATATCACGTATTTATCATGGTCAAGCTAATAGGAGCATACTTCAAGAATCATGATCACAACATTACATAACTCAATCCATCAAGTTAGGGCATTCAATTTCACCATATGCCATAATTACTAAGCTCATTAAAACTTAACCAAGGTCAACAAGAAGATCATGAATATCAATCTCATTGTTACACTTCTATCATCATCACACTCATTAATAATTGAATCAAGTTACCTTATATAAGAATCAATGAACTAGCCTTCTATATGAAATCCATCATGTTTGTAATGAGAGATGTGTGCCAAATATCAAGTATACCAATATATCAAAAATCAATGTAGCCTTACCATGACTAGAATGTAAGATACTTTTCCAATACCAAGTGCACCATCTCATCATAAGTACCATGAATCAAACTTACTTTCATGAGCCATTTGTAAAGGGGACATTCTCATCAAACCTTAGGGCTTACCTTGCCATCAATATTGCAGCTGAAACATAACATTGAAACAATATACCATGCATACCTTGTAGTATTCAAATACCTGTGCACCTTCTTATTTTGCATAGGAAGCTTGTAGAACTTTGTTACCTTTACTAGCTCCTCTCTTCCTACATTAGCCATGATCCTCAAGAAGGATCCACTTATCACAACTCATCAAGAGGTTAGAAGCATCCAAATACTCAAATATACATGCAGGAAGTATAGGTAATAATCAAAACAATAATAATATCTATAAGTCTAAACAAACGTAAATACATAAAGGAGCATCATAAATCAAGAAATACTTATATTCAATAAGAGGTGATCATCTCCCATCACTGTTCATAGTCCACTTATTGCCTTCAATATATATTCATCAACTTCATAATCAACTAGGCCTAATAGAAACTATCCCATATAGGGCTTCATCAAATTTGTCACATTGACCATGCTATGGTTTCTAGATTTTGTGTCTCACATCTTTGCATAAACCAAGTTTTCTCTCAAATCCTAACCTCATAATATCCATCAAACTCTATTACACAAGTTTCCTAGGGCTTCCTTCAAACCCTAGAATTATTTTAGGCCTCCTCCATTCTCTCTTGCTTCCATCAATAATGTCATCATAGGGGTGATATCCATGACTTTTCTTCAACCCAACTATGATACCATGTTAATTTTTATTAGGGATATATTGTTCTTTTATTTGATAATTGCATTTCTTCATTAACACATTAAATTCACCGCATAACATTATTCATATTTACATCATTATTCAGCAAAATATGCAACTATGTAGAAAGAAAAATGTCATCATCATCAATGCAATGAAACATAAAGGAATATGCAACTATGTAGAAAGAAAAATGTCATCATCATCAATGCAATGAAACATAAAGGAACATTAGAACAAAAACATTCACACATACAGACACCAGGATTGGTCGAAGACCAGGGAAAACCCACTATGGGGATAGCCCTTTCAAATTATTCTTCTTATTAAATCATCATTGAATGATCCAGTAAATGAGAGTACAATAATCCATATCTTCATCCATAAACATATGCAACGATAATAAACTAAATAATATCCATAAAATGAACCCATCAATGCTTATTCTCAAAAACCATGATTCAAAGTCCTGTAATGAACTGTCAATGTCTGTGGTCAACTGTTGAACCCTATGGTCAACATGTAATGAATATTTAGGTCTTAGTCACATGGAGGAGGAGTCATGTGTGTGGCTGGAAAGGTTGAGTAACTCCCTTAAGCATGTAAGCCAGTGACTGTGGTCAAATTTAACCTTTGCAAAGCCCGTGATTATGATTCTTAAACCCTAGATACAAGTCACATGGAGGACGCGTTGTGCACGTGATTGAGATGCTTTGGTCACAAGGATGAGCCAATTAGTGAGAGACTGTGGTCGATTTCTTCCTATGACATGCCTACGAATGAGGCCCAAAACCCTAAATAGAGATGCGATCTTTAAACCCTATACTTTCATCTTCAAGCGAACCCATTCCTCCGTAGATGTGCCTCAGACCTATTGGAGCCAAAATCAAGAAAGAGGCTAGAAGAATGTCTCATGATGTTGTCCAAATGAGGTAGAGGTCACTTGTATTCATAGCCTTTTTTTTACGGTGTTGGACCCACCAACATGTCAGGGGATCTCCCCGGTAAGAAGTCCCAACTAGACCTCAAATCGTTTGGAGTAAGAGTCCCAATTGTGGGAAGTAAAGTAGTGCCTTGACCGTGGTAGCACGCAGAGGTAAGTATGATAACTCTATCGGAAGCAAGTGTGTGACCTTGCAACGAGTCAAGTGAGATGCATGGGGGTTCTAACACATAGAAGGGAAGAGGAAGTGTGTCCCTTAGAAGCTTATAATAGTACGCATCCTAAAAGGAACACACGAATGGAATGACATCATAGACTGGAAGTAGAATAGTCCACAATCCAAAGTGACGGGTTAATACAACAACATGTCTTCAACATGATGTCTTTATCGAAATGGACTCTCGTGTCCATGAATTCTAGGTATATGGTTCTAGAATCTTTTTCCAGCTCATATTGAAGCATGCGCAACATTGTTCTGCATGTGGATGGACCACTGATGTACTTATGCAAGTTTTTTATGCTCAGCTGTAAGTCATCACTGGTGGCCTCTCGCATGAACTGCTCTATGTACCTGTCGACCTCCAGCAGGACTTGGTTCTTCTTTATGGCTTGCGAGAGGGTTCTGATTGAAGGGATCCTATGTGTCCTCACTATGACATCCAAACTCTTGAACAACCATGCAGAGGAAGCCTCAATTTTGGCGATGAATGGAGGGAGTTGCTCATAATTCTGGATCAACATCCGAATTTGTGCTTTTTCTAGTTCTGCCTGTAGCTTCATTATCTTCTGCAAGTAA
This sequence comes from Pinus tabuliformis, assembly GCA_031772625.1. Classification (NCBI taxonomy): domain Eukaryota; kingdom Viridiplantae; phylum Streptophyta; class Pinopsida; order Pinales; family Pinaceae; genus Pinus; species Pinus tabuliformis. The sequence continues at coordinate 349,314,883 of CM062820.1, read as the reverse complement.
AGCGAGGCTCCCTTGTACTTCATTTTCCATTCTTGTACATGAATAATAGTAGCATGGATGTCTTTGAGAGTTTCCTTTATATTTTCACACTGCAACCGAAAGCCATATAGAAGGAAAACCACCTTATGCACGGTGACAAATTTGCCATACAATTTTTGCATGGTGGTATCAAGAGTCGATACCTCAGGAAGTATCACTTTTCTCATCTCTACCATAGTGGATCCTGTGGATTGTTATGTTCTCTACCTATCCTCTTGCAAGTCCTTTGCCATCCGATCATTCTTTGTTATCAAGAACTTGACCATTGAACTCATGGCTTCTGCATAAGCTTTAGAAGCATCGACCATGGAAGCTGGATGTCTTATAACATCTGACACAATCACCCTTTCCTCTATGTGTGCAGGCGATGTGTGATCATCTAGGAGCTGCTTTCTTTGTGCATATACAATGCTTTGTTGTCACTCATCAAATGGCATATTGTACACATCCATCACTGGATCATCATCAAGGAGAACAACCTATTATTGCCCACTCAGGACTGGTTCTGATTCTAGAGGTGGAGGAGACTGAGGTGCGACCTCGGATGTTGTCGGCATGAGGTCAGTATCGTGGTCCTGTGGCTCATGTTCCAAATACATGTCTGTTGCTTCAACCATCTACTCAATATGCTAAGAAAGTTCCCGAACCTGCACCATCTCACCCTCTTCTTCATCTTCTTACTGCTCTAACTCCTCAACCGGTATAGGCATAGTTTTCTCTATCATTGCGCCTTGCTTTTCCTCTTGTTTTTGTTTCTTCTTATATTTCCTTTCACTCCTCCTCAGCTCTTGCTCTTCTTTCAGCTTCTTTTTTGTTTCCTGCAACTTTCTCTCTGCATCCTCCAACCTTTGCTTCTCTCTCTTCCTTCGTTCTACTCTCCTTTCGCAATGTTGCCTCTTCACCTCTATTTCCAAAGCTACTTTCTCAACAAGAGGATATTCTCTAAACTTGTAGCTTTTCTCAGCCTTTGGGTTCTCGGTAATATTACTCTTTCCTTTGTCCTGTGTCGTTTTACTGCTCATTACTGTTGTTGTTGCTTCTTCTTGTAGTGCTACTGCATGCAGAGCTATTTTCCATTCTATAGCCAAGATGACCAGTTCATTAAGCCTAGAGGAGTTGTAGCAATACCTCTAAGGGTCTTCCTCTGGAAAATGACATGCCTCATGGATCCATGGGTAATACACCTTCGCACAATGGTTCTTTCATATCTAGTGGGGATGATACATATTGAAACTCTTGGTGCCAAACTCGAACTTCTTCAAGTCCTCGGCCTCGACATCCACATCCTTCAAGCTTCGGATCTTGTACAATCCAATCCGCAGAGGAAGAGCAAGTTATGGTACCTTATTCCTCTTATACAGTCTAGCTGATAATCCTGTGGAGATGTGATATGAAGCCTCTTTCATGACCAACATATTCGTGGAAAACCTTAGCAGCACATGTAGAGGCTTCTCCTTGCCAAACATCCTAATGAAGGTGCCTCCGGGTGAGGCATACCAATCTTCAATGTTAAGCAACGCCTGCATCGCTTCTTAGGACATGAAAGGTGGATCCTACTCAAATATCATCTTGTAAAATAGGGTGATGAAGTGGTCAAATAACCTCTCCATGACTCCTCGGTAGCTCTACTTAGAAATTAACTTACAATAGATGTTCCCAACATCATCTAATGGTTTCCATGTCCAACCTATTCTAGGAAACTGATGTTGGGCACAGATTGCATCAACAAGGTACACAGACATATATAATCTCTCTTGCTCATCCTGAGGCGGATTCTAGGCATTAGTCACATGCACTTTCAGCTGAAGAGCCAACATATCCGACCAGTTGAATGAGCTTCCTTCATTTTCCAACTAATCCAACACAACTAGTGAATTCTACGGAAAGGTCTTTGTTCTCTCTTGACCGTACAAGCGACATGAAAATATGATCAAAAGTTGGTAAGCCTTCTTGACCGACTTAGTCTTATAGACCTGATTGGGTGTTGACTTGAACTTTGATGGCTCTTTTACCCAATGATTCATGATGTCTCTAGTGTTGACATTACTGTTGGGAGTAAAGAAGAGAGTGTCCATGTGGTTCACCGCTATGGTAAGTGATACATATGATGATAATTTTTCGTCCTAAAGGTAGCAAGTTGTGTTCCATTGGCACTGCTCAATGTCATCATCTCGGGATTGATATGTGAGACAATCCAGTGAATGATGTCTGCACATGGGAAGGCGGGGTACCTGCATGCAACCTTATACAAGCTTGACTTGTGGATGTTGACATAGACTTGTCGATCTTCCAGATCTTCCTTGAAGTTGCCTACAAATATGTCCTTTATTTCCTGCCATGTAATCTTCATGTCCTTCTCTATGAACAGTTGTGTGTCTGCATAGACTGGAAATTTCATTAACACATGTTCAACTACATCTCTAGTGCTTCTCTCTATAGTATCCTTTGATCCATCTCTCTTGGAAACCATGTTGCTTGTACTGCTGAGAAGCTGCTAAAAGCTGTTGTACCTACTGATAAGGAGGACACTCATGGAATGAAAATGTCAGCTTAAAATCAAAAAGCACTTCAAGGACCGATCATGCAACAAACTGGGAAAATGTTGGGAAATATTACACAAATATGGGTCTCAAAGGTGAGGGACTGTCAGTTGGATCTATGCTTTGCATAGTCCCAACTGCCAATGAGAGGTGATGATGAATGGAACTACTCAATGTGCAGTCCAGTGTGCCTTCATGATGACTGGAACTGTGCAATGCGCAATTCAATCTGGATTTGATATTAGTTGGGGCTACGCATTGTGCAATACCAGTGAGCAGGACTCAGGGAATATCTCCTGGAACTGCGTAGTGTGCAACTGGAGCCAGTCACTGGCAGCCTCTCTGCAATTCCTGGAGCCAAGGTTGAGCCTTGAGATCCAAAAATGCGTAGTGCACGTCGGGAAGAACTAGATCCGGTCAAGGGAAGCCCATATCTGCCCAAGGGAAACATGAAAATGAGTAGATATGAATGCATGAGCGAAGGATGGTATAGATCTAAGTAAATGGTGATGGATGCAATAAAAAAAAATGTAGGGATCAGTCAAACAAAAGAACAACGAAGCTTGTGGGGAGAGTCACCTCAACAACAATTGTTAGTGCAAAAACTAGGTTATCATGCAACGCTTAGGAAGGGCAATCCAAAACTTAAAACATCACTTTTACAAGTTAAAACAAATTGAAACGTCAACGGTCGTTCAATAATATAGGAAAAATAGCACTCACACAAGCCATGGAAAAAAAAGCGATAGAAAAAGCTGCAAAAGACAAGAAAAGAAAAACTTACCCGGAAAAGCAATGCCAACTGTGCCAAAGGTTCCTAGATGCCTCGAGAATGCCAGAGCTCCAAGATCGAATGTGAAAATGAGCTCTGGTGGTTCCCATTAAATAGATTTGATCAATTTAGGGTTTATGACGCGAAGGCCAAAAAACGATCAAAAAATGACAAAGTGGAGGCAATTTTAAAAATTAACTCAAGTGTAACTCCCACTGCTAAAAATAGATCCCTATTTTTTAGGGATTCCTTTTCACTTTTTTCTTTTTTCTTTTTCGGGAAGGGCTTCCATGCATGCATGGGGAAATTGCGCTTTTGGGAGGAACTGAGCAATTTGCTGCACATGCATCAAACAACAACTCAAGGAATTCTTATGCGCAATTCATGGGCTAAGTGGGTCTGGCTACCTCTCATGCTTTGCATAGTTTCCCAACTGAATTCAAGCTTCCAACTGGATCTGCGCAATTTCGGAGCCAAATCTCACTGCTGGTTTGAACTGCGCATTTCTTGAGAGTGAGGTTGGTTTCTCACTAGAACTGCGCAGATTTCCAAGGCAGTGCAATAAATGGATTGTAACCAAGTCAGAGGGAGGTCAACTTGTGGTTAATCAAAAAAGAAATTAGGAAAACACAAGTTTTAATGCGAAAGACAAACTCAAACGAAAGCACAAGTACTTGGGCAGTGCAAGTCAAGCTGCCGAGATTTTAGTAGGGAGGCTCCAAAATGAAGTAAAGGCAAAATTTTAGAGGGTGGTTGTAGCCGCTACAACACCTTCCAAGGGTGTCCACTTTTCTATAGGGCCGACCTAATAAAATATGCACATGTGGACTCATAATTTAAAAAAAAAAACTTTCCCTTGACCAAATTAGATGATATTTAGGGCGATTTTGGTCCTCTCGAAAAGAGGAATTTAATGAAATCATCATATCCATCAAATGAGCTGTAAAAAGTGGAATTTGACTATAGTTTCCTATTTTAACATCAAAAAACCTGCATGATAGAATACATATCCTTATTATTGGTAGGATATTTCTGAATTATCTCAGAAAGTGTCTCACTGTGATAGGCCACTGGATGCCCTTGATGGGTGAGAACTACACTAATAGTGTAGTCAGAGGCATCTGTCTCAATTTCAAATGGTTGTTTCGGTCTAACAATGTGAGTATTAGTGCAGAGTAAAGGTGGTCCTTCAGCTCAACAAACACCTTCTTTTGGGACTTAGACTAGAAAAACATTGCTTTTGATTCACCCTTGGTAACTTGACTCAAAGACCAAGTGATATGAGAGAATCCCAACATGAACCTTCAATAAAAGTTGGCAAGGCCTAAAAAGCTGTGAAGATCTGTTAGAGTGATCAGGGCTGGTCAATCCCGAATGAGTTGTATCTTATCCAAATCCACAAGCATGCCTTTCTCGTTAAAGATGTAACCAAAATATTAGACATGGCTCATGCCAAATGTGCATTTCTCTAAGTTGGCACATAGTTTGTGTCGCTGCAGGGTTTGAAGGACCTGTTGAATGTGTTGCAAGTGCTCTTCCCAACTCTTACTAAAGATGAGGATATCATCCAGAAATCCAAAAATGAATGAGTTGGTAAAGGGCCGCAAGATGGCATCCTCATAAAAGTTGTAGGGGGATTTTTTAACCCAAAAGGCATGACCAACCACTCAAAAAGGCTTTCCTTGGATTTGAAGGTCATCTTCCATACATTTGTGGGTTCTACTCGAACCTGGTGATAACCAAGATTTAAATCGATCTTGCTAAAATACTTGGCCCCTTTGAGTTGGTCAAGAAACTCATTAATCTATGGGATTGGATACCTATTCCTGACAGTGATTTTATTTAGTTCTCGATAATCAATATAAAGTCTCCATGTCCCATCCTTCTTCTGTACAAGTACAATTGGGCTCCCACAAGGTGAGGAACTTGGTCGTATGTTCCTTTTTGACAGAAACTAATGCATCTACCATTTGATTTCTTCATTTTCCATAATAAATCAGTGGTATATTGACCCATTGGGTAGAGGTTCTCCAGGAGTCAAATTGATTGAATGCTTGACCTGAAAGTGCGAAGGTACCCCTATGGGTAAGGAGGATATGTCCCTGTACTATTCCATGACCGTTCAACCTTCTTCTGCTATGTGGTGGAAATATTTTCGGGGACCATGGATGTGGCCATGATCTTCCTCTTACTTTGTGAATGAATTAGAAAGAAAACAAATTTCCTGGTCTAGTAGATGATCTTACTGCATTGCTTAACAAAGATTAAAGAGATTGCAGTAGGCAGACTGTTATGAAACCAGCTCAAGAAAAGATAGAAAAGATAGATCAACGCCTTAGAATTCAGCCTCTTCGAGGGGGCAACCTCCTTTACATTACATAAATGAACAATTCTTGGATGATTCAAATGACAAAACCTCCTTTCTATATATAGGAGTCTAAGGAGTCACAATATAACCCAGCCGACCTAACAATAATAATATAAAGCCACAAAAATAACAATAGAGGGATTCTATGGGGCACAATAATAACAATATGGGGATAATAGGGGCACAACAATATTAATAAGGGGTATAACTACAATAGTAATGGGGTAATCACTAGTATTATAGGGACCCAACATGCCCCTCTCCTTCAAAAAAGTGTTGTCCTCAACGCTTGAGTAGTTCTGGATACTTCTGCATAAAATTCTCATCCTCCCATGTGGAATCTTCAGCGGATAAGTTCTTCCACTTGATAAGATACTCTGAAATTGATCGATTTCGTAGCTGTCGAGTTCTTGTTTCTGTGACTGCTTCCGGTTCCAATATAATTTTTCCTTCCTCGTCAAGTTCTGGCAATATTGTTTGAACTGGGAGCTTGTCGCCTATAACCTTCTTTAAACATGAAACATGGAAAACTGGGTGCAATCGAGAAGCTGCAGGAAGCTCCAATTTGTATGCCATAGTACCAATCTTTTGCAACACCTTGTACGGACCATAATACTTTGGTGATAATTTATTATCCTTCTTAGCTTGCTTTAGGGACATTTGCTTATATGGTTGTAGCCGTAGGAATACCCAATCACCTACATCAAAACTTCTTTCACTGCGATGTTGATCTGCCTGTTGTTTCATTCTATTCTGTGCCAACACGAGGTTATCCTTTAAGAGTTGGAGGACTTGTTGTTGATGTTCGATGTGATGTTCCACTGCTTGAACCTTAGAATTTTCTCTTAAATATGATGTGATGGATGGTGGTTGATACCCATAAAGTGCCATAAATGGGGTCATTTTTGTTGCTGTATGGAAGGAAGTGTTATACCACCATTCAGCCAGAGGCAACCATTTGACCCATTGTGTCTGTTTATCAGATACAAAGCAACGAAGATATCCTTCCAAACATTTGTTTACTATCTCAGTTTGCCCATCAGATTGAGGATGATAAGATGAGCTATGAGCTAACTGAGTACCAAGACAAGAAAATAATTCTGTCCAAAAATTTCCAGTGAAAATGGGATCTCTGTCACTTACAATAATCTTTGGGTTTCCATGTAGCTTTTGAATTGTTTCCATAAATGCAGTAGAAACTGTACTGGCTTTAAATGGATGTGATAATGCACAAAAGTGTGCATACTTGGTAAGTCTGTCAACTACCACCATGATGACACTCTTTCCCTCAGACTTGGGTAAACCTGTGATAAAATCCATTGAAACCTCCTCCCAACGTTGGCTTGGAATGGATAAAGGTTGTAATAGACCCGGTGTCTTAATTGTTTCAACTTTATTTTGTTGGCAAACCAAACATTCCGCCACAAACTTTTGAATATCTGATTTAAGGCCATCCCAAAAAATTCCTTCTTAACCCTGTGGTAAGTTTTTAAAAATCCTGAGTGCCCTCCTAAGGGAGAAGTGTGCAATTCCATAAGAATCTTTTGTTTTAGCTGGGAATTCTTACAGAGGTATAAGCGATCTTTGTACCATAACGAATCATTTTGCCAGCTAAATGTATCAGACATACTGGAATCTTGTTGTAACTTTCGAATAAGTGCCCACACTTCTTCGTCATTCTTCCATTCCTCCCTTGCTTCATTTATCCAATCTGGTTGGATAATAGAAATGGCACACAACAATGCTTCCACATCCTCATCCTTTCTTGAGAGTGCATCTGCCACCACATTTTGCTTCCCTTTTTTGTAGATGATTTCAAAGTCATAACCCAACATCTTTGTGACCCACTTTTGTTGCTCTTCAGAGGATAATCTTTGTTCTAAAAAGTATTTAAGGCTATCATGATCCGTTTTTACCTTGAAGTGTCTTCCCATTAGGTAGGGTCGCCATTTCTTAAGTGCATGGAGTATTGCCAACATTTCCTTCTCATAAATAGCTTTGTGTAAAAACTTTCCCTTGATTGGACGACTTTCAAAAGCAATGGGTCTTTCATCTTGCATTAAAACAACACCAATTCCATTTCCTGAAGCATCACATTCCACAATAAAGGTTTTTGTGAAGTCCGGTGTAGCTAAGACCGGTGCTTGGCACATTGCCTCTTTAAGATGTTCAAAGGCCTTTGTTGCTTCTGGAGTCCATGAAAATGCATCTTTCTTCAATAATGTTGTTAGAGGTGCTGCTATTCTCCCATAATTCTTAACAAACTTGCGATAATACCCTGTCAACCCGAGAAATCCTCGCAGATGCTTTATGGATGTGGGGATTTTCCATTCCTTAATGGCTTTAATTTTGCTAGGGTCTACCTTAACTCCTTCATGAGATACAATATGACCCAGATATTCCACCTCTTGTACTCCAAAGAAACATTTGGATCTTTTTGCATATAATTGTTTCTCCTCCAATAGTTGTAGCACCCTGTCAACATGTTCAACATGATCCTTCCAAGACTTGTTGTAGATTAGTATATCATCAAAAAATACTAACACAAATTTTCTAAGGAATGGTTTGAAAATTGAATTCATCAAACCTTGAAATGTTGAAGGTGCATTGGTAAGGCCAAAAGGCATGACCAAAAATTCATAATGACCCTCATGAGTTCTAAATGTTGTTTTCGGAATGTCTTCAATCTTCATTCTGATTTGATGATATCCTGAACGAAGATCCAACTTGGTGAAGTAAATTGATCCATGCAATTCATCCAGTAATTCATCAATGACAGGAATGGGAAACTTATCTTTAATAGTGAGCTTGTTGAGCTCCCTATAATCCAGACACATGCGCCATGATCCATCCTTCTTGTGCACCAATACTACTGGAGCAGAGAAAGAACTTTGACTTGGTTGAATTATACCAGCCTCTAGCATTTCTGCAACCATACGTTCAATTTCACTCTTTTGGGCATAGGGATATCTGTACGGCCTGATGTTTGGAGGAACACTTCCTGGAATCAGATGAATAGCATGATCATGATCACGAATAGGTGGGAGACCTTTGGGAGTCTCAAATACCTTGGAATGATTGTCCAAGACTTTTTGGAGATCTGGAGAAATAGATGATTCCAATGTGGAAACATCTAGCGAACATAATTGTGCAATTACACCTCTTTGTTCCTTTTTTAGAAGCTTTGTCATACCATTAGAGCTGATTATCTTTCCTGGTTTCCCTGCAATACCCCTTAATTCAACTTCCTTTCCTTCCACAGAAAATTGCATGAAAAGTTCTTGAAAATTAAAAGCTATTGTACCCAAGGATTGTAGCCATTGGACTCCTAGTACAACATCAGCACCTCCCATTGGAATGGAAAGCATTGGGCTAGTCAATACATATTCTCCCATGGATAGCTTGATATTATGGCACTTTCCAGAGCAATTTATTGTTCCTCCATTTGCAATCATCACTTGACACTCTGGTGCTGGATATAGGAAGCAATTCAATTCTTTTGCTACCTTACAATGAATAAAATTGTGGGTACTTCCTGAATCAATCAACACTATTACCTTTTTCTTCTTGATTTGTCCTTCTATCTTGATGGTTTGAGGAGTGGTAATTCCCACCAATGCATTACAAGATATGGTCGGATTTATTTCTTCTTTATCTAGGCTTTGTTCCTGGAGTATATCCTCTTCTTTTGACCTTTCTTGCTCCTTTTCTTCTTCCTCTTCACAATCTATGTAGAATAATTTCTTCTCAGCACACTTATGACCTTTAGTGTATTTGCTATCACAACTGTAACAAAGCCCTTTTGCTCTTTTTTCTTCCAATTGTTGTGGTGTCAACCTTATAGGTTGTGGAAGACTAGTGGCAACAACACTTCCGTCTTTATAGTTGTGAGTGGTATGCTTCCTGGTTGCCATAATTTTGCTTTCCATTTTTCTTGCTAACCTGAATGCCTTCTCTAATGAATCAGGTTCCCAAAGGCGAACATCATGTTGGATATTATCCTTTAAAGACCCTATGAACACATCAATCCTATGCTCCTCTGGAATATCTTTTACCCTTATGTTCAATTTTTGGAACTCCTCAATGTGCTCCATTATTGAACCCTTTTGTTTGAGACTTATCAATTGGCTAAAAAAAGTGTTGCTTTTTGTATCCTCATAATGTGCTATCAATTCTTCTATAAAAATTGCCCAAGTGATAAATTGTTTACGAGAGCAAAGCCATTGATACCATACAAACTGATTTGGTTCCAAATATAAAGTTGCAATACGTACCTTTTGTGTGTTTTGCACATTATTGAGATCGAAAAATTGCTCCATCTGTAATATCCATGTTGCGGGATCCTTGCCATCAAACTTCCTCATATCGATTTTTGGAATATGGTGGGTCTTTGATCCAACATTAGAGTCTATGGAATCATGATTAACATTTCTTTTGTTCTCATCATGAGTTTCCTTTACTACCCTTTCACCATTAGTGACCCTTTCTTGTAGCAACTTATTCATATTTATCTTCAATTCTTCCATGTCTGTCTTCAAATCTATCTTCAAATCATCCATCTTAGCTTCCACGTCATTCATCTTAGCTTCTACACCTTTCTTTAAACAATCCATCTTAGCTTCTATGTCTTTCTTTAAACCATCCATCTTAGATTCTGTTCCTTTTTGTGCAAGGGACAGTTGTTGCACTTGGTCTTGTAATTTTGATATATCATGTTGCATTTCTTCCTCTTCTTCATGAGTCATGCTAGAGCTTTCAGGTTCCTTACTAGGTGTTTGCATTTTCTTTCCTCGGGGCATCAGTTACCGATAATAATTCTCTACTATGCCCTTTGAATTCCTTCAAAATAAATTTTCAAACCAAGCTTAAGCAAAAATTTTAGAAAATCTACACACCTTTTTTCACTTTGTAGGAGCTCGATATTGCCTCTGATGTATCTCTGTACTTTCCAATCATCTAGATCTGAATTTGTGACCTGCAGTAGCCCTCTGTGTCCTCTTTCCAATGCCACAAGTCTGACCCAAATTGGATTCTCCAAGGAAGAGTTATGCGAAATCTCCCACAGTGACTTGATTATAGACTAGTTTAGTAGAGCGAACTTGTACGACGTTCCACGAGTCACTGTTTCGACCTTTGGATCTGAAAAATGCATATAAGAAACTACCATCCATCCTCTTTTTGTACCTTCTTACGAAATTCAATCTGATCCCCAGAGAGAAAGTTATGACGCTTTTCCCCAGGTCACCTGTTTGGAATGTAATTCAGGAGTCTGCAAAAAGACCAACTTCCTCAGATCATATCTCCGCAAATATAGGGCAAACATCTTTGAAATTTGCACCTGAGGTTCAGCGAGATTTCTTCTCAAATGGGTTTTTTTTGCAACTTCTGAAACGTCGCAGAAAGAAAAGTTATAGCGAAAATTCCACGATGACCTGTTTGGAGCAGCGAAACCCTAGAATCCAAAGCTTTGATACCAAATGTTATGAAACCAGCTCAAGAAAAGATAGAAAAGATAGATCAACGCCTTAGAATTTAGCCTCTTCGAGGGGGCAACCTCCTTTACATTACATAAATGAACAATTCTTGGATGATTCAAATGACAAAACCTCCTTTCTATATATAGGAGTCTAAGGAGTCACAATATAACCCAGCCGACCTAACAATAATAATATAAAGCCACAAAAATAACAATAGAGGGATTCTATGGGGCACAGTAATAACAATATGGGGATAATAGGGGCACAAAAATATTAATAAGGGGTACAACTACAATAGTAATGGGGTAATCACTAGTATTATAGGGACCCAACACAGACTTCCTCCAATATCCTATATAAATTACTACCCAAAGTAATAATAACAATGTGAGGCCTTGAGTCATACATAACATGATGCGTCCACAAGTATGGTTGGCCTAATAACACATCACAAACATCAAGAGGAGCAACGTCACACCATACCTCATCCATGAAGGGTTTTATGTTGTAGGGAAGATGGAACTGCTAGTTGACGCAACGATCTCATCCTTGGTGGAGCCACCCGATGGTGTATGGATGCGGGTGTGGTGTGGTCAGAAGGCCCAACTTCTTAACGACCTCTACTAAGATGAGGTTCTTTTGGCTTCTACTATTGACAATGAATTGCAAAAGAGACCCCTTCGCATACATTTTTGAGTGGAAGATACGCTCCCCTTCCTTTGGATCTTCGAGCTCAATTTTTTGGATCCTAGTCGTGCAAATGGTGGCACTAGGCTTCGCATGAATAATATGCTTCCTTTTATCATTCCTATTATCAGGTTCTAACTCAAACTCAAAACATGCATCTAAATCTAAAGCCTTCAGCTGGCCAATAGTGACTACTTGGCTCGACACTCACTTGTGTTGTGAGTGGGGCTCTTATGGAACTCACACCACTTTCTTATGTCCTTTTCCTTTGTGGCATTGTTCTTTGCTTGTTGCTTTGATGCATTGTACTAGGAAACCCTTCCTTTGACTTGTTCTTTTTTATATGTGTTGAGGGCACATTTCTCTTGCTTTAGATTCACGGATCCAAAGTCTCGCTTCTTCTATTTAAATTTATGCTCAATCTTGATAATGTATCGATAGGCAGCGCCAAGTGAGGAGATGTCCACGAACTCCATATCATCCTAGATGTATTTGTGTAGACGATCATGATACTTGAGTACTAGATGCCACTCAAAATCCTTGATACCCAACTTCTTGTGAAGGGTATGAAAAGTATTTGTGAACTATGTCATATCTTGGTCCCTTCCCTCCTGTAGTGTGGTCCATTTTATGTACTTATATTCATAGCTCCTGATAGGGTAATACTCTTCTTTGATGGCATCTTGGAAATAATTCCAAGTGGGTGCGAGTGAAAATAGTGAGGGTTCCCTCTTGTCCCTCTTCTCACACTAGGTTTCCCACTAGTGCTTGATGTGGGGATGACTTTGAGGAGTGCAAAAGTAATCTTTTCCATATTGGAAAAATCATGAACCAAAAAATATACTTCCAATAGATTTAACCATTTATCTACAGAATCTACATCTATCTGTGCTTCAAATATGGGAATGTCAAAGCTGACTTGTGCCTTAAAGGAAGTGGCTTCCAGGGTAGCTATTGGATGAAGATGTGGGCATCCGTTGAAGATTCTAGGTAAAGTTGTCCATCATCTTGTTCCTTTATCACTCGAAGGATTCTTCAAGCAATATTTTGAAAGGATGTCCTGATCCATCATATTTCTTTTCTTGTGTCATGGGAGGTTATCAGGGTCAGCGAGACTAGTATTGCAAAGGTTCAACTAGTTCTAGCCCTAACTTCTTATACCCTGACCTTGTTGGGGACATGCACAGAAAAATAGAGAAATAAAAAACCATTCTGATACCATTGATCCAGAGTTATGGAAGAACAAAATGAAATAAAGATTTAAATAGAAACATGAAGCTACTATGAAAACTGAACTTAATTCATTAATAACAAAATAACAAATATGGTTTACATGCATAATGGAAATAAACTAGCTCAGGCGATGGTAGCTCATCTCTAAGAAGAGATGTGGCGGCTACATGCCTCTGAACTATGTTACATTGAGGCTTACATGCCTTTTTATTATTGAGAAATAAGGAAAACCCCAAACATCCAAAAACTTAACCCTAGGAGATGAAGTGTTAAACGTTTATGGGTCGTGTTGGGGTTGGTACACCAACTTCTCGAGGTCGTAACTTTGGCATACAATCTCCGTTTGACACATATGATACCTCATTAGAAATATTAATTTGAGGAATACAAATTTTGAAGGTAAATAACTTTTATGATTTATGAGTTTGCCCAGTTTAAAAAAAAAACGACATTTAGGGCCTCAAAATGACTCCGAAATTTAAGGACCCAAAAAACTGCAAAAAATAGTAGATTGTGCTAAAATTAAGGAAACTAAAAGAAACAATGCTAGGGTTCTAAGTGGAATAGCCAAGCGGCCACCAATATCCACCTAGATCAACCCTGTATGACCCACCTACCCTAGACTACTAAATTAATGAAGAGGCTTTCATAATGACTAACCTATCTCTCCTCGCTTGCAACCTGGGTACTCTGGCTAACTGCAATGATAGGAGATGATCATTGGGATCCTCAACAAGATCCACAAAAACAAGTACAAATGGGTGGAAATGTGGGCCTTACAATCCTTATATATTTCCATTTCTTCAATTTTTGCAGAGGCCTTTGCAGGAGCCCACAAGCTCCTTTCACAAAATCATCAGGGGTGTTGAGATCAGGGCATATTCATCTACCTCATCGTATCTTCTATTCAATTGAAAAAAATGTTTCATTTTCAGACCCAGTTCGTGTTTCAGATAACCCTTCAGGTGCGCTTTCCTATTTTTTTGATACATCTTGTTTAGTACATTCTAGTTTGCATATTGTTATATACAAATGTTTTCACTTGGGGTATTAGCTTTTGAAGTTGCAGGTTATCAACAGCTTCACAGTAAACTCATTTCTCGAGTGGAAATCGATACTTAAGATATCGTTCTTCACTCAACATGATATATTTCCTCAGAAACTATGCATATCCTGATATAATTTCTTTGAAATAAACCATAAGTTCCACCATCTCAACCATATTTACCATCACCTTCCACCTGCACATGGTAAACATCCACATCGGTCGATAGAGATTCACCCACATGGATTACCCCAGTTTATAGTCCCCTTGACACTATTGGTATCCATGATCACTTTCTCAGGCCCGAGAGCCAGTTCATTTGCATGACTTGAAGATCAACCTCATTTTTCTCTTCTTCACTTCTTTCTTACCACCCTACTCCTGGGCCACTATTCTTTTTCATATCATAATGAATGTACCACCACATTCTACACTTGGCCTACCATTCATCCATATTGTAGTAGACCATCTGCATCATCACATATGTTTCACTTACCTCACACCAAGACCAACCAATGGGGTGTCTGCCCTCTGCAAGATACCCACCTTATCATCACACATACCACCATTTTCTTGGGGCACCCATCTCTATGTTTGTACATCCAAAACCACTTTTAAATTCTTTTGGAAAGTGTATAAATATTTTTTCTGGAAGAATATTCTCACCCATCTTTTTGTGTCAATTACCTGGCGACAATCCTTAGTCACCCTTGGGCGGAGCTTGCCTCCTTACCCATCTAATACACATACAATTGATCACCATTGTCTCATCCCTTACCACGACAGCTAGAACAAACATATACATCCCTTGGATGTCCTAATGACTCTAGGGGCATATACCTCAAAACTTTTGTTTTGACTGCCGCCACTCGCATTAATTCTCCAATGTCGAATAAGTTTTTTGTATCCCTACAATACTGTCAAATCTTGCTATCATGCCTATGGACCCATCAGATTACAAACATCTAACTCATTATCACATGGATTTCCCAGAATCATCTTTCAAGCAATCAACACTTCTTTTCTGTCGACATCGACAATCATCTTCTAGAATCGAAGAAATACCTTGGTTGCTCCCCCCTTTTTGAGACAATTTCAGGCGACACAATGGGAATCATTATTTCCCATTGATGTCATTGATTTCCCTAAAATTTGACACCAGCATAAGTTTTCATGATAGGGTAGTATCACACTTTATGATCGTTGTAGTTAGGCTCATTTAATCGAAGACCCATGCATATTCCATCACACCTCATTTAGCAGTTATTTATATTTGATGTATGGGGGCACCTAGTTCAGGGTATTTGTCAAAGATGCCCTTAAGGGGAAAGAAACTATCATTTATAGCCATCAACATGTTAGTCGCATCAATGCTGACTGGACAGGATATTTCCTATATGATTGTAATATTTAGTGATAGTCATCATAACAAGCATGGGACATGTCTGCCTCATACAAAAACTTTTGTATTAGTATTTCTTCAGAGCATGGTTTTATTTTAATTCTTAGTGAGGGATATCTCCCTAATCATCTTTGCCGAAAGTTTCTCTATCTCTTAATAATTATTAAGGCTCATCATCAAAACAATAAAACATGATTTATTTTATCTATAAGCTTACTCCTAACCTCACACATCAAGGGGAAATTGTTATTATGAAAAAATGGTACACTCATTTGTATATAGAAAAAGACACTTAGAGTCAGTGAAAAACATGTACAGGGGTTACATTTTCAGTTGGAAACATCATGAAGAGAAAAAATAAAAATCCTCCCCAAAGGTTGAATTAAAAAATCAACCCTTGCGGGTGCTCTAAAGCTAGAAATTCACTACATCACGTCTTTTCCTTTGATAGCCACGAGGGTCGCAAGAAGTCCAATCAGCACCTCGGGACATGAAATTCCTTGGAAAACACTTTACCTTTTCACATGATGGGCTGACCATTCAAAATTTTAGCCCCAAGAATCCTTAATGGCAAGATATGGTATCTCTCGTCTCATTTTTGAGATAAACAATGACATTGAAGAGCCAAAGGAGGGAAGTAGTGTTAAAAAAATTATATAAATAAAAGTTCATGGAGAGACAAAAACAAGAAGAAGTTGTGCATTTTTATGTTTCCAAAATTTCTCCAAATCAATCTAGCATACCATTGTGAGGAGAATTCCACCATTGTAGAGAGTTTTCTATGCTTCTTTGAGAGAGAAAGAGCTTGCAAAAGAGATTGAAAAGGGGAAATACTTGTTGAGAGCTATTGAGCACCATTGCTCAAGAAACTCTCTTCAAGTGTCTTTGATACTTTTATTGTAACTCTTCCACCACCAACAATCAATAAAGAGGATCCTTTTCCTATTCCTTTGTTGATTTGTTTTTCTTCACAAGCTTGTTTTATGTTATTTAGTTTAGTTTTTTATATGCATTGTTTTCATTATATTCAATGCTTTGTTAGTCCATCTTCACTCACTAACATCTCTCATTTGTTTGTATGCTCCTTGTAGGAAGAAACCAACTGCAAGGAAGGTGTTTTTGGGACTCATATGCAACCAAACACACCATACATCTCGTAAAGCTCCAGAGGGAAGAATGCATAGGTAGAGGAGAGGTATCCATTTAGGGGTATGCATCCATCACGTGCTGCATTAACCTCGATGATGTTGAATTTGTGAAGTAAATCAGATCCGATGGAAGTGACAATGTAAGCATCAAAAGGAGGAGGTAGGAAACAACTCTCCATACCCTACCATAATGATAACCTTCTTGCCAATATTATCTCCATATTATACTTCCTGTAAACTCCTATGTACCGGTATTGATGATCATAAAATGTAAACGAATAAACCTTTTAAGGATACTGAACACACATCAAGTAAATGGGTATTGAAATATTTAGAGGGGTTGATGCATTTGTTTCCATATTGTTGTAGAACTTGATTGTTGATACCCCCCTAGCAGTGAAGAGTATTTATTTTATGCCATCGATGTCATTGAGGTTTTTGTTTTCCTGTCTAGCCAGAGTCTTGCAGGCCAATCACATTGGTGCCACATACTTTTTTGTCCCACAATTTTCTTTTGTTAATTTTTTTTTTCAATGGGTGGTCAGATCACCCTTGCATGCCTCCAGTCGTGAATGGTATGCCCTCTAAATGGTGATGTGGCCATTCAACTCTTGTTTCACATATGTCATCTTCCCTCGTTGTGACATAACAATATAAATCCCAAGAAACATTCCCCCTTAGTTCTATAATTTGTGTCCCTTGAATCAACCCAAATTTTTTGTTCAAAATATTTACATTGTTTAAAATGGTGGAGAAATAACTAGGGGTCGTCAAACAACGTGTCTCCTGCACCAAGGCAAAATTTTCCCCATCTCATGGAGGAACTCAATTCAATGGAGACCATTGCTTCCTAAGGGGGTGTGGTAGTGTTTTTGTAGCAATGGTGTACCAAAAGACACCTCCTTAGTAGTTGGTTATTCCCTGCAAAGGAACATAGACAGAGTTGGTGTTGTTAGTGAACAAACTTAGATAAACAAAGCATTGCAAATAGTGAAAACAATGCATATAAAAACATGAACTAAAACAAAGAGATAAATACACAAACAATGCTCAATGGAGCAAACAAGTCAACAAAATAATGGAAAAAGCTCCCTTTATTGACTACTGGTAGTAGAAGTTGAATACAATAGATGAATACTAAACACTTGAAGAGAATTCTTTGAGCTATGGTGCTAAAAAATCCTCAGCAAGGAGGTTCCTTTATTCAATATCTTTGTAATATTTTCCTCTATCTCAAAGAAGTATGAAGATTCTCTCAATGGTGGACTCTTCTCCTCTCACTAATATGATGGATTTCTTAGAAGAAACATGGCCAACATGCTAGTGCTCTAACATTCTTTGCTTCAATAATGAAATGTTGGGTTGTTCTGATAGCAATTTGGCCAGCATAACATTGTCTCATATTTTGGTTCTCCCATGGCTTGTTTATATAGAATTTTTGAATCTGTCATCCCTCTCTTGGTTAATGAATGATAATGACTTATGATTGGGGCAAGATGATTCCATTGAGGGCTACATATCTTCAGGGTGACTTGAATTCATTTGTTGTGCACTGAGATCCTATCAGGGAATCCTCTCCAAGTGTGTGAAGTGGTCTTGAATTTGTTGATTTGACCATTTTATCGATCGTGCAACTTTCAAAGGAAATACCGCGTGGTGCGCGACTATCGAAGAAACAGTCACACATACTTTAATTTTTAAACTCCATAAACTTTGGAACTTAGGAAAAATTAAATTTTTTGAACTTCATAATGTCTTCAGCTGGAAAATCTTCACTTGTGCATTCTGCTGGACAACTTTTAACATCTTCTGGATTGTGCAAACATGTGTACAATTTTCTGGTGTTAACAATTGCCCCCTAATGTATGAGGTTAGGAGAAAATGTATAGCCAAAATACATCATGTTTTTCTATTCTGATGGAGAATCTGATCAACTTCTTGAGAGAGAGGATAACTTGTTATGAAGATGAGTAGGGAAACCCCTTGACTGAGTATAAAGGATAACCATGCTCTGAAGAAAACTTAAAAAGTAAAAAGTGTCTATACAAGGCGGGCATGTCCCATGCTCATTATGATGACGAGTGACAAATTATTACAATTGGACAGGAAATGGTTTTGTCCAGTCAATTTTGTGGTGGTTGACATGCTAATGGCTAATGATGATAACTATTGACACCCTCAAGGGAATTTTATTTGACAAATAGACTGAATCTGGTTCTCCCATGCATAAGAAAGGTGAAGCATTATTGAATGAGGTGTTGAGGTATGCATGGGTCTTCGAGTTTTGGTAACTCCCCTGTATCATGATGTAAGCATTGTTGAATGAGGTGTTTAGTGATACATGGGTCTTCGACTAAATTAAAGAACTACAATGGTCATTAAGTATAGTACCACCTTGACATGAAAACTTGTGTTGGTGTCGAATGTCAGGGGGACTAATGAAATCAGTGGGAAATAGTGATTCCCATTTTTCCACCCAAGGATATCCCTTAAAGGGGGAGTATTCAAGGTATTGCCTTGATCCTGGAATATAAGTGTTGAAGTCGATGGGAAAGAAGTATAAACCACCCGAAATGTTGATTCAAGGAATCAATAGCAGGTGAAAACAAATTGTAATAGTGTGGGTCATACAAGGCATGATAATGAAGGCTGGCGATATGAATGGATATGGACAACTGGACCGAGGTCATATATATTATGAAAATGGTGGCAGTCAAAACACTTTTTCTGACATGGATGGCCCTAAAGTCGATAGGATTTCCAGGGTAGGTGTAAGTATGTTCTAACTGGTGTGAAAAGGGTAAATGAATGTGGGTGATGTGCGAGCTCTGACCAAGGGTGACTAGAAACTGTTGTTGGGTAAAAAAACATGAAAATATGGGTGGGAAGCTTTTTCCTAAAAAATATTTGTACACTTGCCAAAAGAATATGAAGGTGGTTTGGATGTACAGACACGGAGACGGGTGCCCCATGAGAATGGTGACCTGTATGGAGGTATGGTGTTTTTGTTGAGGGTGGGGGCCCCATTGGTTGGTCTTTGTGTTGGGTTGGTGAGGCAAATGAAGTGACACATATGGTCTACTATAATATGGGTGAATGGTAGGCCAAATGTAGAATGCGGTGGTGCATTCGTCTTGATCCATCACAACATTCAAGGGGTGGCCTGGGAATGGGGTTGGTAAGAAATGAGTGAAGAAGAATGAGGTTGATCTTCAAGGCATGCAATTTGAAGTGGTTCTCAGGCCTGGGTATATGGTCATGGATCCCAATAGTATGTGGGGGTCTATATCATGAGGTGATCCATGAGTGGGAAGGCTCTATCGACCGACGTGGACGTTTACCATATGCAAGGGGAGGTGATGGTAAACGTGGTCAAGATGATGGACCCTATGTTGCATTTAATAGAAATGATGTCAGGATATGAAAATCTTTGTGGGAATCCTATCATGATGAGTGATGAATGATACCTTCTTTATTATTGGACACCGAGGTGTTAAGCATGGCAAGGCATTTGTTGATGTACCTGTAATTTTAAATTCCAATACCCCAAGTGAAAACATATTTTTTGATCAAATAAATAATCTCAAAGCGACTGAACAAGATGAATTGAAAAACAAGAGCAGGCGCATCGAAGTGGTACTATGAGCATGTGGCGGGTCCAAAAATGGGTTTTAGGTTAAAATGTAATGGAGGTTGCCATGATGAAGATGATGTGGTTATGATCCTTATGTCTCTAACGGTGTTGAAAATGGAGATCCTGAGCTCCTGTACTAGGCTCAAGAAGATGTTGAAAAGGGCGATACATAGGGAAAAGTGGGCACTATTTTTGGAGGCTAAAGTTGATCCATGAGTTGTTTCTTGTTGTTATGTCAGTCGGTGTATGTGGGTAGCATGCGGGGAGAGATAGGTTAGAACACTGAACCCTTGCTTTGTCAATTTTGTAGACTAGGCTAAGTAGGTCGTACAGGGGTACCATTAAGAATAGGTGTGTGGAGGACGCGTCTTCTCAAGGAGTAGATGTGAAGGATTGCCTATGGAATTTTCGTAGGTTATGGCATGCAAAATGCGCTCACCATGCATCTGTTTAGGAAATAGATATGCGTATTTCGTGCGTGTGATGTCCATAAACCCACGGTGCTTTAAAAAAAATGGTTTTTTATAGCCTAGGAGGCAGATTTTTTAAAATTTGATATCCTTGATGGCAGGATGGACATGCTTTGACGAGAGTGAGATTAGCACCCATTGCCAGTAGCAGTCGCATGGGATCCTGTAGCTAGTATGCCATTAGTTGGTTGGGGGTTATTGAAGTTCCTTTAGAACCCCCTCTTGAGATCACATGATGAGTTCTTGCGATTTTTGGTTCAGTTGTCAGATGTAGATCGACACATCTTCATCGTCAGAGGGTCTGATCTTCCGATTAATGTGGTAGTTGATGTATACTTTGTGACAGGTTTGGTACCTCAAGGAGAGGTTTTACCACATCCCCTTACCGGCTGGGCAGGTGGTTATTCAGAGATGGGAAGAGGTCCATTGCAGACCTAACCCTATTGAGGATGGATGCATTAGGGCACCATCTATCCTCGATATCACCGATCAAGCAGCACTGTTGATGATCATTCGCTTGACAGGTTTGATGGCTCCACACCAGGTATTGAGGCCCGCAGTCATAGTGTTGTAGAGGCTGCAAGCATGACAGTTTTCGACTGTGTCAGTTTTGTCTATAGGGGGGTGGTCTCCTAGTTGACAGAGGTATTCCAAGGATCATCTTGGAGCTTATTTTATGCTAGCATCTATTGCAGCATCCTAAATCAGAGTGTTGTGATGCTATGACCTTTTATAGCAGTTCCCCCAGGTCCTGCTAGGGATCCTAGGATGAGACGGTGGGTGCTTGTGATGCCACAAGCTAGTGGAGGTGCAATGGGGCATTACTGGAATGTCGAGGTGGAGGGTTGGTTTATGTCCAACCCTCAGATGATTCTTGATTTAGTGTATCGTGGAGTGAACTTTACAGGTGATTCATATATGGGGCTCCCCCCTAGTGATGCTTGGGGGCCAGCAAGTATGTGACTTGTTTTATTTTTTCATTTCAATTTTTTGACATGTATGCTTTATGATTCATTATTTATGATGGTGATATCATGTATTTGTTCTTGAAGATGTGGAGTCGCATGGGAGACTGCTAGCCTACCTGGTAGAAAACGATCCATGGTGGATGAGAGTGGCTAGTGGTCCTGTTGTACCTCAGTGATGACGGGATATTTCTGGAGGAGGAGTGTCTCGAGAGGTCGGTGCAGTGCCAATGACTCGAGGTCAGTGGTCCCTCTAGGCAGGGCGTCGTCTCGTCGTCTGTCAAGGAGACAAATATACTGAGAGAGCATGCTGATGCAGCAAAGGCTCAGTCAGAAGATTTGGTGGCATGACTTTGAGACTAGAAGGATGCATGGGGACGATCTGAGGCCTTGACAAGGGGGATGCCTGAGGATGGCTGGGTAGGAATGGAAGAGGTGGTGGGGGAGACAGTGATTCCACATGATCAGGCACATCGACCATTTATTCGGTGCATAATGATGGTGGTGGCCACCACTAGTCTGATTTTTTCACCTAATGCAGAGATTGGACCTCAGGAGAGGTGGGGAAGGCCCCGAACCTAGATGTATGTTTTCATATGCATGTACCAGGGAAAGCACCCATTTTGAGGATGATTCCGTATTTTTTGGGTTCTTTTTCTTGGCCATGAGCCAGTGGATGTAAAACTATTTTTGTACTCATATATTTTTTGATATGTATATACGATATGACATTTTTTTCATCTCTAATTATGTGTCTAATGCTACTATACATTTGATGTATTTCTGCATTTTCTTTGAGATGGATATCATGCTTTATGGTTTATGTATCTTGACGGTTATATATATGTGATGTCTTCCAGTCATGTACTTGATTAGCTATCTGGTCAGCTATATGATTCTGATCCTGTTGTACCTCTGAGATAGTAGTAGGTCAGGCTACCAATGCTAGAGCATCTAAAATAATTGTTTTGGGGGTTTTTGGTTTTAATTTTGGAAGACCAATGAATGAATACAAATGTACAATTGAAGTAATTAATCCTTAATTACACAATGATATAGATCAAAAATAGTGGTGAGTAGAAGACAACAGAGAATATGGTTATCGCAGTTTCCAGACTGTAAAATAGAACAATCATAAGTTGGAAAACCTTCTGAACTACGTTCCAAAGATTCAAGGTAGTATACTTAAGCTCACACAAGATGTTGATGATTTATTGATTAGAGGGGATTAGCTACACAGACAGTTGCATTAATCCAATCTCTTAATAGATGATCACTTCAGGAGCTTATAGGAATCAATTGAAACACAAATTGTTCCTACCTAGATATCTTTGTAATTCATAAGCATATGAAGAAAAACATGATGATTGAAAACTAGAAAAACTTACAGGATAACACAAACTGTGTAAAACCAGATTTAGAATCCTCTGCTTTGTATTAAGGTTCCGGAAAGACTGAGTACATCAATTTTCTACAAAAGCTTCCTTCAAAGGTGCAACCAGGTTCAAATTAGTATTAACAGTCAAGACTTTACATGTAATGAACTATGAATCTTGATCTCTGAACCCATAACATCTCGAGAAGAGAGTTATTTATACAATAATAAACTTAAGAAATATCCTAAAACTGATTAAGATTTATTCTAGGAAAGGAAAATATCTTCATGCAAGAAGATAGGGGCAGCTATTGTTTTGCTTCTTGATGTCCCCCTTTATTCAGGTTGTGCTGGCTTTGTTGTCTGATATTTTTCCCCTTTAGCTAATTGATTGTTTGTATCCTCTACGTTGGATGTTTTCTTCATTTTGATATTTCATCTGACTTCATTAAACTCTTTAATTCTCTTTTGACCCTGCTGAGTATATTTGACTGCGCATTTCAGGTTTTACTGTGTTTTTCAACAATAAATCTTCATATTGTGTCTTCAAATTGTTATGCAGCCTTTTTGTTTATAAACCTGAAACAACAGTTTTCACCTGCAAAACCCAGAAACTATTAAGAAAAACATTGGGAGAGAGGAGGTCGTGATGAATTTTTTGAGCTTTCAAAGGATATCAGAAGGAGTTCGGGGCATATCGAAGGGTAAACAATGGCTTTAATGGCCGCAAAGGCATAATGGAGGTTGTGTTATGTAAAATAGGCAAAACAAAGCAAAAGTGGCTTTTTATGTGTTAAATGGAAAAACAGTTAACTTTCGAACTATCGGGTGAAGGTGAACAATAGTGGAGCGAAAGAAAGAGTACGAAGGGATTAATTATGGTGGGAATGGCTTAATTATGGTTAAAACTATGATTTTATAGGTTAAATGGAATTTCGGGTCATTTCTTCGTTTAAATTGAAAAAATGATTTAACACGGAAATCCTTTGCAAAATGCATATGGAAATTTTGTGAATGTGGGCAGATAGTGGCATTGAGTCCGGGATAATATCGCATATTGCAATCGAAGTTAGGCGGGAATAGGCCTATCACAAAAGGAACGTGATAAGGGGTGGATGCGATATGACGGTGAATTATGATATATAATTGTGTTTGGTTTGGATCTATCACAATCAGAGATTGGATATCACAAAGGCGGGGGATGTATACATTGAACGGGATGTGCGATAAGGCTGGATGTGATATTGCAATAAGTTACAATATATATAGCGTCGGGTCAGAGCTTCCATATCGCAGTCAGGGATCGCAACAATGGAGGGTTATGCTATAAGCTAGGGCTTTGTGATGGGAGCAGATGCGAAGTGGTATTAAACTATGCCATATATCGTGTCAGGTCTAGATCAGTCATCGCATATCGCAATGTGGGGGTGTATGCATGTTTAAAGGGTTTTACGATCCTGCCGATGCGATATTTGTATAGAATACATAATTTTATTAATAAAACTAAGGGTTTTCGGGGTATTTTATTAAGGAGCTAATATATACGGGAGAGGGGAAATCTTAAGGATTTAATAATATATGTTAGTGTTAATATGAAATATAGCGGAAAAGAGGAATAACACTAAGTATAATGCTTTTTATGAGTTCTTGCTTTTCATATATGCATTAATACTTAGGGAAAACATCATTTGTGGTTTATTTTCAGATTAAAAGGGACTTTACATGGTAAAAGGGATTTTTCATGGTATTTTTACTTTTCCTAAGTAAAAAGGGTTTTTACCATAGGAAAAAGGATTTTATGGAAATGAATGAATATGAATGTATGAAGGGGAAATTAGTAAATATATGAATGAATGGAGATGAATGGGAAGTTAATTACTTGATCAAGTAGACCTTCATTTGCCTTGTATAATTGCTTCATGAGCATAGAAACATGATAAATATTCATTTTGTCCAATCAACTATCAAACTGCTGCAACCTTTCTCTACTTACCCTTTGCTTAACCTATCATTTTTCTTCACTTAATGGGTGCATTTAAGCTAGCAAACCCTTATCCTTTCTTCTTATTTAACAAAAACAAACTATCTAAATCTACCCTTATAACCTCCAAGGGCTCAGATTAAACTGATGAGCACCTTATTATTCTCTACCTAACTACTGATCTGCCAAGATTAAACAGTTTGGCCAGATCTTTATTCACTAACTATAACATCAAATTTAAAGCATGAAGCAATCAAGATTAAACTATTTGACTGTCATGGGTTGTGGCATTTAGACAAGTTGCACACAACCATTATTTTGCAGAAAAAGAATAGTGGCATTTAGACTTGCTCACTTTCAGAGTTTATTTGTTTTCTTTCTACCTAACATTTTCTTTTTGCCTTGATTTTTTAGAGCATCTACCTAACATTTTCTTTGATATGGACATCATTATCAAGATTTATTTTTCAACTAACATTTTATTCACTATTGTTATGTCCATATCCTAACTTAACATTTTTTCAAATATTCTATCTTATCAAAACAAAAAAAATGCTACAAAATTGGCTCCATCTGGGGACTGCTTTCTCCTGTATAATACAGAGAACCTACAGATCCATGTGCCTTCTCCTCAGGCTATGGAGTCCTTGCTGTAAGAAAATCACACTGACATCTTGGAAAGGAAAAGAAAGCCTGAGTATTTACAATGAAAACTATTTCAACTTCATAGTATTGAATGTAATGTTTGAGAAACCTTCCGTTTACAAGATAAGTGGAATATAGTCCCTCAAGATTCTACAGCACAAAAGTGTTGTTACCCTTTACTTCGGCAATTGCTAAAGGTCCAAACCATAGATTGTCGAATTTGCCATGCTTTCCTTTCTCTTCTCTCCTGGCATCCCATCTTAGAACTAAATCACCTTCCGTAAAGTCCCTTTCCTTGACTCTTCTATGAAACAAGACCTTCATCTTATTCTAATATTTCTGCAATTTGTATTGAACTTCATCTCTGTTTTCATTAAGTTCAATAATCTGATTTATTCTTCTAGAAAAAACATCAGGTTCATTTGTTGCATCCTGTAGAAATTTTAAAACAGGGAAAGCCAAATTGGTAGGGAAGATTTCATCTTCCTGTAGACTAATTGAAATGGAGATTTTCCAGTTGGTCTCTTTGGAGTAATTTTGTTTGCCCATATTGCATCAATCAAATGTGAATCCTAGCTCTTCTTATGATCATCTAGTGTCTTTTTGATTACCTTTACCAAACTCTTGTTTGATGATTCTGCAAGGCCATTACCTTGAGGGTAATATGGAGCTGAATGATGTAACAGAATCTGATATTTCTGGCAAAATTCAATCATTTAACACTAGAAAAGGTTGTTGCATTATCAGTGATAATTTGAGTTGGGCAACCAAATGTAGACAAGATATTTTCCTCAATAAACTTAATTACTACTGCTTCAGTAGCATTTTTGACTAGAATGGCTTCTACCCATTTAGTAAAGTAATATGTTGCAGTTAAGATCCATCTATGCTGATTACTTGAAGTGGGGTGAATCTCTCCAATAAAATCTAATCCCCATTGAGAAAAAGGTTCTGAAACTATTGATGGAACGAGTGGAAGAGCTGCTAATTTTTGTTTTCCAGCAAACATTTGACAAGGAACAAAACCTCTGACCTTTTCCTCTACTTGTAAGAACAATGTGGGCTAATAAAATCTTCCCCTCAGAATATTGTATGCTGTTACTGTCCAAGCATAATGTCCCCCACAAAATCCTGTATGAAATTGATCAATGATTCCTTCAGTTTCTGATTCTGTTAAACATTATAACAAAATTTTGAATGGGTCTTTCCAGTATAAATTTGCATTAATAATGCAGTACTTGACTAATTTTAACTTGAGGGTTTTACACTGCATTTTGGAGAACGATGCTGGACACTCAAAATTGATCAAGAAATTTACAATATCTTGATACCATTTTGACAACAAATATTTCTCATCAATGTGTATAGGACTGATCTGCTCTGAAGGTAGAGGTTCTTGTGGATTCTCCCCTGTAGGATGAAGGGAAGGTTCTTGTGGATTCTCCCCTTCTGCAAGGACAGAAGGTTCTTGTGTATTCTTCCCTTGTATTTCTAAAACAGAATTGATTCCAAGTACTTTGCAGTTGGATTCAGCTAGAAGCTTAGCTAATCCTTGACCTTTTACTAGCTTGGTAGTCTTGATAGTTAGATCAAACTCCAGAATTTGAGTGATCCATCTACCTCTTTTCCCATCGGTGTTTGGTTGGGTTAAAACAATTTTCACAACACTAATTGGGACATAAGCATTAATAGGTGAGTGTAAGACATACATTCTGAATGATTTCAGGGCTTGAATAAGGGCATAGCCTTGCTTCTCAATGATGTGATACTTCAGCTCAACATCTCTCATAACCTTGCTAAAAAATGCTATGGGTTGGTCATGGGAATCTTCATTTTTTTGTAAAATAACAGCAACAAGGGTTGTTTCAGAGGCAAAAGAGAAAATACTAAATGGATTAGTATAATCGGGGTTGGCTAAGGTGGGAGCTTCAGAGATTGCTCCTTTTATTTGTTCAAATGCAAGCCTAGAAGAGGGAGTCCATTTGACTTCATGATCCTTTCAGATCATGTCAGTTATGTATTTTACAATCTCTGCATAATTTGGAATAAACCTCCTTAAAAAAATAATCTTTCCTAGAAAAGCCTGAATCTCCTTCTTGTTTCTAGGCAAGGTCAATGATTCAATGGAAGATACTTGTTTGGGGTCAATTACTACTCCCTCCTTTGAAATGATATGGACCAACAATTTTCCTTCTTTAACAGCAAACAAGGACTTCTTTGGGTTCAATGATATTCCAAATTTTCTACACCTGCCAAAAACCTTAATCAAGTGCTTTAAATGTTTCTGATTAGATTTAGAAAAAAATAGTTATGTCATCAAGATAAATAACCATAAATTTATTTACCTGACCCATGAAAGCTATGTCCATATCTCTCTGAAACATTGCTCCGGCATTGGTTAAGCCAAATGGCATCCTTGCGTACATGAATGTACCCCAAGGTGTAGTAAAAGTTGTCTTCTCTTTGTATGCTGTATCAACATTCATCTGATTATAACCTGAAAAATCATCAAGCATAGAAAGTATTTGTGCACTTGAAACCATTTGCAGTAACTGATCCATTTTGGGTAAAGGATAATTATCTTTTAATGATGCTTTGTTCAAATTTCTAAAATCCACACAGAGTCTTATTTCTCCATTTTTATTTCTAACAAGAACTAGATTTGCAACCCAATTAGAATATCTAAGAGGGAGGATGATCTGAGCATCTAGCATTTTCTTAATCTCCCTTTCTACAGTTGGTAGAAGGGCTAGATTTATCCTTCTAAGATTTTGTTGATAAGGTTTTGCTTATGGCTTCAAAGGAATCTTATGTTGTATTAATGAAGTATCATAGGTTTTTAGATCAGCATAAGTCCAAGAAAAAACATCTTTATAATTTTGCAGTAGCTTAAGATATTGAGCTTTGATTTCTGGGTCTAGAGATGCATATATTTTAATGTTTTTGATATCTTCATCAGTTCCAATGTTAATATCTTCCACGTCGTCTTTTGAAGAAATGGACTACGGGTTTTGGAAAACATCATTGTGATTGAATAAATTTTCTAAAGGAATGAGTCCCTTTGGAATAAAATTATTAGATAATTGAATAATGTCGTGATTAGCAATCTAGGCTTTAAAATCTGAAGTATCATTTCCTTCTGTGTTCTCATTTATTTAAGCTCTTTCTTCATCAATTTGCAGAAATGAAAAATCATCTATTACCTACAAAAATGCTTTCAGTTGTTCATCATCTTCAAATATTTGCTAATGTTTCAGATTATCTGGGATGGATGGCCTATATTTGACTTGTATCTAATAGAGTACATCAGTATGATCAGGAATTTTAAAAGCACTAGCGGAGACAGCTAAGGCCTCTGCGTGTATATTCTGATCTCTGGGAATATGAGTCAAATTAAAAGCATCAAAAAGATTTTCAACTAAATCCCATACTTCATTTCGGTAGGACCTAAGTCTAGGATGCTTGGTCTGGCAAACATTTTTTACTTGCTTAACAATAAGTTCAGAATCGGTAAAAACGCTTAAGTTTTGAACTTTCAAGCTTTTGGCCAGTTGCAATACTAAAAGGAAAGCTTCGTATTCAGCAACATTATTGGTAACTTCGATGTCTAATTTACATGATTGGGTTATATTTTCCTTTTCAGGTGAAATTAAAACTACTCCAGCTCCTGCCCCATCTTTTGTGCAAGAGCCATCAAAGAACAATTTCCAAATATCGGTTTGGTTTGGTTCAGAACTTTCAACTACCTCTTCAATTTTGACTTGAGTTTTCTATTGTTTTGAAGTGAGTTGAAAACAACCGAAGTCTTGATCTATTGCATAAATTGGATGGTTCCTTGGCTGGTCGGTTTTACAAACAATATGTATAAATCTTACCTCTCTATATAATCTTAATTTCTCTCCTTCATAAACAGGAATAGTATCATATGACATATCCATCTGTAGAGTTCCCCCTAGTTTGGCACAGCAAGACCTAGAAAGGAGCATTCCAAACTTGGGAGGGATATTTGTAACAACAATATCAAGCACTACACTTTTCACTGCAATTTGGGCAAGGGTAACCACTAAATCCTTGATCAATCCTAAACCGGGCACCCTTTTAGAATCAAAGGTGTACAAGTCATGGTAGGATCTAGTTATGTTGAGTTTCAAATGGTCCATGATGGATTTTGGCATAAGGTTGTGTGATGCTCCTGAATCAAGCATACATTTATACAACATGGAATCATTTGTTTTAAGAGTTACATAGAAAGGATCCACTATCTCTTCGATCATGTCTGAACTAGGGCCAAAAACTGCTGCTGGTTTTTCATATTGTAGACTTATGACATCACTTTCTGCATCAACCGATGTATGTTGAATCCATTTTGTCACTAGGATTTTGTAAGCAGGGTTTTTAGAAAGTTCTGACAGTGGAATTAGGATCTTAACCCTCTCTAATTCTTTTTCAACATTAAATGCAGTTAAAATGTTTTTACCAGTTTGGGTAGTATCAATTGACTAATCTAAGGGCTGAATAACAATTGTTTGAGCTTTAGCAGTTTTGGTACGTGGTTCAATGATCAGAGTTTCCTTTGGAGGTCTCCCAGGACCAGACCTAGGCCTAAGATCATACCTCTTGTTTAATTTTGCAATTAAAAATTCAGAAAAAAAGCATGATATTTAGAGACTTGTGAAGCTTCCTGATCTTCTTGAACTTGATTCTGTTGTGAGATAGGAATGATGGCTGTTTGATTGGAAGATGAATCCATATTATTAATATCTTCAGTAATTGTCATAGTATTATCATCAGGTTGTTGGTCATCTATCAATAGAGGAGTAGGAACCTATTGATCATTGGTAGGTCTCTAAAGAATTTGTAGTGGTTGGTTTCTTTTATACTGACCTTGATTTTGGTTTTGGGGCCTAGTAACTGTTTGTTGTATTGTTCTAGGTTGGGTCTCAATCTTTGAAATCCTATTTGATAGGTTTCTAAGAAGAGATGTTATTTCATCTATTTTTGAGTCTTTTGATTTAGTCTTAGAGGAACTAGAGGCTTCTTGAACAGTTTTGAGTTTTCTTTGGGCCTTTTCTTCCTTAAGTTTTAAAGAAGTTGAGGCTGCCCTATTCACTTCTACTTCTATAATGTTTGTTTTCATATCTTCAAGGGTTCTTGAAGTTCTCTCTCGTAGCATAACAGTGAAGTCATCATCGAAAGCTTTGGAAAATCTAGACTTAGCTGCTGCTACAAGAGGCTTACAATCAGCAGACATTTTGTGACAGAGTTTGTTGAGTCTTTTGATAAAATTTGATACTAGTTCACCAAAGTTCCTTTTAAGCTCTTCAAATTCTATGAGGAAGTAAAGAGGATCCTTTTTTACACCCCATTGATTTTTAAATATGGTAGTAAGATCTTCCCAATTTCTAATGGTAGCTGCTAGTAACTGCCTAAACCAAATCCTCACATTTCCTTCAAGTGACTGTACAAACAATCTCATATAAACATTTTCTTGTTCAATATTCATGTTGTCTGCAAATTCAAGGAAAGCTTGAAGATGGTCCTCAGCTAAGGGACCAGTTTCTCCATTGTACAATAGGTCGGAAAGCCATGAAAGCAAGTGGTGTATGAGGTTGTTGAGGTGTATGAGGTGTTCATGTGGATGTAGAGGATGAACAAGAAGTAGAGGAAGAAGATGGTGATTCAGGGGTTGATGGACTAGTTGGAGGTGAAGGAGGAGATGAAGGAGGAGATCTCTTGAAAGAATTCAAAGGAGTCTTAAGAAATAAATTTGGGACCTGTAAAGGAAACCTTCTTTTGATTGAAAGAGAGGATTGGTATATACAGAAAAGGTCTCTTCAGGTTGTTCAGAAGAAGAAGCTTCAAGTTGATAAAAAATGGAAGGAAAATGATAGGTGGTAGGGGATATGAAATCTGTGGGTTTATATTCTGGTAGATTGACACCCAAATCAGATTCAGTTTTAGGTGATCCTGGTGGTAGTGTGGGTCTTGGATGAGATTCTAATGAATGAATAAGGTAGGCTAACTTAAAATCAACTCCTTTATTTAGAAGTTCAGCAACCCTAGGAGATAAATGGGAGTAATCAGGATCAGATGGGATATTACTATAGGGGTCAAATGATTCTAATTCTTCAGACTGTAGGACTAAAGAGGAAGAAGAAGATGGTTGGTGTCCCCTTTTAGATCTAGCTTTTCTCAGAATCTTTTCAGGATCTGACAAAGGACTAACTATGTCACCTTCTGAACGAGATCTGGTATGTTTATAAGGTGCCATCTTGGGAGTGTGGAGTCGCCTAGGTGAATGATTTTAACCTTATAAATCCTTTAATCACCTTTAAAGGAAAAGAATGAATGAATATCATTGTCCCAAGGGAAACTTAAATGAAATTCGAATCCCCGATAATGGCGCCAGTTTGATGTTGTACCTTTGAGATAGTAGTAGGTCAGGCTACCAATGCCAGAGCATCTAAAATAATTGTTTTAGGGGTTTTTGGTTTTAATTTTGGAAGACCAATGAATGAAGACAGATGTAGAATTGAAGTAATTAATCCTTTGGGTTATATTAATACTTCAGCAAAGGGCTGCTATAAAGCATTACACAGTGATATAGATAAAAAATAGTGGTGAGTAGAAGACAACAAAAAATATGATTATCACAGTTTCCAGACTATAAAACAGAACAATCATAAGTTGGAAAACCTTCTGAACTATGTTCAAAAGATTCAAGGCAGTATACTTAAGCTCACACAAGATGTTGATGATTTATTGATTAGAGGGGATTAGCTACACAGACAGTTGCATTAATCCAATCTCTTAATAGATGATCACTTCAGGAGCTTATAGGAATCAATTGAAACACAAATTGTTCCTACCTAGATATCTTTGTAAGTCATAAGCATATGAAGAAAAACATGATGATTGAAAACTGGAAAAACTTACAGGATAACACAAACTGTGTAAAACCAGATTCAGAATCCTCTGCTTTGTATTAAGGTTCTAGAAAGACTGAGTACATCAAGTGTCTACAAAAGCTTCCTTCAAAGGTGCAACTAGGTTCAAAGTAGTATTAACAGTCAAGACTTTACAAGTAATGAACTATGAATCTTGAACTCTGAACCCATAACATCTCGAGAAGAGAGTTATTTATACAATAATAAACTTAAGAAATATCCTAAAATTGATTAAGATTTATTCTAGGAAAGGAAAAGATCTTCATGCAAGAAGATAGGGGCAGCTATTGAACTGCTTCTTGCTATCCCCTTTTATTCAGGTTGTGCTGGCTTTGTTGTCTAATATTTTTCCCCTTTAGCTAATCGATTGTTTGTATCCTTTATGCTTGCTGTTTTCTTCATTTTGATCTTTCATCTGACTTCTTTAAACTCTATAATTCTCTTTTGACCCTGCTGAGTAGATTTGACTGTGCATTTTATGTTTTACTGTGTTTTTCAACAATAAATCTTCATATTGTGTCTTCAAACTGTTATGTAGGCTTTTTGTTTATAAACCTGGAACATCAGTCTTTACCTGCAAAACCCAGAAACTATTAAGAAAAACATGGTGACAGAGGAGGTCATGATGGATTTTTTGAGCTTTCAAAGGATATCGGAAGGAGTTTGGGACACATCAGAGGGTAAAACTGGATTTAATGGCTGCACAGGCATAATGGAGGTTGCGTTGTGTAAAACAGGAAAAACTGAGCAAAAGTGGCTTTTTATGCGTTAAATGGAAAAACAATTAACTTTTGAACTATCGAGTGAAGGTGAACAGTGGTGGAGCGAAAGAAAGAGTATGGAGGGATTAATTATGGCAGGAATGGCTTAATTATGGTTAAAACTGTGATTTTACGGTTTAAATGGAGTTTCGAGTCATTTCTTCGTTTAAATCGAAAAAATGATTTAACACAGAAATCCTTTGCAAAACGCATATGGGCGGACTTGAAATTTTATGAATGCAGGTGGGTAGTGGCATTGGGTCCCAGATAATATCGCATATCACAATCGGAGTTAGGCAGGGAAAGGCCTATCGCAAAAGGAACGTGATAAGGGGCGGATGTGATATGGCGGTGAATTATGATATATAATTGTGTCGGGTCCGGATCTATCGCAATCGAAGATCAAATATTGCAAAGGAGGGGGATGTATACATAGACGGGATGTGCGATAAGGCTGGATGCGATATTGCAATAATTTGTGATATATATAGCATCGGGTCCAGGCTTCCATATCGCAGTCGGGAATTGCAAAAATGGAGGGTTATGATATAAGCTAGGGCTTTGCGATGGGGGTGGATGCGAAGTGGTATTAAACTATGCCATATATGGCGTCGGGTCCAGATCATTCATCTCATATCACAATGCGGGGGTGTATGCATGTTTAAAGGGTTCTGCGATCCCGCCGATGCGATATTTGTATAGAATACATAGTTTTATTAATAAAACTAAGGGTTTTCACGGTATCTTATTAAGGGGATAATATATACGGGAGAGGGGAAATCTTAAGGATTTAATAATATATGTTAGTGTTAATATGAAATATAGCGGAAAAGAGGAATAACACTAAGTATAATGATTTTTATGAGTTCTTGCTTTTCATATATGCATTAATACTTAGGGAAAACATCCTTTGTGGTTTTTTTTTCGGATAAAAAGGGATTTTACATGGTAAAAGGGATTTTTCATGGTATTTTTATTTTTCCTAAGTAGAAAGGGTTTTCACCTTAGGAAAAGGGATTTTATGGAAATGAATGAATATGAATGTATGAAGGGGAAATTAATAAATATATGAATGAATGGTGATGAATGGGAAGTTAATTACTTGATCAAGTAGACCTTCATTTGCCTTGTATAATTGCTTCATGAGCATAAAAACATGATAAACATTCATTTTGTCCAATCAACCATCAAATTGTTGCAACCTTTCTCTACTTACCCCTTGCTTAACCTATCATTTTTCTTTACTTAATGGGTGCATTTAAGCTAGCAAACCCTTATCCTTTCTTCTTATTTAACAAAAACAAACTATCTAAATCTACCCTTATAACCTCCAAGGGCTCAGATTAAACTGATGAGCACCTTATTATTCTCTACCTAACCACTGATCTGCCAAGATTTAACAGTTTGGCCAGATCTTTATTCACTAACAATAACATCAAATTTAAAGCATGAAGTAGTCAAGATTAAACTATTTGATTGTCATGGGTTGTTGCATTTAGACAAGCTACACACAACCATTATTTTTCAAAAAAAGAATAGTGGCATTTAGACTTACTCATTTTTAGAGTTTATTTGTTTTCTTTCTACCTAACATTTTCTTTTTGCCTTGATTTTTTAGAGCATCTACCTAACATTTTCTTTGATATGGACATCATTATCAAGATTTATTTTTCAACTAACATTTTATTCACTATTGTTATATCCATATCCTAACTTAACATTTTTTCAAATATTCTATCTTATCAGAACCAAAAAAATGCTACAACAGATCCCTTGGTATATGTGTAAATGTGGTCTGATAAAAAAATTTAGCTAACCTTTGTGCATGCAGATACTTCTGAAAAAGGCATGGATCACGAACTTGAAAGGTTTTGTTCAGCTATGACACAACAAGTTGGGAATCAAGGAATATATGGAGGTGATAGATACTTAAGTGGGATGCATTAGCCAAGAGACCTATCACGACGTCGTATTCATCTTGATTGTTGTTTGCTGACTTGATACAAAGTCCATTAAAGAGACATGGTGTCTGGTCAAGAGAGTATATGGCCCTGGCTGTCGCAGCTAGGTTTTGTGACCATCAAGAAGCACCATCAGTAAATCCATGATGATAGATTGGCAGATGATCTATCTGTGACACATTATGAGAGAGTAATTTTAGAGTGGGTCTATGATGAGGTGATCATCATACAAAAAATAAGTCATGGTGCATACACGTACATTCTAGGGTTACTCAAGCATTCTTATGGGTGAAATTTTTTGAGATAGAGACCATTGATCAGATTTTTTAGGCAAGTTCCATCGGGCTTTGATAATATGTATAACCCATTGAGGAGACAATGTTTGATAATGTATGGGCCCTTCCATAATTTCTCAAATTTCCTAGGTCCTACCATTTCTTGGTCAACATCATAACAAAGGACTAACTCTCCTTCGGTAAATGTCTGAGGGGTGATGTTGCGATCAAATGAGGCTTTGACCCTCCTTTTGTGTGCTTTGTTATTCTGGAGAGATTCTCGTAGACTTTCATCAACAAGCTCCAGCTATACCAACCATTGTTCCAAAGGTTTGGTGTCACTGAGAAGTTCGATAACTGAGTGTAAGGTCGAGATCTCACACTCAATGGGGAGTACAACTTTAATCCCATATAATAATTGGAAGGGTGTGAACCCTGTAGATTCTTTGACTATTGTGGGTATGCCATGGTGCTAATTGGTTTTGTGATTGTTCACCATATGCTGCAACATTGTTTTAAGAACTTTGTTGACAACTTCTACTTGACTGTTGGACTGAGGGTAGTATGGGGAAGCAAACTTGTGAGAGAAACCAAGGTGTTGGGATAACTCTTGGAATATTTAATTCTAGAAATGTTTACCATGGTCAGAAACCAAATTCTTTGGGCAACCAAATCGTAATATGATATGGTTAAAAAAAAATCATGCAGTAGTTTCTGCAGTGTTATTATAGGTGGGCTTTGCTTCTGCCCATCTGGTGAAATAGTCAACGACCACCACAATGTACTTATGGTTGTCGGATGATGGGGGATTATAGGTCATGAAGTCCCATTTGCAGAAGGGGTCGACAATGATGACTAGATGTAGGGGAGTGGGTGGGGATTACACCTTGAGCATATTGTTGGCATCACTCACATCTTTTGACTGCTTGTATGAAATCATGGAAAAGGGTGGACCAAAAATAACCGGCGTGGAGGATTTTTGGAGCGGTGGCCATCCTCGAGAGATGATTGTCACAAGCCCCACTGTGGCAATCATTTAAGGCTTTCTCAGCTTGTTCATGAGTGAGGCACCTATGAAGGATAGTGTCGATGCCTCGTCGATAGAGGACATCCCCCAAAAGAATCTAACAGGGGGCCTGGTAGCATATGTGCCTCCAATCGTCGTGGGTATGTTGGGGTTTGAAATTTTGAGTTATTAAAAAGAGGATGATGTCAGCGTACTAGGGGTCATTCATTGATACTACAAATAGATGTCCATCAGGAAGAGCATCAATAACAAAAGATCCTTGGGTCTCTGTTGGGATATCAGTGATGAACTTGGCAAGAATGAGTGCCTTTTTTCTTTTAGGAGAATCAAACTGTAGATCGAATTCTTGTAGAATAACAATCCATCGAGCATATTTGTGGTTCATCATACAGCGAGTGAGAAGATACCGTATGAGGTTAATAGTTGCGATTACAGTAGTGGTCTGAAGGATGATATAATGTCGAAGCTTCTATACAAAATGTACTAGAGCTATGGAAATTTTTTCTTCTGGTTCATACTTGAATGTTGGTCCAAATAGGTTCTTCCTGATGTAATAAATTATGTTCTCCTTGTTATCTAGTCCATCCTGGACTAACACCCCAGTGATGGCTACATTTGATGCTGATAGATATAGGATATAGTATTTATTGTGCTCAGGTGAGATAATCAAAGGAGCTTGATATAATGCGTATTTTAAAGCTTCAACTGATTTTTTAGCCTAATCATCCTAGTGGAAGGGAATATCTTGACGAAGGAGGCCCAAAAATCCTTGCGCACAAGTATCATAATCAGGGACAAAGCATTGTAAGAAATTGGCCTTACCCTGCAAGATTTGTAACTATTTCAATGTTCTTGGAGGTGGTACTTCCTTAATGGATTGTACTTTGAGAGGGTCAAATATAATACCTTACTGGGAAACTATGAATCCCAATAGTATTTTGGCATTGACACAGAATACACACTTGAGAGGGTTTAAGCGTGGGTTATATTGTCAACATATCTAAAAAAAATGCCCAGATCCTCCAAATTGTTAGCACGCTTCTTGGATCATATTGTAAGTTCGTCCAAATAGGCGAGGATAAGATGAGCCAAGTCATGGAAGATGTAATTCATGGCTCGCTGGAAGGTGGCACCAATGTTTTTAAGACCGAAAGGCATAACTTGGTATGAAAATGTACCCCAAGGGGTTGTGAATGTGGTTTTGTACTGATCCATATGGTGAATCTGGATCTGGTTATACCTAGAGAACCCATCCATGAAGGATAGGGCCTCGTGATTGGCGCAAGTGTCAATGACTTGGTCGATGAATGGTGTAGGGTAATTGTATTTGGGACAAGATTTGTTTAGATCTCAGAAATTAGTACAAACACGGATGGTGCCCTATTTTTTCATGATGGGTATAGGGTTAGAAACCCAAGACGTGTAAGTGATAGGATAGATGAACCCAACTTTTTGGAGTTTATCAATTTATTCTTTGTTTTCTTCTACCTTAGAAGGATGTAACTGACATTGTTTCTGCCTAATGGGATGGGTGTCAGGGCACGTGTCAATATGGTGTTCCACAATGGTGGTACTAATGCTTGGCATCTCAAAGTAATCCCATGTAAAAATATCCCTATATTCTTGGAACAAGTATGTGTATACGATTATTTCCTCTGGAGAGCATGTTGCCCCCAGGGAGATCTCTTCGATTTTTCCAGGTTTGTTCGAAATATTTACCTTGATGGTAGGTGAAATATTTGACATGTTCCCTTCCTCAAATGCATCAGGTGTTGGGATGGGATTTTTGAACCAATTGACCTTTCCTGGTGGTAGGAAATATTTTGACTCTATGGTGCAAATATCATGGGTTGGTGCGCTAGTAGGCACAAATGTTTTTTCGGGTAGAAAAAACGAACGATGGTGCATGGCGTCCCATGGACATTCAGGTTCTATCATGGCCTCTATAATATCTTCATATGAGTGAAAAATATTATCTAGCGTTGACTTGGGTTGTCCCAACCCTTAAGGTTTGGGTTCAGACTTGGTTGTACTAGTCGACAAGAAAGAATATGATTTGTTGGTTGATGCCATAAAACCATGTGAGGTTGACAATGTGCAAATGGGATCGGTCTACACTATCGGTGGTGTTCCCAGTGGTATGGTGGATTTTTTGGTCTTGGCACCAAGAAATTATGAGAAGACAACACCAATCAGGGTTCATACAGATGAGGAAATGAATCATATATGGTGTTGTGTGTCGTCAGCATTAGGTGGTGGTAGAATTTCAGTTATGGTGGGTTGATAACGAGTGGGAGGAAGTTCTTGCGGTCTTGTTGGTGTATAAGGGGAAAAATTATCTTCCTCAATAGGAGGTTGATGCTAAATCCTAAGCTGCTGAAATGTTTGTAACATATGACATGTCTTGGTGCTATGAGAGGTACTAGTGCAAATACTGCACATCGAAGAGAACACTAGAGCATAGAGAAAAAATGGAAGACAAGCAACACACGAGCAAGAGACAAGCAAGGAAAGCAAGGAGTAAAAGAGGAATTTGTGTGGAAACCAAGAATAAAGTTTGGATAGCAACAAGAAATGGTAGAAAATAGTTGTGGATTTTGTAGGTAACAGTGTGCATGTTGATTATCTTGTTGGGATTTGAATGCATGGTTTATGCATTGGTTTGATGGTCATTTTGTCTATCATTAGCATGGGATTTGATTGTGTCATGTACACCCTTACCTTATGCCATTTTGATCCAGGTGGATGTTGGTGACCACCCACCTATCCCATTTGGATCCCCACAACTGTCTCTTTCAGCTTTTTCAGTTTCCTAAATTGTAGCACAATTTACTATTTTTAGCAGTTTTCTGGGTCCTAAACTTCTGGAGCCATTTTGAGGCCCTAAACGACGTTTTTTAGGAAATCTATGGACCCATGTTGCCTCCCAAAGTGGTAGTACTCGGATAGATCTTCCCAACGAGCTATTGTACGCATCAAACGGAGATCGTATGCCAAAGTTACGACTCCGGGAAGTTGATGTACCAATTTACCCAAATGGGGCCCACAGTTTGGCATTTCATCTTCTAGGGTTAGGTTTTGGAATGTTAAGGGTTTTCCATTGTTTCTCAACAATAAATAGGCCTTCGAGCCTCATTGTAAGACAGTTCAGAGGCATGTAGCCACTACATCTCTTCTCAGAGATAAGCTACCATCGCCCTAGCTGGTTTATTTCCATTTCTGGTTGTAAGCATATTTTAGTATTTTCCATTAATGAAATGAAGTATTATTTCCGCTACATATTTGTTTATATGGTTATCTCTGTAATTTGTTGCGTTCCTGTTTAAATCCAGATCACATTTCCTAGATAGCCATGATGTAGTGGGTTCCCTGCTTGGTTGAGATTTGGATTGCCAATAGATTTTGGATATGGTTGAGGTGGTTTAAGTAAAATACCAAGGGTTGAGAGTGGAGATGGTTTTCTCTGGGTAATTTCTTAACAGGTGGGTGGAGACAGGAAAATTCCTCTGGGTATGGTGAAGAAATTCTAAGGAATCCAAGCTTGTATTGGTTTTGATGATTTCTGGACTTGGTGTTGGGTGAAGTCATTGTGGCTTAAGGGTGGAGGTGGTTTCTTTGGATTGTTGTTTGGCTATGTTTTGGTTTATCCATAATAATACTAAATTCAAGCTTGGAATATGGCACGAGGGTGATTGAGTTGGAAGAAAGAGTTGGTTCAACCCTAAACTATGGTTGAGTGGTACGTGGAAGTCCTTGACTTGTTTAGTACTATGCATATGTTAATATGTGTTATTCTTTAATGATATTAATGAGCATAAGTTTTGGTTTAAGGTGTTGATTATGTGACTAGTTTGGCATAGCTTCATTCTGGTTAAATGCTTGTTACATGCATGGTATATCTCTTATTATGTGATGTGCTCTTGTTATTAATCTTGTTTATGTTTACCAAGCTCTTGGATGATTTGTGTGGTTACATGTGATAATATTTGTTATTGTAGCTAAGTACGAGAGGGATGCAATCCTTCTTGGTGAAATATTTGATAAAACTAATGAAATAGTGAACTATTATGCATCCATGACCTACAGGCACTTGGTCACAATATGCTTGTAAAAATGAATAACATGCGCTAGGAAAGTATGAGCAGGAATAAAGCCCAAGAATAAAGTATACAAACTTGGAAATATTATTAACATAGTTTTGGAAAATTTTGGATAGCTATAGGCAATTATTTGTAGGCTATCCTTAAAAATCGTGGAACAGGTATATGGCCACACTGTCTGAATGAGGAAGTCTCATCTCTAGACGCACTGCAGATGGGTTATGGATGTGGTTGGAGGCCTTTGGCTGCACTAGCAGGCCTACATGGGTGCGTTTGGGTCTTGATCAAGGTTAAAGATTGGTCAAGCTCAAGAAATGATCATCAGGGGAAGTTAGGCTGATGGAAGTGTGATCATGTGTCTCTAGTGGTTGCAATAAGTTTTGGAGAAGTCGACCCCATTTCCATAATTGCATCTTGGAAGTTAGGTCATGCATAGTAACTCTCAGCTCATGTTTACCCTATTAAGCTTGTAAAAGTGGGTAAATGTGGCATGGGGTGTTACAGAGTGGTATCAGAGTAGGTTCGCATCACTAGACCTCGGGGTAAATGCAGATTGTTATGTTGATTTATCATGCATGTGTGTTAATTATTTTATTGTTATTGCTATTATAATAATGTTGCATTGTTTATGTCAAAACTATTACGATGATGGTGTTACGGATTTACTATTCCTCATCTTTTCTTGATATTATTCTTGTTTTTGTGTGATTTCCTCCTCTTTTCTATCTATGAGAACACCCAAAACTCATTTCCTTTTCTCAGCTCCTACCTCTCTACGATTTTAGAATCATAGTGGCTTGATTTGTATTTACCTTTGTAATGACATTGTGATTTCATACATTAAATCTCATCAAAAAGAGGGATTGGGATTCGATTCACAACCAAGGGGTGGAATGTGACTTTGGATGAATGTAACCTTTGTGTAGTGATCATGGTTATTCCCTTAGATTGTATCTCGTAGATGCTTGTGTGTTGGATTGGAGAAATTGATTTTTTGTGCATCAGTCAAGGAATACAAAACAATGCAAAGTTTCCATGCTTGAGTCTTGAATATTAGTATGATCTATTTGTATGCACGTGGAAGTAGTAAATGAATTCAAGTTTGTGTGATTCGGCTTGAAATTATTGAGAGATCAAGATCCCTCTTATCTGATTATGGGTTCATCAAATAAGTAATGTTATGAGAGTAATGGAAATATTGTGGTGATTGATCGTACCTTTATCAACAATTGTGCATTCACGCTCAACAACTACTTGCATCTCCTGTGCAATTTAAAGAGTCAAAACCTTAAATGCTTGGTAATAATTAAATACAAGTAAATGCCAATGCCACTTGATGGTCTATTAGCCCTAAGGAGAAGGCTTCTTCAGAGAGATAAAATGCAAAATGTTTCATATTGGGTAGTTAGCATGGAGTGAAATTTTACAATAAAGTTTTGTTGGTTTTAAGCCAATGGTAAAGTGGGATGTTTCATATCTCGCTAAGGTTCCAATCCTTCATTGACATTGCTCAACTTTGTTATGGTACCTCATGTGTGAGAATTTTGTTTCCTACAGTTGAGGTGAGGTGTAAGTTCTAGATGAATTGAGTAGAATATACCTTTGACCTTGTTTTCTCAACCGAAATGATTCTTTCAAGTGAAGCCAACTACATTCTATTGTAATACTATTACCATAACACGTTAAGATAAAATAGGTGCGGGTACAAGTGTTACTTCCAAGTTTTCATAGATGGAAGCTTTGAAAGGGATGCAAAATGCACAAACCTACAAAGTTTGGATTAATACTTACGTAATCTAGACCTACTGTTCATTCATAGAACTTAATAATGCAAGTTCAACCAGAGAAGATACTAAGACGAAAGAGATTATTTGGTCAATATCGTATTTCTACCTTTGGTTCGTGCAACATTCAAGTTATAAATATGTTGGGCTCGAACTCATTGTGTCAAAAAAAAAATTGTTGATTGTGGTATGTTGATTCATGTCCTTTTTTGTGCATTTATTATATGCGCACTGGTTCATTCATATGCATGTGTTGCTATGTGTGATATCTACGTTGGAAATATCTTACTGTTTGTTGTTAATCCTTGTGCGTTCGAAACCCGGAGTGCATTGAAGCATGTCTCTGTCCATTGATTAAATCTTGTGTTGGTATGTTCTTTGATTGAAACTCCTGATGTG
The DNA here is from genome assembly GCA_031772625.1 of Pinus tabuliformis. Classification (NCBI taxonomy): domain Eukaryota; kingdom Viridiplantae; phylum Streptophyta; class Pinopsida; order Pinales; family Pinaceae; genus Pinus; species Pinus tabuliformis. The sequence continues at coordinate 349,271,848 of CM062820.1, read as the reverse complement.
TCGTTCTACTTGATGTGAAAGTTTTTATATATGGTGATCATTTCTATAAAGTTTCCTATTTTTAATTAAATCTTTGTGTTAAAGCCCCTATTGGTTTGAGTGTTGAGGCAATGAATTACAATATTTTGTGCATGTATATGACCCTTTAAATAATGGCACAGTCGCATTGGTATCTCTTTCATTTGGTATATTTGTGAAATTGGGCCGCAATTTAATCGGTGTTTGAGAAACGAATGAAAACAGACTAGTGCTGGTGTCCCTCTCTCAAACCAATCAAGAGAGTAGGTACAAGATTATTTACCTAATCTATGCAGGCATCAAGAATCAGGGAGGCACATCTAAGAGGGACCATAACTATCATATTGGTCAAAAGGTTGGAGTTAGCACCAGCTTCAAATAATAGACATTTGATGTTGACATTGATTATTCCTTGTTCTACTTCTGTTCAATTCATGTGGAGACTTTGATGATGCTATTTTCAGTGAGAGATTGATTGATCGATGTTCTGCCTTTCTCTCAAGTAAGGAAGCCAAATCTATTTAGTAATCATCCAAGAATTGGTAAAGGTTGTTTGGAAAAAAAAATCAAACATAATTTAAGGTGAATTGCTTTGTTGGGATTTATAAACTATGGATTGCATAATTATTCTATGTAAATAGTAGTGCAATTCTAGTTGAAGCTTTCCATTCTTGAGATTGAAAAATGGATTAAATTAATAATGTATTAGAGATATTGAATACCTTTATGGATTCCAATGTTGATGGGATGGTAAAATCAGCAAAGACACTCTCTTTGATATTGATACCTGTTTGCAAAATGCACAAGAAAAGATTGAGTTTTTGCAGCTTAAGTCACAACTTTAGCAAGATGAGCTACAAAAACGTAGTCATTATTTTGAACTTGTTTTTGTTCATAACAATCCTATTTTTGAGTCTAAAGTTGACTCTAATCAATAGTAGGAAATTTTTCGAATTGCTGAGCCTCATGCAAGAGCAGATTTGCATGCAGATGTAAAAGTTTGGTTTGAATTTCCCAAGCCCATTACCATAACTTGGGAAGAGCTTTTCAACAAAAGGAATAATACAGATCTTGGATATGATAAGGACATTTCTCTTCACACTCTAGACTACTCCAAGCCCATCCACATTCATAGTGCTAGTTTTCTTCATGATAGTTCATATATACATGTTCCTGCTCCTCCTCCATCAAAAGCGATTGTCAAATGCCAATATTGTGACCAAGTTAGCCATGTGAAATATCATTTTTTTTATCTTCACCCGTGCAAGCATTGTGGTCAGCACACTCATTCTTCAAACAAATGCTTCAAAACAAGCCTCCTGCAAGAGTAAAGATTCAACCTTAGATGGATCGCTTCTTGGCGATGGGCATTAAAAACCAAGAAAATATTTCATTCATATGTTAGATATTCTTCTAGAGTATTGAAAAATCTTGCAGTTAAGATCTCTTCATCGTCTCACCTTGTATCTAATAGGGGGGAATTGATTGTCATCTGCAAGTTTCAAAGCCACATCAAGCAAGCCTGAGCCACAACTTGAATTTGATGCCTAAGCTTACAGCCATAGTCGGCCATACCCATATTTAGAGTTGTAGCCATAGACATAGAATCCCCTAAGTATGCCTTTGGTTGATGGCCTTCCTTAAACCTCCACAGGTTGTAGGCCTCCCTTTTCCATGTTGAAGGTATCCCTCTTCAAATAATTAAGGAGCACTTACTCTAGAAGAAGACTTCAACTTCTTGCAATATTTGGAAGATTTCCAGGAATCACACTAACCATTCCTTTGGTTGGTGTCCTTCCTTAAACCACCGCAGGTTTTAGACCTCCTTTTTTCCAGGTTGAAGGTCTCCCTCTTCAAAGCATTAGGGACTCTTTCTCCAGTATAAGATTTGAGCTTTTTGCTAGATTTGGAAGAATTCTCGTAACTGCACTAAGAATTCCAGTGTTGGTGGTCATCCTTAAACCACCACCGGTTGAGACCTCAAGTTCTCCCACCTTATTCCATAATCTCAGAGAGAATATTCAGCCTAATGTTTCCATCCATTTTTTATAACTCTCTTCTTGGACTCATACATACCTCTTCGGATTAAGGAGGGGGATGTTGGACACCTAATCCACTAATTGTTATGGTCTGGAAGTTGAATAGTCAAAGGGGGTCCAAGATACAACTTGGAATATGAAACCAAACGTCCCTAGACTTGTATGAATGTACATCATTGTGAATAGTAATGCATTCAACGATTATCTTAATTTGTTGTCAATTATTTTTATCGATGTTTAACACAAGTAAACAAACCATTTTATTCACCAAATTCAAAAATAAACTCTTGATTTAGTTTCTTTATCATATTAGAACATGTCTGGGATGTTGAGGATGGAGTTTGGAAAAGTAGAGATCTCATGAAGTAGCCTTTATATGCTTTTACTATATGACATTTTTTTAGTGTTCTTTTAACATTTGCAACATATATTTCAAGTTTTCTTTCCAAGCCTGTTATTTTCAAGCAAAGTGTGCTTTACATTTCCTACAATCATCATAAGTGTGTTACATTTCATTCTACAAGCTATTTCTATAATTTCACTTTCCTGTTGCATAGTTAGCTTGACAACTTGACTATATTTTTTTTCACCTAACCTACACTACAACATCTCTCATCTACATAAGGATTAGAAGATAAAATATATAGTGTCTATTGTACATACATTTATGACCCCTCTTAACTTTGTACGAACCCCATGTTGGTAATTAAATTTAAGACTCTTGGAGTTGTAGCATTATTGTTGTTATATTGAGGGCCATCGATGATGTACCCCATGGACCCAACATGCCCCCAAGTTGGCCTTAACATTGATTAGTGGGTATGATTTGATCCAAAGTTGAGATAAACATTATCATCCCTAGGAGGTTAAGGGAGGGATTGTAGTATCACATGGAGCCCCAGTTCTAGAGAGAGATGATGTCATGGTTTTGATGCTTGCAGGCATTTTGAGGTAGTTCTTGAGGGCTTCCCCTCAAGGATGAGAGTTGATTATGTTGATGCGACATCAACTTAACACATACATGCATTTTCACATCATTCATTTCCCCAAAAGGGCATAAATTCATGCTTATGGATGATTTCAACCCACGCATATATGCTTTTATAACATTTTTATTATTATTTTGAGCCATGGGGTTGGTTTCTAACCCCTTGTCTTGATTCATAGTCAAATTTAAACTTGTTATAGAACTTCTAGGACAATTTTAATGAGTAATAGACCTCATATATATTGAGGATCACTCACTTGACATCTTTTATCATCACATAATTGAGTTTTCGCCTCTTTTCTAGAGCTCAACTTAACCTTTGTGTATCTTGTTACGTGTGGAGACGTGATTATTTGGAGCTTTTAGCTATTGGGGATTAGATTATGTCTTGGAGATGTATTTTTGGAATGAAAGAAGGTCTTGCATATTTTTCATTTTTTTACATGTAATTAAAATATTGCTACGTTTTTTCTATGATCCATGTCTGAATGAAATTTTTTTATGGAATATATTGGTTACAGTTTGCATGTTAAATACCTCTTCCTTGAAATCCATAGGAGAAATCCTAGTTTGCATGTCCCATTTAGTTTATTTCCTCACAAAAAAGATAGTTATGGTTTATTTAAGTGAAAATAAGAGTTCCCCCACCCCTCCTTACTCGAAGCATTTATCATTTATCTCTTAAAATTACCCTAAGACTCCATCAACCAAGTAGGATTAGGCACTCACAAGCTTTCTTTTGATCAGAAACCTTTAAAAGATTAAATATTTTTCTTCCTTTTTATTCCTTGAGCCTTTTACGGTAATTTGTTGGGTCCCCTTAGGGTCGAATCAATCTAGGGCATTTATGGATGAGTGGTTGTGGAATAAAAACCTAATATTTGTCTTTGTAATCCTTTCAATCAAAAATATATCCTTTTTCATGGTAAAGATTCCCTTAGGAGGGTTGACATCATCCTTCTCTAGTCAATTGTGCCTTGGAAACCCTAACCCTATCATATCTTTAACTTGAGGCTTATATTAAGGGCTTTCTCTATTGTTATGTTGACCATAACTTTTATTAAGCCGTATCTTTGACTCACATGTGTCTAGTTACTCATTTTTTATCGCATAACAACAAATCCTAGGTGATATAAAGTCCTTACTAGTCTAGTTGCATGATACCTTGTTCCCTCTTGAGAAGTATAAAACCTTTTTCCATCATTGAGTGTCTTCACCTAGACTATGCCTTCATCACCTTGAAACTTAGAATATCCTCATAAGCTCTTAGACGAAAACCTCCCTTGTTGTGAAATTCCACTAAAGATCAAGAGGAAGAATTTTGAGGTGACAATGGCAATCTCACTCATTGTTGTAATAGGGTATGGCCCTTTCCTTTTGACCTTGCTCACAAGGCCTATTAGATTTTGAGGCAACATTTATAGTGTCATTTCTAGGGAGAATTTGAGTCAAAATCATAAAAATATGAAGTCAAAAGATTCAATAAAATCTTGGTGAGAATAAATTATAAAACAACATCATATATTCTCACTTGGCGAGTCCAACTTCTAAAACATCCATTTCCCATAGTAGCTCGTCTAATGAAGCCATAGCTCCAAGAAATAAAAGAATTTCCCACAAAAAAAACTATTGATACTTCAACTTCTCCTATAGTTCCTAAAACTATAGTGGTTAGGATCCTCTTAGGCACTTATTCCACCACTGACACCATGGCTGAAAACAAAATTTAAATCATTGCACGTGAGTGGCTTCCATAATGGCCCTCATAAATTTCCTGATAAATATGAAGAGTGGTTTCTGAAATTCCTATCACAATTGAGAAACATGTGCATGAATTATATTGGTATGTGAGTAGGAATTGGATTGAAAGAAAGATATAATAATGATTTTGTTTTCCTTGTCCTTAGAAAGAGGTGTTAGGGGTTGGTACATATATTTTCCTACAAGTAGTCTTAAAAATTGGGACCACTTCCATCAAGAATTTGACAAAATATGGGCATGGTAAAAAACGTCATATGACTCCTATTTAAGTTCCAGGGAGCCAAAAAAACTGAAAATGAGATTGTTAAAGAGTTTAAACAAAGGTTTGATAAGCTACTCAAGGAAGTTCCTCTCCTATATAAACCAACTGATCAGAATATCCTTGAAAGATACATGGAATATTTCCTTGGACACTTGTCTTATGCTCTAAAAAACAAGGGAGCTCAAAACATAGAACAAGCCAAAGTCTTGACTATGAAAATTGATCATATCCTAAGCTCATCTAAGATTGATTTTCTTGCCCACCCAAGTGCTAAAATTGAAGTTAAATCTAAGCCAAGCGCCCAAATTGAACTTATCTTGCAAGTATTTCCCCAAAAAATTGACAAAGTTACCACTAAGTTAATGCAATGGAAGATGGCCATGATGACCAAGCTCTCAATTTTTGAAAGGGAGAGAGGAGATCAACGGAATTTTCCTCCTAAACCACAATTTAATAAATAAATTCCTCCCAAGAAGAACCCTTACAATGGAAATAATGTCTCACAACATAGTGTGCCTAATACTCTTGCCCCAACTAATGTTGTTGGAAATGAAGGACCTTATTGGTATCAGACATGTAATGAATTTCATAGTCATGAGGAGTGCCCATATAGTCAATTGGAAGAAGAGGAAATCCCATATCATCATAACATGATAAATGAAAAATGCCCATTTCACACTTTGCTTGATGATTAATTATTTTCTTATCAACAAAAAACCATGAAGAAACCATTGAAGAACCTAGTAATGGTCATGATGATCCAATCATGGTTGTTGAAGAGGGAGAAAGTTTCAAGCGCTTGCATTACTCTAGGAGGAATAATGAGAAAAATTTCCCTCAAGCAAGTACTAGAAACAATAGTATCCCTCAAAAGTGTTAGGCCACCCCCACCTCCTAAGAACATCCAAAAACCCAATGCAACTAGTCATAACATGTCCATGGAAATTGACTTAGGAAGTATTTTAGTAAATATGAATGTGCAAGTACCTCTTTTAGAGTTAGCTAAACTTGAAACCCAAAGAGGGAAAGTTAAAAGTCCATTCAGCCTTGAAAGGGAGTCTAAAGACCCTCTTGTGATCCTTCAAAACATGTATAATGACTAGATAAATATAGGGCAAGCACCTTTCTTATTATCCCTAGTAGTAAATAATATAATCTTGCACAATTGTATGCTTCAGAAAATGTGATGCCTTTAAGATTCATGAATCAATTGGAAATGAAAATCATTATACCATATAGGAATGTGTGTGGCTTTGACTCGAAGTCTATCATTGTGTATGGTTTGAAGAGGGATGTTAAAGTGTCATTAAATGATAATAAGTATATTTTAGTGCTAATGGATATTGTGGGCATTGATAGGCCAAATGCTTGGTGTATTCGCTTATCTAGGAAATGGTGTGTCTCTATAGGTGGGAAACTATTTTTTTTTAATCATATGCCACCATACCCACTGTAGATGGGAAAGCATTCATCTTGTATAGAGAACCCCACATGCACGAACATGTGGAAGACATAGAACCTTTCACTTTTTCCAAACCTCTTGGTAGGGCCAAGACTAACACACATACCAAAGATCCACATCTGGAAGAAAAAAAATCTTGATAGACCCAAGAAGGTTTAAAGTTTATAGGTAATAGGTATAAAAGCCCAAGGATTGTTGGGGTCCTCAAGAACTCCTTGTTGAATCATGTGGATCATGCACTCTATGATGAGCACATGTCCCCGAGTTGGAGCTAGTTGATACCCACCAAAAAGTGGGTAACCCCATAGGATAATTTTTTTTCTCCTACTTTGGAAATCCATCCATTCAACAACCCTACATTTCTTAGTATATGATGATATGTCATATTCCTCTGCCATTTACATTGGTCAAAAACATCACACCATCTAATGTTCCTTTTAGAGGAAGGTGAGTCACCATTCGACACGTACTTTAACCATTTTGCAATCATATGAATTTACTTAATGTTTTGGGAATTCTAACATAGATTTGTAATGAACCTCGCAAAACACCCTAAAAAAAATTAAAATACTAAAGTTCACATATGATAATTCATTTACATCTATACTACAGTAGTTTACTCTTGATTTCCTCTTCACTATTAATATTTTTTTTCCATAGTATGCCATTATGAACTAACCTATAAACATAATTTGCTTCATTTTATTTTATCTAGGTTTAATCTTCTCCATTCATTACTAATATATTCATTTGTTGAAAAGTTGAGGTTGCTTACATCAATATACTCATAGCAAAATCTATTGTCTCCCTTAATTTTACCACTTTTAATATGAAAGTAATTATTCTAAGGCTAGGCTTAATTGTTCTTAAATCCTTCATTAGGATTATTACAAATCCTAAAATTATCTATATATATATATATATATATATATATATATAACTTTAATGTACATTGTGGTTATTTCTTTTGGTTTTACATCCATACAACTATGCATTCTAACTTTATAATTTTAAAGGGTTTATTTGTAACCAAGGGTTTTCCTATTCTTCATGGTACACTTGCTAAATGTGCATGCTAACAAACTAAGGAATCAACATCTACCCATATAAGGGTCTATGAATATATTTCATATAGTCGTGATGGTTGGTTAATATACCTATTGCTTAGAACAAAAATTTGGCCCGCTACGAATTTATGATTTCATTTTATATTAGTATGCATTCATATATGTTTACTATTGAACTTTAATATTACTGTGATGACATAAATTTCAAATGATTGTGACCCCGATTGTAAACATGGAACTTTAACAATAGTCCATGATGGTGAAAACCACATTCCTTCACATGGAATGATATTGATATGTGTGTAACCCTAATATCAACGGCTATAATGAAGTATTGTTTGATCAATAGTTGATATGATTTAGGGTTTTGTTTGTTTGCAATGACTATCCATTGACCCTCTTGTCTAATCATTCAGTTTCTGTCTATTTGACAAAGTTTTTCTCACTCTACAGCTAAATTTTACCTTTATCTTTCTACCCTTACTGCACATTTCATAATGGAGGATTCTCATCTTCACTAATCCCTTATGCCAATATGTAAAGAGAAAATCATTATGCCAGACACATCCATTAATTTTGGAAACCCAACATAGCCATATTAGTTTTATTTTAGAGAAATTTAGTCATATTCAATGTTTCTTTCTATACCTTCGTTTCTGAACTCCTTTTCATGCTAATTGAACCTTCTAATTCTACATGTTTTATACGTTTAACGAGAGATTTTCCACCCTGGTTTCAAACTCCTTTTCTTTTTTCTTTATTCTTTGTGGCCATAAATTACTTTGTTGGGGGTTTATTAGTTTTATTTCCATTAGCAATGTGATGCTTGTTCTGCATTCATACTCTTATAGGTAACTTCAAATTCTAATATTGAGTTTTTACCATTTTTCTTTCACGAATTTAAATTGTCAGAGAATTAACCTTGACAATTCAATGTAGGCTATTGGTGACCTTCTTGGTTGTTTCCATAATTGGATATAGTTTTTTTTCTCTAATGGAATTTGTTCATCAAGCTTGCAGTTAGCTTGAAAATTGGTTCTTTCTCTACACAGGTAATTTACTGAAACTTTTAAATGCTTTGTTTCAAGCCTCGCTCTCTATTGTTATGGTAACTCCATAAATGGGGTTTCTAAAACAATAACCCTAGGCCTCCATGGTTTTTTTTTAGTTATAAGTTCATTTGGAACCAAATTTTTTTCACGATCATTCATGTATTTACCTTAGAATGGTCGTCGAATCCTTTGTTTGGCATATGTCTTATATAAATTGTATTGTATTTTTCCTCACAATTTTAACCCTATAGGAATGCTCACATTTCTTCTTTTCACATTAGTCATTTATTTCCAATTCAAAGTTTCTATTTTATAATAGCTATAAATTCCTTCTTCTGAAATATTTTTTTACCATAAAATTATGCTTTAATGGTAGGATTAAGATGTATTGATCTGGAATGTTACTCCTTCAGCTCATTTTGAATACTCGGTCTTCTGCTTATTTTTCATTATCCAATTTCAATTTATGGTTTTTCTACCAGACTCTAATGAAGTATCTTCCTTTAAATACTTGCAGGTAAAAATAAAACCCTTAAGGAATTTTGAAATATTTTCCTTTGACAAGACGATTTGGAGCTTTGCCAATGCATAAGAGAGTCATCATTTCTTCTGTCCATGTCAGAAGTTCCTGAACTCTTGGGTGATTCTTTGCTTGTGTGTGACTCTTTGGTCAAGGACAGGATACCAGGGTTCTTTTCTTTTCACATTTAGTTATTAGAATGTTTCTCAGAGTTACTTCCTATTAGGGAGTTTATGTTTTATAGGATTTTATGCTTGGTATGTAATTTGTTTAAAGGTAACCTTGACCCAAAAATTTTACAATATCTATTTTTTTTATTATTATGGTTGTCTTTGATCAATACTGGAATATTTAGTAGTATAACCACTATTATTTAATCACTTTATGTATTTAAATTTTTAATTTAATCACTGTATATGATTTCTTCAACAATTTTTATACTTTTGTCCCTATCTTTTATGTTTAGAAACTCTTCTACTCTTGGTTGTGAAATGTCTAATGGATATAAATTTCATCTATATTTTCCAGAACATTAACTATAGGATATTTTCTATACCTATTGTAAGGATTATTTTATCCTATGAGTTATATTATTAAGGATTAATTATATCTACTATGTGTTTTACTACTAACTTTTTAAGTCCTTTTGACCTCATGTACATTACTTGTATAATAAAGTTCCCAATAAACATAACCCAATTTTTCATTACATCATCTTAGAAATAATTTTCTGAGTTTAATAATTTAGTATTTACAGTGTTATTCAGACTAATCTCTTACTCAAACACACTATTATTAGTTAAATGTTGCTCAATCTACATTTGCTAAGGTTATATAGTTATATAACCTTCATACATATAAAAGAAGAAATGCAATATAAGCTAGCCTTTGTTGAATATCAACATCTATTTGAACTCTATTGAACATGTTTACACTTTGAATTCTAGAAAGTATTTATTCACTGTATGCATGATAGATAATAAGTATTTGTTGATGGTGTTGGAAATCCATCAACCAAGGGGGTATTCCCGATGAAAAGTCCCAATCATACTTCGCTTTGTTTGGTGTGGGAGCCCTTTCGAAAAAAGGCCTAGCTGTCGTATGTTCTTAAAGATATGCCTTGGCTACAATGGTCAACACAAGAGAGTAATCCATAGGTACTTTCGGATGAACAAGTGAGTATTCCTTGTGGAATGTTCAGCTACATAATGTAACAATGTTCTTCTACCAAAAGGGAGAGAAAAATAGAGCCTTTAAAAAAGGATTACTAGTATTGATCTAGTAAATACACATGATCATATACATACAAATGAATCATTGGACAACTAGTGAAATAGTTCACATAGAAGAAATGATTGTTAAAACATATATAACACACCTTCAACAAGATAAGTACCAAAGGCGCCGAAATAGTTCAATTTCCTTAGTACAAATGAAAACAACACGCATCATAAACATTAAAATAATAGTCTTAAATTATTTACGACATACACATGAAAGCGTGTTGGCTCTACGAGCTTCAAAATTAAGAAAAAGTTCCAAGATACATCAATATAGTGAACACCACTAGCTCCAATAGTAGAGCATTAAAGCAACCACTTGCTCCTCCAAAAGAATTGTTTTCCTCTCTAATGTTTAGTAAGGAGACAAGGTGAAAGTTATTTTCATTAGCTACAAGGATGTATATATAACAAATGGGGTGACCATTAACCTCCCTTGTGACTCCTTGACTACCCTCATGACTGTCTAACTTCTTTATGACCTTTTGACATTTTCATGACTTTTCACATTCTATAGATGACTCTTGGAATTCCACTTTACATTACATTTCTCACATATTGAAAATTACATAATCCACAAATGATGTGGAAAATGATGGTTCATATACATCTTGCGATGAAACCTTGACAAGATATGACATGACATTGATGACATGGATTTCATGATGATGTGGAAATGTCAATCCACTCTTGTTGTTGCTATATTGTGTCTTCTTGAAATATGGAACATATTATTCTTCCTCCTCCTCCATAAGGCTTGAAGGTAGGGATTCTTTAATGTGATCTTGATCTCTAACTATTGTTGCAATATGGTGTCCCATTTTCTTTCTTGATTGATCAACTTGCCTTTGCAGCTAAAAAGGTGTCTTCTAGTAGGGTCTCCTTGTTATGGGATAAATTCCCCTAGGGTCTTGGGTTGATACCATAACAGATCGGAGGTTGTCTATACAGAGAAACACACATTCCACACAGCCATAATGCTAATATAAGCAAACTATACGATAAGGGGCGTACCTGGGGGTCCTTCGTTTGAGAAGATCCTGCCAGGGTCCAAACCCTCTTGGAGTTCCTTTTGCTCCTTCAACCTGCAAAATAATCAATTCAAGAAAGTACAGCAATATATGGACTAAACATCATAAAGAAATCATCTTCATAATATATTGAAAGGTAGTTAGTTATGCAATTAAACAACCATTCATATATGAACCATAACATGGATATCATAAACATGAAGAAGATTTATATCAGGAACAAAGACAAGTGTTTCTTTTATTATAGACAAATAAAGTACAAAAAGGAATAATTTCACCTGATTCGTCCTTTCACAAGCTCCAAGCGAAACCGTCCTCCAGATTCGTCCAGTCTCAAGCCTTTAACAAACTCCTTCCATGACTTACTCCATGATATCTCAAGTAGTAGATAGACATCATCACACAAGGAAACAAGGGTTTCCTGTAAATGGGGGAAGTGTAGGAGGCACTAGGATCTTCAGACCTAGTCAAGGAAATCTCAGCATAGTAACCTTTCTCTCTCTCCTCTCCTCCTTTAGGCCTTCCCATTGAAGCCTTTTTATACTTCTCCCAAAGTAGTTTTTTAGTTTGGAATTCGTTGGGAACAGTTGGACCACGGGCACTAATAGGTAATCAGCAAGTAAAACCCGTGATATCTGCCCGAAATTAAGGAGATTTAATTTTTTTAAGTGTTTTAAGACATATACGTGGGTTGGGTATACACAAACCCGCGTACACACGCATTTAACTTAGGGCAATGTCGCGTATTGGGAATAAAACACTATTTTTTAAATTTTGGACCAGGTCTGAAAGGAGGGGTTGCCCTAGGCCATGAGTGCAACATCACAAACATCAAGAGTGAGGTTTGGAGCTATAACAGATGCCCCCTAATATATGATGTCAAAAGGGGTACATGATGGCCGAAATGTATTAAGCAAGTTCACGGAAAGGAAATCTACCAAAAACTGAGAGGGACTTCACCAGAATTTAGCCTGCCAAGCCACAAAAGGAGATCATAAAGAAACACTGTCTGAGGCGGGCATACCCATGCTTAGAGAAAGTAAATCATGTCCGCATATCAAGTAAAAGTGGATCCACGAAGTATACATGTATACAGAACTGGAAAATACATAATGGATCATCTGATCACGATTGAACAAGTACATGTCTGAATATCACATATAAGAATGTTATTGATGCTGAAGAATGAACCGGATCACTGATATCAAATACTGATCACAGAAGGTACCAAATGAACATGATGGAATAGGATGGTACTACACTGCAAACTCAGGTGCCAGCATATAGAATGTCGCCATGACTGACTGCAACATATAAGGTGGAATGGTATCAACTAGCAGCAACAGGAGCAACTATCAAGTGAACCAACAAATGCTGATACAACCTGAGGTCTTCACCAACCGCTATGGTACATTTCCACACCATGGGAATAAATGATCTAAAGTCGACCAAGTGAGAAATAATTTGATTTACCGGTCATTGATGTATACCGTTAACAAATGTGAGACTACTCACCAATAATGATAATGAGTGTCAAGGTACCCAGTACAATCTAATAAGTGTGAATGGATGAGCTGAAGTCGAACACCTGTAAGAATCTATCAATCAGGAGAAAATGATGGTTTCCCACTGTCGATAGCGAAGGATCTGCCACTAATGGCTGCAAACCCCAAGGTACTGCCAAATGGACTCTAGATCTTTGCCCCAGAGCAATGAGTCAAAGTCGATAGTGAAAGAATTGCTAGAAGGAAGGAATTAAGGCATCCTTCATCAATATAGCGCGAGTGTAACCCATAGGCCAATAATGTGGAAGGAATCAGACGAAAAAGATGTAGTAACTCGACCGAAGTACGTTTCCGGCGTACACAGGATGTGACTAGCACACGACAGAAACCCTTTGAACCAACCAATAATGAAAGTTGACACAGAGGTGAGGTATCCACCAATAGGGTCAAATGGAAACCAAGGTACTGCATGAATCCCAATGTGTGATAATTTAAGCTGATGTCGAACACAAGGGAAACCACTCAGTCAAATACCCATGATACTGATCGATGCTAAGCACAAGGTGACCTATCAATAATGAAAATAGGGCTAGGGTGCAGCTCTAGGCTTGTCCTTAGAGCAAGGTGTCGTCGTCGATAAGGACAAGACCCGCCAGCAAGAAGTCAATGAAGAGCTTCTCAAACCAGCACGAGTAAAGGACCAATATAGCTGATGTGATGATAGACATGACACTGACAACCAAGGATGGCCGACTGAAAAATGAGTCAAGAGATACCGCAGAGAGGCCGACTCAGGCTAACTTCCCTTGAACAAAAGCACGACTCAATGTGACTATGTGGCAGCATATGATGACTCTGTATAAGTTCGTCATGCAGGAGGCATGAACGAACCCTCCATATGATTGGAAGAGATAACCAATCGGGGGAGAACTGACTCAATAACAAGGTTAAGGCGTACCTAAGTCAAACTAAATCCTGCCCAAATGGAGGAGACTTTGTTTTTGAGTGCTTTGTTCAAGGGCGACACGACTGACTCTAGCTGCCAACAATAAATGGAAATATTGTCTCGTTCCCGCTCTTTTTTGGAATATATAATTTTTTTGTCTTTTTCTGTTAAGCTGGAAAAAGAATAAAAGAATGCTATAGTACAGTGGAAAGAACGAGTGTCGGTGAAGCAGATGATCTAGTTCTTGGGATTGGAACATTCCTATGCTCAATGCAGGGAGGCGAAAACTGGTCAAAGACACTCAAAGGTGTGTTCCTTCCACGGGTCAAGGTGTGTCAAGTTGCAGAAGTTAAAGGTATGAAAGTTTGATTTTGCAGTCGTCATGGTCAAAAGTTGGCTTAAACACGAGTCCAAGTGAAGCCGGCTCAAGGCCAAAAGGTGCAAATGGTCAAAATGCAATGCAGTAGTACAACTCAACACAAAGGAGCCTCTAGGGTATAAGGCCAGAACGAAGTGAAGAAGCAAAGAGGAATGAGTCTTCATCACATAAGTCATGGCGGGACTACAGAGGACTCCCGAGCCTACTCAAATCGGAGTAGCATGGGCAACAAATGTCAGTGAGGTGCTAACTATAGTGCCCATATAAAGGATGGCTTCTACCATCATGTCATGATTTAAAGAATCGGTGAGTGAAGATGGTTTATGAACCATAAGACAATGGGATCGACCCTATGGCAAATGTATCGACAAATGGAGGTTAGTATGCATAATGCAATGGAAAAATGGCTTCCCTAACCTATATGCCAGTGAGAAAACGATACCTGACATGACAGGTCAACAGTCATGGAACCATCTTGAAACCATCGAAAAAATGTCCAAAATGTCTTGAAAGTCAAACCATTCTCGACATTCCAAGCTCCCAAGTTAAAAGTTACATGAGACCAAACAAAATTAAGTTTTGAAAAAAAATTGCATTTTCAAAGCCTATAAAAGAGTTTTTGGACTCACCATTTTCACCATTTGAGTTTGAGAGCAGAGAAGTGGAGCAAAAGGAGAAAAATTTTCCATATGCCAAATTCAACCGTTCAGATTCTTCCAAAATCCCCAGGTAACTCTTATACTTGTCTTGCAATCAATTGTGACTAGTTTTAGAATTTTTAATTTATGTTTTAATGTTGAATTTTTTGTCAAAAATTTCACCATGGCGTATACGCGGGTTGGAAATATGAAACCCGCATACACGCGGGCCCTACACGCGACTGTGTGTAAATGGACCTGCGTATACGCCGCGAACATTTCAAACAAAAAAACTAACGGTCTAAAATCATTTTTTCTTCAGGATGCCAGTCACTTGGCGAGAAAGAGAGCATACCGCAGTGGATGATGAGGTCATGAATGATCCCAATGCTTTGGATTCCTTACAGGGATGTGGTTTGCTAAAATTCTTCAAATTTCCAAATATGAAAGCAAACACATGTCTACTTGAGATGCTCATTGATTACTGGAGTATCAAGGATGATTCCTTTATGATTGACCAGATGCCACTCAGGATAGAAGTGGAAGATATTTATTTCATCACAGGCCTTTCCTGAAGGGGAGAGGTAGTACATTCCAGGGGCAAGACACGAGGCAATCTCTCGATCGAGGACTACGTACATATATATTGCCCGAGACATCCAAAAAAGGTTGGAAGTCAAATTTCAATCACACATGTGGAGAGTTTATCGCTGAGGATAATCCTGTTCACCATAGCTAGAGTGAACGGATCAGCTTCTCTGCACCAGGCATCACGGCTAGCCATGAGCTTGGCGGTAGACTGTCTCACCACCATATTCGACTGGTGTACTCCTCTTCTGGCCAGCCTGAAAAGCCAGCTCACTTCCATCAAGAGAGGGCAGACCAAAAACTTCGGATATGGGACTATTTTGTGTTCTTTCTTTTTTGAGAGGGTCCCTGCACTTCGTCCTAGAGTACTGGTTTCAATCAGCACCCCACGAGATCCACGAATGGGTAGGTGGGCTTACCTATGAAATGTCTAGGAGGTGGGGACTTCCCACGGACTGCATTTGATGATGACTTCTTTTCCTAGTGGGATCAGCAAATCATCGCCATAGATGACTACCCTTATGTTGGGTTGGATTTCCGAGGAGATCCCGATCTAGTATTACCACCAACTGCAGCATGGGGTGACATTGGTAAGTGTTTTTTGATTTTATGATTTTTTGATGATTTTTCAAATATAATAATGAATTTTGAAAAATGTTTTTGATAGGATTCAAATGACTAATATGATGTTCATGTTCCAGATATTGGGCCGGTACGACTAGATGAGTTCCCACGGCATAGATGTCATGGCCGAGGGGCCGAAGAGGCAGCTGCAAACATAGAGCGACTACTTCACACAGTTCAGCAGCACTTGGTGAGACTGACTCACGGAGTACCAATGGCAGTCGTAGAGGATCTTCCAGTACATATGCAGCATCATGTGGTTGGCATGCCACGAGACTGGGTCCGCACTCTTAGGCGTGTGGGAAACGCAGTAGTTGCCTATTTAGCCACTCATCTTGAGCCGAGGCATTAGATGTACTAGACATGAT
The DNA here is from genome assembly GCA_031772625.1 of Pinus tabuliformis. Taxonomy (NCBI): domain Eukaryota; kingdom Viridiplantae; phylum Streptophyta; class Pinopsida; order Pinales; family Pinaceae; genus Pinus; species Pinus tabuliformis. Next base: position 349,255,320 of record CM062820.1, on the reverse strand, counting down.
TATGGGCATTTGAGTCCCAATTTTGTATATTATTTTTGGACAGACTTATGTACACTCAAGATGTTTTATGATATATATATACAATTCGATTTTTTGATGCTTGATTTTATTGTGATGAATGATTGATGTGCCAGTCTAATGCTTGATTAGTGATAGAATCAGCTAACCAATTATGAGATCTTGGAATGTGCAAATAATTAATATAAGTAAAAGATCTTTGCAACAACCTCACCCTTAAATACTGGCAATATAAACATGGATCCCTTACCCGATAAATGATATTCAATTTTTGACACTATCAATTGTGAATCAAGATAAACTACCAACGAGTCAATTTCATGAGAAATTGCCTCAGATAGTAAATTAATGATGGCAGTATACTCAGCCATATTATTTGAAGCAGGACCAATGCATACTCCCCTTGATACCATCAAATGACCAGTTGGATAGTAGAGTACCCAAGCTGCAGAAGCGAGGTTCCGAGTGTGTCGGCTAGCACCATCGGCGAATCTAAAATAGACCAAGTCATCCATCAACACCTGCCACAACAGACCAAAAAGTGTTGATATCAAAAACTCTCGATGAGATATGTACAAATATACACAATGTACAAAGAAGCCATTGCCTAGCTGCTACTTAAGCAAAGTACTTCTTGAGGTAGAACCCGTTTCAAGACTCCACCAACTTGTTTCCTTCAAAATCGATTAACTCATATGAACCTTTTTCTAAAACTCATTTAATTATGAAGGGACCATACCACATAGGCTTGAACTTGCCTGCCCCCAAGGTGTCCTTGTCTTGGTCGTAGACCAAGACGATGTCGCCTTTAGAAAAGACTCGAGGACGGACAACTTTATCATACTGAATTTTAACCCTTTTCTTATGAGCCTCATTCATCGTGGCAGCATCTCGACGCTACTCATCGAGATGTTCAAAATGAAGGAGGCACTCTTCGAGACTAGAAGTCTTTGGAAGGAGCTCAATAGCTAACTTAAGAGATGGGATTTCACATTCGATAGGAAAGATAGATTCCATCCCATAAACTAACTGAAAAGATGTAAAACCAGTAGCAGTCTTTACGGAGGTTCAGTATGCCCAAAGAGCCGAATACAACATAAGATGCCAATTGGATTGATTTTTATCAATTGTCCATTGCAGGATCGTCTTAAGAGTTTTGTTCACTGCCTTGACCTGTTCATTGGCCTGAGGATAATAAGGAGACGAATGTTCCTAACGAAAACCCAATTTAAGAGCCAATTCGGACATTAGTTGATTTTGGAAATGACTGCCATGGTCAGTGACAATCTCTCTCGGGATACCGAACCTTGAGATAATCTGATTAAAAAGGAACAATGTTGCCGTTTCACTATCGTTTTTATAAGTGGGCATGGCCTCAGCCCACTTCGTAAAGTAGTCTATAGCCATGATAATGTACTTGTGATTCGCCGCTGAAGGCAGATTACAAGTTGTAAAATCGATACCCCACTTAGTAAAAGGACTGACAGTGACAACGGGAAAAAGAGGAGCTGGATGTGTGCGCATCTTCCGAGTATAGATTTGACAGGGGTGACAGCATTTGACCGCTTCAACATAGTCTTTGAAGAGCGAAGGCCAAAAATAGCCGGCACACAAGATATGTTAGGCTGTAGCAAGCCCTGATAGATGACCACCACAAGCTCCACTATGGCAATCAGTAAGTACTGACTCTGCTTCCTCTAAGGTTAAACAACGCCGAAGGATTGAATAAACCCCTCGACGATATAATGTATCACCGATGATAACATAATATTTAGCCAGGTGACGTAACTTTCAGCGTTCATCCTTAGAGAAAGTAGAGGGAAACTTTGAAGTCTAGAGATAGACAATGATATCTCCATACCAAGGGTCGAGTGAAGAGATGAGGAATAAATGTTCGTCGGGAGAAATTTCCTCATAAATAGTATCTTCTCCACAAGGCAGCTCAGAAATTAGCTCGGCAAAAACCATGGATTTATTAGACTTGGCAGACAAGAACTCGAGATCAAATTCTTGTGAAATGACTATCCATCAATTGTATTTGCCCCCAATCACTCAGCTACTAAGGACAAACTAAAATGGATTGACCGCCGCTAAGACAAAAGTTTTGCGTAGCAAGATATAATGACGAAGCCGCTGGATAGCATGGACAGCTTCCAAAGCCAACTTCTCAACCAAAGAATAGCAAAGTTCAAGACCTATCAAGCCTCGGCTCAAATAATAAGTCACATGCTCCGTGAGAGCAACGTCTTCTTGAACGAGAACCATACCAATGGTTGATTCTGCTGCAGCGAGATATAAAAGGAAGCCCCTACCATAATCTAGTGGACTCAAAAGCGGGGCAGAGACTAATGCCTTTTTCAAAGCATTGAATGACCGCTGCGCAAAGTCGTCCCACACGAATGGAACTCCTTTGCGTAGCAAACACATAAACCCTTTAGTGATCTCGATCTAATTTGCTATAAACCATCTTAGGAAATTAGCCTTCCCTTAAATACTTTGAAGTTGTCGAATTAAGGACGGGGGAGGCAACTGAATTATTTCCTCAACCTTGAAGGGATCAACTCGAATCCCTTCATTTGACACGATGAACCCTAATAACCGACCGTATATAACCGTGAAAATGCACTTATTGGGATTCAACCGGATGTTATAAAAATGACATCGCTCAAAAACCAATCGAAGATGACTAGGGTGATTAATTCTCTTTCAAGAACGAGCAGCGAGATCGTCCAAGTATGCTTCGATGATATGTTTAATGTCATGGAAATCATATGACATGGCCCGCTGGAAAGTAGCTCCAGCATTTTTAAGACCAAAAGGCATCTTTCTGTATGCAAAGGTACCCCAGGGACATATAAAAGTTGTCTTATGTTGATCTTCAGGACAGATAGAGATCTGATTATAACCGGAAAAAACCATCCATGAAGGGAAAAATCTCATTACTCGCACACTCGTCAATAATCTAATCGATGAATGGTGTGGGGTAATTATCTTTTGGACAGGGCTTATTTAGGTCTCTAAAGTCGATGCATACTCGGATTGTTCCTTGCTTTTTATCCACAAGGACTGGATTAGAAACCCAATCGGTAAGAGGAACAGGGTATATGAAACCCGCCTTGAGCAACTTCTCTACTTCAGCTTTACTGGCTACTGCTTTCCTAGTATTAACCGGCCGAAGCCTTTGACGAACCGGTTTGGAGTTTTCATATGTTTTGATCTCTGTTGAACTATAGATGGATCAATGTCGGGCATTTCTTCATAAGACCAAGCGAATACATCTCGAAATTCCTTGAAAAGGTCGATGTAAACTTGAATTTCTTCAAGGGAACATTCGATTCCGATGAAGAGATTCTCAATCACGTTAGGGTTCGTAGAGATGTTTATAGATATAATTTTTGAAATCACCAACATATTACCTTCGGCATGAAAGTGTGCTGGAGCCAAAGGATTTGATACCGTACAAACATCACTAGTAAAGAGCTCAGAGAACCTAGATTCTACTTCCTGCAATGGAGGAAGAAAATATGAACGATGGTGTAAGTCTTCCCAAGGTCGATCTACACCCATCATTACTTCTAGGATTGCTTCTTCAGAAGGTAAAACCATATCTAAGCAGTCCAGGGCGAAGGTAGAATCAAGGGTCCAGGCTGGGGCCACATCACCATCTAGCTCCTCCTCAGAAAAAGGAGTAGAGTGGTCGTCTACAGAGTTAACGATAGACTGGTATCTAAGCTTAGTTGTAGACATAGGGAATTCCATTCCATTAACTTGTCCTTCAACTAATGTGGTCGTAGGTGAAGGCAAGGTCCAAGGGTCCGAGAAATAATGAGTTCGGAAGAACTCTTTTCGAGGAGACTCCTTAGATGATGAAATGACATTGATTCTAGCGATAGGAGAGGGAAAATCAAAGGTACCCATCAATGAGGAATACATCCCAACTCCTAGATTCTCTATAGGCGGACGAGGGTTATCCACTGAAGGCACATTAGAGTTGGAAGTTGCTTGAGGATCGACTAGACAATAATCCAATTGATCAACCTTAATGATTTTCCCTTCATGAGGAAAGTAAATGACATGAAACATAGTCGAAACAACGACGCCCATTTCGTATACCCAGTTCCTTCCTAAGAGGAGATTATAATCTAGGTTAGCATCAATGACTTCTACTTCAATATTGACAACCTTCCCCCCAACACATATGGGAAAGGCTGGGATAATCCCATGCGGCTTATGAGAATGCCCATCAAATGCAGTTAGGAGGGTAGGTGAAGGAACAGCCGAAGGCGATCCAATAGCCTTCCAACATGACATCGACATGACACACGTGGAAGCTCCTTCATCAATAACGGTACGAAAAATGTTAATTTTTCGATATGTAGACTTTATTTGGAAAGCCATATGATGAGGGAGTCGCTTTTTGACATTTAACATGTCGAAAGTGAGCACTAAAGAGTTAGTTGGATCAACTGCCCCAATCGCCGAAAGTAAAGCACTTCGTTGAGCTGGACACGACTGGAGAACCTCTAAAGTGGACATGGTACATGGACTCTGAGCTAGATCCTCAACAATGGAGTAATTTTGGGTGGCCCTAGCATTAGGATTAATAGTCGCGCGTTTAGCAGAACCTTTCGGTATCCGTGGTATAGTCTCGACAGGGGGTCGCTCAATATGAAGGTCGGTATTTCTGGGAGCAGTTTTATCCTTGGAAGTTTCGGCTTCACTGTAATCACGTGACCGAGTAGCCACATGGACATTAGAACCCATCATGAAAACATTTGATGATTTCTCCCCTTCCTGGTTGCCCCCTACGGAGGTACTAGGGTTTGAACTCGCACTAGCAAGAAGTTGGTACCCTTGGGGAAAAGGGTTTGTTAACACAGCTTGAGAGCTAGAAGTCCCTTGCTGCCCTAACTAGCGCTAAGTACCTTGAATCTTGGGGCGTAGATGAGTTAAATGGTCTCCATTGCATAACTTGCATGGAAACTTAACTTTCTTTTTAGACTCATTTCTACCACCACCGACATTATTGCCGGATTTATTTGCATCAGCCTTCCCATCATGACTCTTTTTCTTACCTCATCCTTTCTTTTTCCCTTTGGAATTTTGATTTCCTTTGGGGTTATCAGATTGGACGGCATTAATTGAAGAGGGTTGGGAAGACGAAGGGTTAGACGATTTTACTTAGTTGTTAGGAGCAATTTGCAAAGACAACTGCTGCAATTGGCTCAACAAGTTCACCGCATTTGTGTCTACCAATCCAACGATACCATCTGCATGGGGACCTGGCTTCGACTTGGCTATATCAACCTTAGACCCAGGAGCATCTGGCAAGATTTTTTGTAGGATCCCAGACTGAGAGTAAATCAATTCTAATTGTTGGGCCCTAAAAATAGCTTGCTCCTTAGAATAGACTCCGGACATGGAGACATCCTTAGAGATTTCAGGTTGTAAAGATTTCAAAAACCATTCAAGACGGTATTCCGGAGGGATTTCGGCTTTAATGAGCCTCTTTCTCTGTCTCCATTCCTGAATATGGTCAGAAATGTGAGTTGTTGTGTCCTGACGAAAAGTGGCCAGAAGTTCAGTTCCGGCATCATAACGGACAGGCAACTAGAAATGATTTAAGAAAATATTAGCTAAGTCAGCGAAAGATGTAAAGTTGCCCCCTAGCAACTCTATATACCACTTGGCCGCATTACCAGTCAAGGTGCGTTGAAAAAGTCTCAACCTAATCGAGTCATCAATAAGGGAGTTTGATGAGCACCACAAATGGAATGTGGTTACATGGTCGCCTGGGTCTTCACCGCCCTTCCCTTCGAATTTTGGAATGTTCGAAGGGAGTTTGGTTGGGACTGGAGGCCAGGCCGGGTTGTATTTGATTTGATCTCTTGTTAATTTCGTGAGATCCGGCAAGTTCAAAGTTTCCAGGAAAGGAAGCCTAGGAGGACCTTGGGGGTTCCACCCTGACTAGGCAGAGCTCCCTAAGTTCTGAAAAGATTGGCCTGGATTTTGAAAGGCACCAGGCTGCCCGAAGTATCCAACATAACCAGATGAACAAAAGGCAAGCCTTGTGATCTAGCGAAACTTGGAGTTTGACCAACTCTGGCCGCAAAACCTCCATAACCGGCGAAGCTTCCTCCTAAAGGATTATAAGGAGTCGATAACCCCTGATAAGGATTCCAAGCAGAAGCTAAGGGAGGAATACTTTGAAATGAACTAACTGTGGAGTACGGCTCATTCCCTTGTTGGCTGAAAAATAGATTCCCAATTCCCATGCCACTAACCGCAGGGTTAGTCCAACCTTGAAAAGGATTGCTGCTTTGTCCGTAGAATAAAAAGGCATAGATCCTACTGTCGGGTTGGAATGTGGTATATGACCACTTCCAAAAGGAAAACCCTGGAATGAAGTCGATCCACCCATCATGGATGTGGAGGCACTAAACGGAACTGATGGAATACCCTATGAATGGGTGCCAAACAGAAAAAATCCAGAACTAAAAGCATTGGTTTGGGAATTTCCACTCGTAGAAGGAATGGAGGTAGACCCAACTAAGGATGTGCTAGCAAAAGATCCAAATAAAGAAGCAGAGGGGATGGAAATCGTTCCTCCCCCTTGTACTGATGTTGGAGTCTGCATAGTTGTAGCACTTGTAGTAGAAGCCATGCTTCCAGTAGTGGTCATCGATGGTAAGTGTGTAATGTGACCTGGACTTGACGGTCTATGCGTCGGAGTCCCAACGTATCATAATACTTCTGGATAACTAGAAGGTAGGGGAGAATTCGGAGCCGCTAACGACTCTAGGAGTTCTTCTACCTCTATGTTATCTTCCGTCTGAAAAAAAAAACTCAAGAAAGAACTGGAATGTTCCTCTCTTGTTCTGTGGAAGTACCAGGCCTATTCTGAACACTAATGCCCCTGAGAGGAGGATCAATCCCTGATGCGTCAGCTGCCACGGGATGAAACCCACCGGTAGTATTACCTCTGCACCTTCTAGGAAAGGGCTCTAAACTCGGTGGTGAAAGACCATGCAGTCTTCGAGACCGTCTAGGTGATCGGTCAGCCACTTTGAATTTTTTATTAAGATCTAGCTAAAGACTCAAAAAAATTGAAAGCTAGGCCAACTAGGAGCATAGAGCACACACTAAAAAGTCCCTAAAAGATATCAGCCAGTCAAACAACTTTCGAGTATTTCCGCTCCGGGTGATGAGGACTGGACACCAAAATACAAGAAAGTGAAGTAAGGGGCCTTCCGAAGATAGTCTAGGATAATGATGGCCTAGTCCTATCAGCGAAGGTAATAGAGGAAGTTACGCTAACCTCCTAACAACAGCCTGTGCCGGTGCAAGCCCCCAAGCTTTGCAAGGGTGCCCTCCAGTAGTACCGTTGAGAGTGATACAACGTCGACCTCAGGTGCCACGGGATTCCCCTCCGCAACCACCTGTGTAGATCCCTAGGAGTAGCAACTAAGGTTACCAACTCGTGTCATAAGCCAAGCGAAACAGTCTTGAGGTAAGATCCGACAAATAGGAGAGGGGGTATCTCTCTTCCCTATCTTCAAAAACCCTCGTGCTTAACTTCCATATCCGGAGCTTTCCTAGTCTCCCTAACGCTATTGGATTTTCACTCACTATTAAAACTCCTATGTTTGACAGTTCAAATGGCCTTAGAGAGTTATCTCTCCACTCACCTAATCCAAGGCCCTAAAATATCCTAAAACTTGTTGGTGTGTCTAACTTGACAATTATAAAAAGTTCTAGTATATTTTAATTAGCACTTGTTTTTAAATGGGTTGTTCTTTAAGTCAAGGGATAAGCGGAAGTGAAACTAGTGGTGTTTTGACGCAAAAGAAATTAATAAAAACCAAACTATATGCAAATGCACTTGTTTTCATTTTTCGATGAAAGAAATTTCTACTAGGTTCAGAGGAACTTCAAAGAAAGCAACAAATTTTTCTTTTCTTTTCTTTTCTTTTACTCACGCTTCACACTCACAAAAATTAACAAAACTATGGATGCCTAAAAAGATGCACAAATTTATCCTAATGCAATGAGTACATGCTGATGCAAGACTTAAGACTACTCTAAATCAAGAAATGAAAGTAACTTGTTTATCAATATGATTTGCCACTTAAAATGTTTAGATGGAATATGAGTTGCTAATGCTCATTTTCGTCTCTACACTAAAAGCAAGTTTCAAGACAAACAAAAATGCACTTTCATTCACTAAAAGGAAACTAAATCAAAACCAAGTTCAAGAAAGCAAGACCAAGTTTCAAGAAGTTTTCTTCAAAAACAAAACAAAAAATGACTTTTCAAAAGTGCTCTAAACAAGACTGAAACTTTATGATCGAAGAATAGGTAATGAAACACTTTGCGAGTTTGCAACAGAAAACAAGTGAGAACTCAACAAAAATGTGTTTCAAAATTCTCTTAACAATAAAAAAGCAGCAACAAGAGCTTGGAAATAAAGACCAAAAGATTGAAAAGACAACTTTCAAGAAAGTGTGAACCAACAACTTTCGGAAAGCAAGAAAAGTAGATGGTCATAAAGATACAGTTTTGACATGCAAACCAAAAAGTCACCAAAACAAAACTTGACACAAAGATTGAAATCAATCTTTCTACCCTGAAAACACAGAGCAGCCAAGATTCCTAGCAAGAAATCTTGTGTGCTTAAGCAAAAACGATGATGTTTGCAAGAAAAACAAATAAGACCAACACTTTCCACAATCAGAGAGAATTGAAATCAGATACTTGCTGTAAAACTAAAGACTGACATAGAAAAGTAACTGTTCAGGACTGAACCAGACCAGCAGACAGACCTTCAGAAACAAAAAGATTTGAAAAATCTTGAAAATTACAAGATATACGCGATTGTATTGATGTACAGCTGCGTGTATACGTGACTGAGCCTAAGGAAACCTGCGTATACGTGGGTTCACTTAAGGAAACATGTGTATATACGCTTCTGTAAATAAGAAAAACAGCGTATATAAAAGATTTCAAGAAAAAACAAAAAACAATCTGAAGAAACTGATCAAACTTACAATTCAAATTCCTACAGGAACAGACTACACAGTAACAGCAAGAAAACAGACAGCTAAGCCCTGATTGGCTTGAACCAACCCAAACTAGGAACAACAATACTGTTGTCCCCAGTGGAGTCACCAATTCTGTTAAGGGATAAATTCCCCTAGGGTCTTGGGTTGATACCCTAGCAGATCGAAGGTTATCTATACAGAGAAACACTCCTTCTTCATCTCCTTCATCATCATTCATCATAACATGATATAATACCTGCAACTAAAATCCACTCATGACAAGATGGCATCGGTCTGATAAACCCCTAGTCTAACATGCTTCATGACAAGCACTAACTGAGTTGGAACAAGGTGATAGGCTGGGATACAGGCTCAGAGATTGCACAATTGCGTAGTTCAGGAGGTTAGGGGTTAGGATTGAGCCTTGATTCTACACAATTCACAGTTCAGGTAGGTCAAGGCAAGACATCTGCATAGTTGAGGGGCTCAAGGGGTCAGGCTGAAGGCTTGAGTCTTGAGGTTTCCCACCGCGTAATTTTGGAGTGAAAAAGGACTAGGGATTACGTAGTTGCATAGTTCAAGAGGTCAAGTCAGAGGCTTGTTGCTTGAGACTGTGCAGTGAGAAGAAGAGCATGACTAGGGATAGGGTTTGTGCAGTTATGGAGCTCAAGGGTCAAGGCTGAGCATTGAGACTACGCAGTGCGCAATTTTAGAAGGTAGTGACTATGCATTGTGTAGTGCCAAGAGGTAAGGTTGAAGCTTGAGGACTGAGATTGTGTAGTGCATAGTTTAGGAAGGTTGAGTGAGGCCAAGTTGCTCAGGAATGCACTTTTTTGGATTTGGGTAAGTATGGGGTAAGTGAGGCCAAAATGAAGAATGATAAAACTTGAGCGTGATCACACACTTATAACATTTGACGACACACATGGATCACTTAGAACACATGAACAATGTAATACCACTTATGCGACGACATTGCAACAAATTTCCCCATGTGCGACACTAAAGGTACACTTTGCGATGATAGTGACGACACTTGTGCGACAGTGCTTGAAACTTTGAGAATGAGTGTGATACATGTATAGATGATAATAATGACTCATTAGCACCAATATTACATCTTGAATCAAACCAAAACTACATACATGCAATGTGTGATGCTTGCCATGATAAAAGACAACACTTGCTAAAGTAAGAGGAAATTGCAAAAGACACTTGCAAAATGTGAATGACATTGAAAGAGACACATGCCAAAACAAAGATAGCATGAAAACAACAATTATCATAGTGAAAAGAAGCAAAAGTGATAGTTGTAAACTTGAAAGATACACTTGCAAAAGCGAAGGTGTGCAAAAGTTCCAGTTGGAAAAACTCACCGAAATAGAACAACAATCACAACCAAAATTGAGAGATTGTCAATGAGAGTGTGCACTGATTGTCGACATAGGTTGAAAATTGCACATGCACTGTCTTGATGGACTTGTATTATGCCTATTCAAGCTTTCATAAAAGAGTGTGCCCATGAACTTGTTGTGGACTAAGCATGTGTGAGCAGGTGCCTTTAACACTTACATACTAAGAAGAAGGCTAGAATACTTAACAAAGCAACGAACAACCATAAAGTAACTATGGAACGGACGATCGCAATATCCACAGTAGGCTCCAAAATTCAAGTGTAGACTAAATTTTGGAGGTTGTTTTTCGTAACGACAACATTATCTTAAGAAGTTACACAAAAATGCAACCTTTGTTCTAACAATTACCTTATAATTTCATTGTGTTGAACATTTAAAATTTCTAACATCTATATAGTTATTCTAAGAAAATAATTTCAATTACTTGTCCTTTTTTCCAACCTATTTACTTAGAGTTTATTTTCCTTAAACATAATTTAGATATAAAACATCTTACAACTTCAATTCATAAAATGATCACACACTAAGGTATTCAAAACACTGACTTGAAAATAATGAATCATAAATTAAGAATGGAGTTATTAGGCTCCACCCAACCATGACTTATTTCAACAAAAAGTCCCCTTGAGCTCTCTGTTATGCAAGTCCTTTTTCTTTTTCTTGTCTTGTTCCTTTTTCCTTTCACCCAGTTCTACACTGCGTTAATTCATTGCCAGCAAAAGACAAAAGAAAAATTCCCTCTACCAAAACAATTGGTAGTTGGTAACTACCTCCACCTCATCCACTAGGTGGCAAGTAGTTACTAGCTCATTAATGAGCCCCACTTTCTCACTCTCAAAGACAACGTCTTGTGTTTAAGGGAATTTATTGATCGATTTTTCCATCATCATTAATAATATAATCATTTAGATTAGATTCCTAGGTCTTAATTGATAGGGGTAACCATTTTCAATCATTAACTTGCATCCTTATCTCTTTCATCCAAGTGTAGCTTCAAATTTAATTTCCATATTCCTTTATTTTTATTAATAGCATAATAATATAGATCCACATTAAATATTTATCAGTAGTACAACACTAATAAATTAGTTTTCAAATATAGGTCTTTAAAATCAAGACAATAAACACACTAATCTTATACAAATTTACAATATAAACTCCAAGTTAGGGGATATCACATGCTCCCCTGCTTGAGTTTGACACTATCCTAGTGTCTTCTCTAAAATTATGGAATTCAACCCAATTTTTAAAATAAGGATGGATATGCTTCTTTAAAAGAATCTTCCAATTCCCAAGTTGCCTCTTCTGGGTTGAAATTCTTCCATTAAACTTTAACTTGGGCTATGTTTCTATTACGGTGCGTGACTTCCCTCTGATCTAGAATATGTAGAGGTTATGCGAGGAACTCTACCTCTAGTTCTACCTATATAACATTTCAATCAATTATGTGAGCTAGATCATGTACATATTTCTTTAACAAAGACACGTGAAACACATTATGAATTTTTATGTTTTCTTGAAGAAAAAGTTGATAGGCCACTAAACTAATCCTTGCTAACACTTCAAAGGGTCCACAATATATGGGTGATAGCTTGACACAATTGCCAAGTCTAAGTGTGTTCTTCTTTGGTTTCACTTTCAAATAAACATGGTCACCAACATTGAATTATTTTTTAACTCTCTTTAAATATGCACAACTCTTTTCAGACATTCACCCTAATGTCATATTCCAAGCATGAATGTGGGATATCATAGAACACATCAATCAAAACTCATCCACGGATTCCAGAGTCCATCCACCTCAACCCATAAAACAGTGATTCCACCTCATGGTCGGACATCACAAAACCATCATCAAATCGGTCTCTATCCCATCCATCTAGGGCCCAAGATCATTTGTTCCAACCCAGATTCCAAGACTAGTAACTCAACCCATGGCTCCATGCCGAGCTCCAGAGCATTTTTCCAACCAAGGCTCGAGGACTATCAACTCAACCCACAACTTATACTGGGCCCAAGGGCATTTATCCAACCAAGTCTCCAAGACTAGTAACTAAACCTACCAAGGGCTCCAGGAACTAATAACTCAACCCAAGCCAAGGAAACATGAGAACCAACCAAAAACATAAAATGAAAATAAACCCACAATCACCATGGCTATCCAGGAAATGGAAAGGCTAGGAAATCCACGATCAATCCAGGCAATACTCCATGCCAATGATAGATCACAACCAATAAACCACATGCATATTCCATGCATGTCAAAACTAGTGAAGAAATCGTACATGTAACTCGGTACGTGCTAGAAAATATGATGTAGATTTTGATCCCAATTCCTTCTTGCACTTTCCTGCTCTTCCTTTGCCTTCTTGCTCCAAGAATCCAAGTATGACACACCCTCCAAGAGTGCTCCAATAAAACTCTAGGTCTCCAAGAGTATGAGAGAGAGAATAGAATAGAAGAGAGCTCCACCAAAACCTATCAAAAGCCTACCCATTGATCCTCGGAAGCCTTTTTATCAATGAGGCCTCTATTTTCTTCATTTTCCATTATTTTCCTTCATTTTCCTCCTCATATGCAACCTGTGACCTTTCACCTTCCTTTTCTCCTAATTTCCATTATTTTCATAAACAAAATGCCAATTAATGCCTCATGCCTTTCCAAATCCTTTTCCATTTCCTTTTCCAATTTCCTTAGCCATAATAAACTGAATCAACACACATTAGGATGTTTCCCCCACCATTTAGCTTGGAATACATGTCCCATCACTATGGCCTTTTATATTTTTACATGGATTTTTAACCAAGGTTGTTACAGAACCCTCCCCCTTGGGGGAACACTATCCTTGATGTTCAATGACACCTATAACCAATAAGGCTATAGAAAACAAAACAAACTTCCCATATAGCTTTATAACACAGCTCATTGCAGTATTTACAATGACCATTGCTGAAACATGACAATCATACCATTTACTGGAGCTTTATAACATAGCTCATTATGATATTTACAATAACCACATATACACATACACATTTGCTTCAACCAACAAATAACCATATTGTCTATGGAGCTTTATAAATCCAGCTCGATACAATATTTACAATAATAAATAAATGTACACATATGCACATTTTCTCAACCAACAAATAAAAGGATATGATGCCTGCATCCGTAACAAGGGAATCTAGAGGCTTACACCTCCACCCTCAAAGTAATACTCAGATTCACCTCCTTCCCAGGAAGTCCAAAATCCACTTCAAAGTCAAATATGCATCCAATGTCCAGCGCTACAATCCCGTGCCACTTCTCCTCTCAGTGAATAGTTATCGACTCATTGTTCCAAGGCACACTCCCAATGTGCATATGATTCCATCTGGAAATCCTAATGACCAAAAAATTCCATCTACGACCTTCTCTTCTCTGTTATATAGTCGCTCGGGCAATCCAATCATCCCCTTCCATGCAGTCATTCACCTTCCAAGTTCTACTGGCACCCCAATCTCAGGTAGTCCATCCCTTGGCAATGCTTCCTTGCATCAGAAGATACAAAACCAAGACATATACCTGCCTCAAGCCATCATAAAATATTATTCATATCATGCTCATGGAAATCAATGATAACTATTGGGTACCAGTGTCCCACAATGGCCCTACTCCTAAAGTGCTCTACCAGCATAATGCTGCATGTTTCAATTTCTTTCACTGCTGCTGCTAATTCTTGTAGTTGATTTCAACCATCCAACTGGGCATGTTCATGCTTCCTGTACCAAGCACATAACTTCCATTAGATTTAAAAATAAATTGAAATAACTTCAAATCATACCTCATTGGTAGCTTGTCAATAAGGTACACTTGCAATTATGTTCATTTCGTGTCACAACTAGTCAAACTAACATCTTGACCAATTCATCATGTATAAACATATCACATCAGGTTAGGTTAGAACACAACCACCATAGATCAGCATCATAAATCACATGTAACCATCATAAACCAGAATCATAGATCACATGTAATCATCATAGACCAGAATCATAAATCATGTGCATAGTAAAACTGAACAAAATACTGATACTTATCCTTTAGTCGATCCTTAGCTTCTACCTTTGTTCTTTTTGTACACACACCGGATTGATTACCACACTAGACAAACACCCAATGCCTTCTCCTAAATCATGTGCACATACACATAGTGTGCATCACACACATACAATCACACACTACATACAACACTATGCAATACATGCACCTACACCTGACATACAACACATACACCTACACCTGGTGTACAACACAACACAAATACGTATATAGAGTGCAACACAATGAATGTATATGTCATGATACCATGACTACACAATGCACATACATAGTGCCACGTGCCTGCAACACAGCATGTACGACATCCACTCAATCCCATATGTACACCACTACAACATGTACAAAGCACCACCCGCACAACATGTGCCCAACATCACATGTACACAACACCACCTGCACAACGTGTACACAACGCCTCATGTACACTGCATCACCTGTAAAATGTGTTCAAAATATCACATGTACACAATACCACATGTACATAGTACCACATGCACAACATGTACACGACACTATATGTACACAACACCACATGCATGACATGTACACAGCACCACCTGCACACATCACCAATTGTACCACATGTACACAACACTACATGATTACAACACCACTTGTACAATCATGCACACAACACCATATGTATATAGCACCATATGTACAACATGCACACAATGCCATATGTACATAGCAATGCATATACAACATGTACATAACACCATACACAACACTGCATATCCAACATTCACACAACACTATCTGTACCACCTTGTACATAACATTTCATAAACAACACGTACACACACTGTATATACACAACACCGAATTAGCATAACATCATAGATGCAACATGTACAACATATACAACATATGCACAACAGTAGTACCACACATCCAAAACCACATTGCCTCTGCAAAGAAACCTTGCTTCCAGTGTCTTATCCATTCTTATCCCAGCATGTCACATACCACACTAATTTCATTTCGCTGATGTATCCCTCTGTATAGCCTGTCCATAACATAGACCTAATATAATCACATAATATCAACTCATAACCACATGATACTGACCTCATAAATATGTCAGGCTACTCCTCCCAATTGATTCCTCGTAAGACCCAAAACCTCTTCACATCATTCACCTGCGTAAGCAATCATTCCTCCACAAGAATGATTCCTAATAACCCTGTCAGATAGTGACATACATACATATATATACATATAAATATTAGCATTGAACAATCATGATCCATGATGATGTTGTCAGACATGACATACGTACATACATACATGTATACATATATAAACATCAACACAATCATGATTACAACATAATTACCAAATATCATAAGGTCAAGGTTAAGAGAACACCCTTTATGCATGCAACATATGTGTAACATTGAGAACAACAGTTCCCAACATAATCAAGGCATTTGATGCCTCATATCCATTTACTTCACCTTTCCTATTATCTTTCTCATGACTATCCTGCCACTGTCCATTTACACCAATGGACCAAACCAATCCAACCAACTATCATAGTCTTACCTTTTACTACACTTACTTATGCACAGAGCTTCATCTGAATCTTACATTACCTTTCGGGTACCACACATCTCTCCCTAAGATCCATTAACTTTCCTCTTTCTCAACCAATTCCCAAGACTCAAAACTTAAAATGCAAGCACAAGAAACAAACAAGAAGAAAACCATGAAAACCAATAACAACATGACTCCACAAACAAAGTGGTATGGCCATACACTAGACATAAACAAAGTTGGCATTCAAGAGAAACTAAATAAAAAATGACCAAAAGCATGAGAATAATAGCAAACACTATGAATTAATCCTCATGGCTCCTAGTACTTCCAAAGAATAGCTCAACCTGAGCCTTCTTCAAAATTTCATGCCAACCTCTCTTGCCATGCAACTCCCTGCATCATGTTGTCATTAACACATCATTGTTAGTGCATAAATAAACATAAAAATACACCAAATACCTTATCTTATTGTGTCCAGCACATTACCTGCAACTGAACACATCCACACCATCTCTCAAGGGACTCCAATTCCCTTGACAAATCCACCTCTAACTAGAGACTAGATAATATACCTATCAAGTACATGTTCATCAATATAGCACATATCCATATAATGTCAAACAAAATCAAGGTTAATAAGACTTCCTTTATGCAAAGAGATCATTTGTTTAGAATTAGGGTTTCCAAACATAGCCAAAGGAATTCTTGTCCAATTCCTTTCCTTTACCTTTCTATCTTGCTGCAATCGAGGCTTACTATGTATTGTCACATCACCCAACTATTAGTTATACAAACACATCAATTATTACCTTGTCACGCTAATACCAAGCATGTTCCCTACAACTGCTCACACATGTCAACCACATGTTCCAACTATCAAGACAATAATATCTATCACTTTGAAATCAACCTTTACCAAGACTAACAATCATGTCATAATCCATACTCAAATCATAGTCATTAGACATAGCGCTAACTGTCACCTACTACACTTAAGTACATATCAACTATCTCAACACATACTAAGTACAACCATCTTAAAACAAGACCATTTGAACACATACTCATATTATACAATTCATCAAACGTTCAACCAACTTGCAAACATACCATGTTAAATAAATCAACTAGACGACGTAATCAAACCATCAAGCACCAAATATACGGCATAAGAGAGCTCATACCTCACTATATCTCAGGGGAGGCTATATTGTCTACCCAATAAAGCCAGTTAGCATGATATAACTTCTCAACACATCAACTTAAACATAAATAATATCATGCTATAAAAATCACTAACTAACATGTTCACGTCCTAACTCATAAACAATTATCATGTATGCATAGAAATCACATATGTATGATTGGTCTAGATTAGTACGACACCATATCAAAAATATGTCAGCTCATACCTGAATATCGCAACCATAACCATCTGCATAGGTCAAACCAATTTAACACAATACATATAACATCAAGATATTAAATGCAATGAACATAACCATCACGCATATGACCAATCCAAATTACAACATCAAGATCTCAATGAAATAACCCAAATCATCAAGTTAATAGCATATAACAACAATAAGTTGTATATCATGTTCATCAATAACATATAACCTAATCATCAAGATAATTGTCATATAATAATAAAAATTTAACCAATAACATACTCATCAACAAAATATAACATAATCATCAGGTTGTCTAATATAAAACAACAATAGCAATGCATACAACTACATGTTACTATCATTCTTGACTATCCGACACATGTGCATATAACTACACTAATAAACTAATATCTATCATGAATGTAACCATAACATCAAAATACATGTACATAAACCTAATGCATATAACAATCCTTGACTTACATACCTACATGCCAAACATACAATACCTGTATGATGATCTGCTCTTACCCCAAAGTCCAATGCTGCAACCTCATTATGATGATCTACATCTCCTGCTCTATCTCAGCCAACACATTAGCATCATAACAACCAATATCACCCTAATGACCTAAATTTCATACCATGACTTCACAAGGCATGTTTGACCTACTATTCATGCATAACTATAACCAAGACCATTCATGCATGACAATTGCATATAGACATATAACACATGAGCACCAAACCATATTCACATCATTCTAGCTAGAGTCCAGTCATCAATGCATGACCATATCAACTTCACAAACCATGACCTCATGCATGACAAAAACCATTATTCCATTATACAAATTGTCACATGTAACTATCAATGTGCATAAGCAATTCCTAATCAACTACACATATGCATGAATGCATGTAGTTGAGCATGAGTGATCAATTCTTGTAACCAACCTACAAGACTAATACATGTAATCAAATATTCAAGAATAAAACCCAACATACAAAGATGTAATCAAGCTACATATAATCATGTAACCAATCATATACTCTTGACAATACATTCCACAAAATCAGCATCAAACTCCTCATGATAACCTTACTACCACCATGATCAACATGATGCAATGAAACAAACACATGGGGAAAGTGTAAGAGACACACATGTAACTAAAAAGCATGCATGACCAAGCACCTTCACACAAGGAGAGCGCAACCAGGCTCTGATACCAATCTGTGGTATCAGATATGACCCAAAGAGAGCACAACCCACTCTGATACCACTCTGTACAACCCTCCTCCCACATCCACTCAAGCAACTGGCCAACCAGGGTAAATATGTGATGAGAGTCCACTATGATATGATTTGACCTCCTAAGTCATGTTAAGGAAGTGGAACCGATGGAAACACACCATACATACATTCAACATCAGCTTCACGGCCCTCAGGAACCCATCCAACACTTCAAACAGCTTGCCCTTAGGTCCCATTGTCCTTTTGGACAATTTAAGCCTCAGTCGCTCTCATGTTATAGGCATGACAGCGTCCAAAAACCTAAAGTCACTCTCACAGGCTTGCCTACAAACTTCCACAGACTAAATTTTCTAATGCTATGCCAATGTCCCCAAGATTTGAACCACTTTTTTAGGCCTGGAGCCCAGGTCATTGCCCAAAATTGAACCATATTTTCATAACAGTAAAATAACAATACTAAATCAAATTCTTGAATGAAACCTTGATTGGACCCCTACTAGCCATGACATTCATTTCGTCAAACATATCACGAATATGTAATCTATAGGTGTAAAGAACATATATGAGCATAGGGGTCTCATACTTATCTAAGATTTTCCATGAAGCATTGATGCCTCAACACATTAACTGCCATTCCATCCATTAGTTCATAGATACATTGTTCATTCATATACAAGTAGAAACATGATGAGATCCATACATAGTTGTTGTCATAAAACATATACATAACCAGCATAATAGGGACAAAAATACCAATGAACTCACCACCATATAAACCTCATATAATCCAGTATAATGCTCATATAAATACAAGGAGAAATAACCTCTTATTGATGATGCAAAATCCAAACCCGGGATGGGACTTTGACACTCCACCCGACCATAGAATGGCTGAGCTAAATCTCTTTTCATCCATTCACCCCCGTGCCATATTCCAAACATGAACGTGGGATCTCATAGAACACATCAATGAAAACTCATTCAAGGCTTCTAGAGGCCATCCACCTCAACCCATGAAATAGTTATTCCACCCAGTGGTCGGACATCACAAAACCATCATCAAATTGGTCTCTATCCCAACCATCTAGGGCTCCAGAGTGTTTGTTCCAACCCAGCTTCCAGGAGTAGTATCTCAACCCACGACTGCATGTTGGTCTCTAGAGCGTTTTCCCAACCAAGCCTCCAAGACTAGTAACTCAACCCACAACTTATGCAGGGCTCTAGAGCGTTTGTCCAACCAAGTATCCAGGAACTAATAACTCAACCTAAGCCAACGAAACATGAGAACCAACCAAAAACAGAACAACGAAAACAAACCCACAATGACCATGGCTATCTAGGAAATGGAAAGGCTAGGAAATCCATTGTCAATCCAAACAATCCTCCATGCCAATGACATATCACAACCAATAAACCACATGCATACATCATGCATGCCAGAACTAGTGAAGAATTCATACATGCAACTCGGTACCTGCCAGTAAATCTGATATTGTTGTTGATCCCAATGCCTTCTTGTGCTTTCATGCTCTTCATTTTCCTTCTTGCTCCAAGAATCCAAGTATGCCACAGCCTCCAAGAGTGCTCTAAGAAAACTTTGTCCAAGATTATGAGAGAGAGAATAGAATAGAAGAGAGCTCCTCCAAAACCTATCAAAAGCCTACCTATTGATCCTCATAACCCTTTTTTATCAATGAGGTCTCTATTTTCTTCATTTTTCATTATTTTCCTTCATTTTCCTCACATGCAACTTGCGACTTTTCACCTTCCTTTTCTCCTAATTTCGATTATTTTCATAAATAAAATGTCAATTAATGCCTCATGCCTTTCCAAAGCCTTTTCCATTGCCTTTGCCAATTTACTTAGCTATAATAAACAGAATCAACACCCATTAGGATGTTTCCCCCACCATTCAGCTTAGAATATGTGTCCCATCACCATGACCTTTTATATTTTTACATGGATTTTTAACCAGGGTTGTTACACATACACTCTCAACGTGTCTTCTAAGATCTAATTAGTCCTTTATGTTTGACCATCATTCTGAGGATGATAAGTTGTGCTAAAATTCATTTTTTTCCCTTGCCCTCAAATAAAACCTTCCAAAATTTAGAAGTAAACTTTGCATCTGGATATGAAATCACATTCTTAGGCATACCATACAATCCAAAGACTTCCTTTGTGAATATTTATGCGAAGTTAATGGATTTGAAGGGATACCTTATAGGGATTAAATGTGTTACCTTACTGAGTGTGTCTACCACCACCATTATAGAGTCATGTTGTTTCCTTGTTTTAGGTAGACTGATATTGAAATCCATGGATATTATCTCCCATTTCCATTTTGGAATGGGTAAATGTTGTAATAACCCAGTTGGATGTTGATGGGAATCTTTAACTTGTTGACATTATGAACATTTGGCTACATATTATGTTACCTCTGCTTTCATTTTAGGCCAATAAAAATATTTTCTTAACATAATTATTAGCTTCCTATAACCAGGATTTCCAGTTGTAGGTTTCTTATGCAATTCATCAAGATCAATAAATTTCAAATATGAATCATAAGCTATATAAATTATATCCCTGTATATCAGAAAATCTTGATTATTTACTGGAAAATATCTTTCTTCATCTTGTGAATTAGATTTTTGAATTTTTCTCTTAATTTTACATATTCTTGATCAAAATTTACAATTGCTTTCACCTTTTGAGCCAGATTTGTTTGCTAATTGCTTGCAGAAATGGCACAATTTGAGTTAATTTTATGCTAAGAGCATCTACTATTTTTTTTCCTTTCCCTTAATGCATATTATTTCAAAGTCATATTCACTAAGGAATACCATCCATTGTTCTTATCTAGCATTTAGATTTGGCTGGTCAAATAGATATTTGAGGTTGACATTATCAGTTTTTAGCTGGAATTTCCTCCTTACAAGATAATGCCTCCACATTTTTAAGGCATGAATGATGGTTCCTAGCTCTAGACTATGTGTAAAATAGTTTTTCTCGTGATCTTTAAGTTTACCAGACTCGTAACTTATTACATGTTTTTATTGCATTAAAACTCCCCCTAAACCTTCTTTATAGGCATCAATACAAAGTACAAAGTCTTTGTTGGGATCAACAAGTTTAAAAATTGGAGTAAGAGTTAACAATTGCTTCAATTTCTCAAAGTTGTCTTGACATTTCTGACTCCATTCAAACTTAATTCCGTTCTTTTGTAAAGAACTGATCAGGTATGCTAATTTGGAAAATCCCTCTATGAAATTTTTGTAATAACCCCTAATTCCCATGAATGTATGATACCAGCTACATCCTTAGGTACTGGCCACTCCATAATAGCCTTTATATTTTCCAGATCCACAAAATTCCCTTCTTCATAGAATACATGTTCTAAATAGTGAATATGTTTTTGATAAAATGAACACTTGTTAAAATTAACATATAGTTCATTTTCCCTAAGTGTTTAAAGAATCATCTTCAAATGTTGGTCATGTTCTTCTTTACTCTTTGAATATAATAATATATCATTTACGAATACAATGACAAATTTGTCCAAAAATGGGTTGACTACACTATTCATTGGACACATAAAAGTGGTTGGGGCATTAGTGAGTTTGAACGGAAGTACAACAAAGTCATAATTCCCATACTATGTTCGGAAGGTTGTTTTGTGAATGTCCTCGTATGTGATTCTAATTTGATGATATCCAGATCTTAAGTCAATTTTTGAGAAAATTGAAGCTCCCTTGATTTGATAAAACAAGCCATCAATCTGTGGCAATGGATAATTTTTCTTGATGTTCATTTTGTTGGGTTATCTATAACCTATACAAAGTATAAGGGTTCCATCTTTATTTTTAACAAATAATATTGTCGCACCCCAAGGCGGCACACTAGATCTTATATATTTCTAATCTAGTAGTTCTTGTAGTTGAATTGTAATTCCATCAGTTTTAGAATACTCATTCTATATGGGGCTTTATATACTGGGACTACTCTAGGAATAAGATCAATGGTAAATTCTATATCCCTTCTTGAAGTAAGTCCTAGAATTTATTTAAGAAAAACATCCTTATATTCTTCTAAAATAGGATAATCCTCTACAGATAATTTTTAAATTCCACTAGAAAAATATTCAATTTGAATTGCAAACATTTTTCATCCCTTTTGAATATATTTATTTAATTTCAAAGCACAAATTTTCATCACAAAAATGGCTCTTGGAATCCCTTTTACTATACATGTTTTCTCTTCATCATTGACGCGTGTAAAATACTTTTTTATATAGTTCAAGATTACCCTATGTGGTTCTATCCAACACATCCCAACAAAGACATCACAAGACCCAAAAGGAATAATGTTCAAATTTTGTTAGTATGCGTTCCTTTCACATCTATTAAACAATCTTTACTGATTTTAGTAATTCTTGTTTTATTTCCGACAGCCAATTGCATTAACTAGGGTTTATTATGCTTTTCCTTTTTAAGTCCACATTTTCAATTGCAGTAAGGGAAATATAACTTAAAGTATAACTAGGATCAATTAACACAGTTACAATATTTCCAAAGATTTTTCCTTGTATCGCCAACATAGTGGATTATTGATTGGCTTGTATATCATCTAGTGCCACACTAATCCTTGGAATATTTTGAACAACATCATTAACTGTAAAAGCTTCTTGAATATTATTCATTGTTTCTTTTCTAGTCTATTGAAATTGCAATCAAAACCCTCCAAAATTTTTCTCATAGTTGAATTTTGGAGCCTACTGAGGATCTTGTGATCTGTCACTCTATGGTTACTCCATGATTGTTTGATGTTTTGAAAAGTGTTTAAGTCTTCTTCCTAATTTCAAGTTGTCAAGTCACTTGCACACACATGCTCAGTCCCCAATAAATTCATGAGCAAACTTCTTGTATGCAAGCTTGAAAATTCATATCATCACTCATCTAGAAAATTCTTGTTCAACTCATGATGAAAGTCATTACACACTTCCGTTCACAGTTTCCCTCACTTTGGTTGTGTCTATACTTTTATTACAGAGAATTTTCTCATTTATCTCTTTTGCGCACTTCGCTTTCACAAGGGTCGCTTTCACATCTACGGCTGACATATTTTCTTTCTTCCACTTAAATAAGTGTCATTTTCATGTTATTTTCACTTTGGCATGTGTTTCTTTCAAGGTCATTCGCATTTTGCAAGTTTCGTATTCATGTTTTCCTCCTGTCACACATGTCGCTTTGTTGTTTCCACTCTCACATGTGTTGCACCTTTGCGTATCACCAAAGTTAGTTCTGGCACACCTTTTTGCATTACATATTCATACATATCATTTGAATATGCACTAGACACATTATTACATCTAAGCACACCTTTTGGTCACAATCATCATTCCTCTTGTAACTTGTGCTCTAAGTGTTGTAATGTGTCATTTCAACTGTCGCACTTAGAAAAAGGTGTTTCTTGTCTATTGTTTCAAGATGTGACTAATGTTCATGAGTTTTGCATATTCCAATGGCTTGTATTAATGGAATTTATGTGTGTGATCCATGTTAGGATTCATTTCTTTCTCCTACTCTATTGGTCCCACACTTTCCATTTTGAGAGCTCTTCTTGGTCCTTCAGGCCAGTGCAAATTCTAAAGGCAATAATCCTCTTACTAGGTGATGAACACAACTTATTCATGAGCCTCATTGACATATATTTCCTCCCATATTTATGTACTATGTATTTTCTAAGGTATCCTCCCTCCCACAGTGCATTAATACTTCAAATGGATAAGTCACCTAGCCGCGTGCTACCTCCCTTAGTGAAAGGTGCATTCCAAATGAACAAGTAGCCATTGTTGGAGAGAATTGTGCCCTCCCAAGCCTAAGCGCAATTTAGAAAAATGAAGCGCACTTTTGGAATAATGAAGCGCAGTTTGAAACAATGAAGCGTGCTTTGGAACAACGAAGGATCCTCTATCTCTTAAAAAGTGCCTAAAGCCTTTGAGAGCATGGTGCACACTTGAAACCTAAAGTCTTTGAGCACATGGCACACTCTTAAAGCATCAATCCTTTGATCACATGGCGCACTCATGAAGCCTGAAGCCTTTGAGCACATGGCACATTCACGAATACTAAATCCTTTGTGTGTATGGTGCACTCTTGAAGCCTGAAGCCTCGGAGCACATCGAGCACTCTTGAGGTATGAAGCCTTCATCCTTCCCTTAGAGCGCATGGTACAGTCATGAAGTTTGAAGCCTTCATCTGAGCACACTCCTTTGACTTGAAGAATTATGCCATCCTTGTTCCCATTGAGTGCATGAGCACACTTGGAAGGCTTGAAGAATGACCTCTTCGTCCCTTCAGTGTGCTCCCTTGTGCCCTCCTTATCATCCCATGAGCGCATGAGCGCACCCTTAATGATTTTGACTACACCCTCCTAACCAAGCCTTCTTCTTTTAACCCTCTCATAGGCCTATCATGAGTAGATCATTCCATGAGCTAGGTAGTGATAGAATAAATGTTTTTAGACTAATTTTGCCTCGTCATTTATGATTTTCATTGGAAGGAGTACCTTAGAGCATGAAAAGGTGGTGCTCAAGAGCATATCGCAAGGGGAAATCATAAACAAACACCTATGGATAAGAAGAACAAAAGAAATCTATCATGGAGACATGAAGCAGATCATGGACCAAGACAGAAAGAAGACATTGCATGATGACTTAGGAGATTCCAATATTGATCAAAGACCCTTTGGAGGGTGAAGGAGAAGAAAAAATTGGATCCTTCATGAAGATGAAGCATAGATCAGATCTATCAACAAGAATGAATAAGAAGCAGCAAGGAAGATAGCTTGGCATTGCCACCTCATCATGAAGTCCATGTCATCATTGTCAAGTTGTAATTTGTACAAGTGTCATCATAATGGTCAATATGTGTCCATGTGTCATGCCACATCATCATGTGGAATGTAATGATGTATTCTCAAGAAAAGGACAAAATGTAATGTGTGGAAGTCCAAGAGTCATATGTGGAATATGAAAAGTCACTTAATCATATATGGACAAAATGTCTTTAGGAGAAGTTCAATAGTTGTTTAGAAGTCCAAGATTCATGAGGGTAATTCAAGATTCATGGGGATATGAAAGGTCATTCCACTTATTATAAAAAAAAACCTCATAACTCAAGAAAAATTATTTTGGAGGCTTATAGCATTGGAGAGATAGTCTTGGCTTCCCTACTTAGCATAAGAGAGAAAACCATTCTTTGGAGACGCAAGAAGTGACTTAATGTTCCACTACTGGAACTAGTCTCCATCATTGTAACTGTGTACTTAGATCTTTCACCTAATTGAAATTAAATGAGCCAACACATTTTCATGCATGTATCACAAATGCTTTAGGACTATTCTTAAGATGTTTACGGTATATGTTGTGTTCATATGTACTTGAGAAATTAAACTATTTATGTGGCTTTTGTAGTTATCTTGTTGAATGTGTGTTATATTCACTTTACAATCGTTCTGTGAACTATTTCACTAATGAATATTTTTATGTTCTCGTGTGTCTCTCTTAGGTTAGTAGTACTATTAGTTCCTTCCAAAGACTCACTTTTACCTCCTACTCATGAAGGTCTCCTTTTACATATTGTAATCGGCGTTTCACAATGCCAACTTACTTACTTATTCAAGGTTTTTGTATATAATCTCTTATGTGAATGATTGATACAGTGTAAGTGAACCATGGCGGATTCACTGTCTCAGCACGGCACAAGAAAGGTTTCTTTGCTACAGAATCTGTCATCGCTATCGTGACTGACCTCCTGGGCACGACCTCAGCAACCAGCACGTCGATCCTCGTGAGCAACCCAGCCAAGAACCCCGGGAAAAAAGGAAACCCATGCCGTCGTTCAACTGGTTGCATGCAAATCACCCAAAGCAAGGACCTCTGAACAGGAAGCCAATATGCCCGCTTTAGCATTTGGGAAGGCGAGAACTATCAAGCTGCTGGCCTTATCAAGGGCCTCCACAATGTCGTGCACACCACCGATATCAAACAATCCGTTTTGGCCTTCTGCGAGTTCAACAACAAGCACTGGATGGCAGCCGTTAAGGAGCCCGGCGAGGGAAATAGCCCAGATCTAAGTTTTCAGATCTCTAAGGCAGTCAGGCTGCAGAAGGGACACCTGCGCGCTACTGAGACTGGATCAAGCAGATTTCATAACATCATTATTGTAGTAAGGGCCAGTTTGTATTTTATATATCCACTCTGTATACCCGAACTTGCCCAAGGTATCTTTGCAGGGCCAATCCACAGATCTGGATCGAGCAACCTGACCACAGAAGACAAACAGTTGCCCAGATCTGCTACTAAACCACCAGATCAGGTCCTCAGACGAAGTAGAAGCCTACAAAAAATCCAGATCTGGGGGCAAATCAGGATACCCCACAGTCCTGACACCCAGGCCAAAACCACAGAGGAACGTCGGTTGAATGGCGATGATCTTGGGTTTGGAAATGAGACGATCCAGGCAATAGATCGGGGGCAACCTCAGTTGGGCTCAAACCCCAGAGAGGCGGATCTCACACAGCTCTTCATAAAAGCACCGGAAGGCAGGATTTATTGCTTGAGGTTATGGAGGGGCAGCAACATCCAAGAACTACGTAATGAAATACAGAACCTTCTTGGCATACTAGAACAGGGGCAAAATCTAATCTACAGGGTACGTAGCTTACACGAAAACCACACCCTTCAGGAATACAGCATCACCACAGACTCGACTATCATCATTAACTTCCGTCTGCGAGGTGGATGTTCTGGAACCAGCTCAAAGAATACAAGCTCAAAGAACACAGACTCCTTCAAGGACACTGTGAAGGGTAAAGGGAAAGCGCAAGTCAATCCAGCAACAAACCCTGTTCTTCCTGGGCCCTACATAGTCGAACAAAAACCTGAGAATCCTGCTCTCACCATTGAAATGCCTGAGGTAAAGGATTTATACTCAGATGTATTTTCTCACTTTGTTATTTGTAGATTCAATGGTTACTAGCCCAAATCAAGTGATTTGCACCACTGGATCCATACCACCTAGACACCAAACTGTGAAATCTACTTATGCCCTAAGGGGTTTTTTATAGTAAGATTCAACAAAGACCAAGAAAAGGAACACATCCTTAATAAGGGGCCATGGTTCTGGGGAAACGCAGGGCTCTACATACTCCATGGTTTCCAAATTTCGACACCAATACAATGGTGGTATCAAAGATACCAGTATGGGTCAGGTTGCATAACCTCCCATTACACTTCTGACATCACAAGGTTCTAATAGCCATATGGAACACCCTGGGGAAATTTCTAAAGATTGACAATGACAGACTGGCAAAGGGAATTTACCTTCGCCAGAATATGTGTCGAAGTAGATCTCAGCCAGGGATTACCACAAATTATAATACTGAATTTTAACAAAACACAGTGGCTACAATCATTGGATTACAAAAACACATCGTTCCCATGTCGAGGATGTTTACAAACAAGCCACCTTCTCAGTGCTTGTCCACAGGCAAGAACCCCCAATTGGAACAAGCAACAACAGAGGAAGCCTAAAGGATGGCAAAACATAGTGCCATTGGATGAAGAAGAAGACGTACCAGACACCACAGACTTCAAAATAGAAAAGGATGAATAAGAAATCCAACCCAATACACAAAAGAAAGAGGAAGCTCCCAGCAACCCTCTACAAAAACAAGACCTCCAAATGGAAAGGAAATATCCAGCAACAATAGAACTCATGGTTCTAAAGGATCTGAGTCGGACAAGGAATCTCCCACAACTATAACAGAAAATAAGCTCTCCATAGTAACCATCACCCCCAACTCTGGGGGATGGCGAAAGGTGGAGAAAAAGAAAGGGAGAAAAGTATAGTTTTTCACATCGTTTTTTTATTCTTATGGTTTTTGCGAAAAAGGGATCAATATTATTGCATATGCTTCTACATCTACAAAATGTAATTTTATCTACATGAATAAAATTACGACTTTTTCCGCAGGAAAAAAAATGTCTTATGTTATCCGTTAAAACCAAGAATAACCTTTGTGTTATGGTGGTCGAGTTGATACTCCGGATGGGGCTCCTAATCCAAATGGTGTGAGGTATAATTAGGACTTCACATTGGGGAGACCCTCTATATGTTCACAGTATCCAACATCGTCAATTTATTAAAAGGATCTTGTAGGTAGTCCCTCCAAAAATGGTTTTCATTACAGCCCCAACACTTGATTAGTGGCCTAGTTGATTCAATGACCTTCTAATTTCCTATTCCTAATCCCTGCCCACTTTTCTAACTCATGCTTTTCTTCTAATTTACATTTTTGTTGTAGTTTCTCCCTTCAATACTTTTAAAAGTATTGGAAAAAACAAGTCTCCTAAATCCCTTTTTCTTAGCATTCAAATTCTCATTTTCCTTGGCCATCCAACTTTTGGAATTGTCACTTTTCTACTTGTTCTAGTTGTAACACATTTTTTCCTTCCTTATCGTTTCATCCATTGTTTTCAAATTTTCAAATTCAATCCTCTCCTTGTAAAAAAATGTAAGAAACTAATAAACCTCTGTATTTTTTCCTTTTCTTCTTTTATATATGGTACATACCTCGAAAATCTTATATATTTGTTCAAAAATTCATCCATTGTTAATTGTCCCAGACTTAAATCGTGGAACTCCATGGCTCTCTCATTGAAGTATCTTTCTATTCAATACGTCTTTTTAAATTCCTTTTTAGATAGTTTTCAACTCAATTTTTTTCTTCTAATCTTCTTTACTGCTTTGTTCTCCTCCCACCACATGGTTGATTTGCTAGTTAGCTGATATGTAGCCAATTTGGCCTTCAAGTTACTAGGGTAATTACAGACCTCAAAATATTTTGTGTTGGGTAGGATCCCCCTAGGTCAAACTTTTCTCAAACTTTTGTAAAAAACCCACATTTTAAGGAGCAGAACGTACTTCGCGTAGTGTTTTAGGAGTCATATGGGCTTTAGGGAAGGTCAAAGCCCCTTATTTTGTAAAAGGATGGGATTAATTTGTATGTTTTGAGTTACACCCATGGTTTTCGAACCATGGTATTGTAAGGGAAAAAGATATATAAATGGTTGTCTTAGTAAATTAAAGGTCATTCAATTCAATGTGTTGATTTTTTGGGTCTGTAATTGTCATATATTTCTGTGTTAAGGCAAAGGGGAAGGCTCCTATAGCTGTGTGCATGGAGACCTTGGTAAGTCTGCAGTTGTGTGCGCAAGCCCCTGCAACTGTGTGCGCAGGGTAAGAAGGATTGTAATTGTGAAGATCTGAAGATAATAAAGAAGATTTTGAAGGAAAATATGTGTACTTACATTTTGTACTTTACTTTATGCGATTACTATTTACTTTGTGTTACGCAATAAAAGATAAGATCATAACTCATATCTGAATGTTGTTACATTTAATTACAGTTAAGGTCCATTGATTTATGCACAGTAAATAGAGTTGTAGATCTGTGAATTAGTCTGTTTGTATGGATAGATGGGATTCGGTATAATATTAAGTGAGCTCAAGTAGGACATGAATAGATCTATAAGTAAATTAGACTAAGTCAAGATCCACACTCCATATCCTTATGGATGCAGAAACTTGGTTCCATCATCCCCCAATATCGCCTTGGGTGAGACTGTGGTTTACACGAGCAGGGCGTTTCCAAAAGGGTCAGTGATAAAGGGTTTTGTTGGTTATCATAGCTAACTCTGAGATCTATCTGAGGGATATGTGACGTGCCATTCAGCTAGGAAAGAGATTCAAGATTGGGTTGATCTGAAGTTGCATGAATATGCAACATAAGAAAATAGAAATTTGTGCCTGTCAACAGAAAGATGGTTGCAGAAGTATATCTATACAGAATAGCACGAGATATTTTTCACATCGTTCACTAATGAGCTTCACGAGTGGATTTAAAAACTAGTTGGACAAAAGACCTGTTGAAAGCACGACAGGCCTACTACATGGACCCCAAAGCTGATTAAACGACTCAAGGAGACTGAAAATAAGATCACAAAAGTTGTTGATTACTGGATCGACAATGTTCTCGGAGGCTTTAATACTGAATTCATGATTAACACATTGGTATCCTACGGTGAAGCTTAGCGCTCATTTTTCAAGGGTCCATGAGGTAAGTATTTGAATTCCTTAAAGCTATGGATTAAGATATTATTATGTGAAAAGTGCATACTACGCATCCAAGCGGATTGATGTTCAAAGGAAACAAGACTAGATCTACGTGGATTGGAAAGAGATTCAAAATACACTATGATAATTTTGTTGAAGCTATTTACAGTTCGTTATTGGGTGAATCAAAAAGCGAAGAAGAAAGAAGCAACCCTAGCATGCCTAGAGGTGCGTCGCAGTAAGATAATCAAGGCACTTCTGGGATTCCCCATCTGACCACTCCACCTCCACCTTCACCTCCACCTCATACACCTACACCTCCACCTCCACCTCCACCTCCACTTCCCCCATTTAATATGGCTAACACAATAAAGATGCCTATTTTTAAGGGTTAGGGATCAGAGGATCCTGAGAAATTTTGGTTTGTCGCAGAAGTTGTATGGAAAGTACAACAAATCAATGATGAAGATATGAAGAAAGCTCAACTTGTCACAACACTGTAGGAGTACAGTACAACAAACCCAGCCACTTCGCTAGATGAGACAAAGAAAGCATTGAATGCAGAGTTCAAGAAACCAAAGTCGTAGTCACAGTGCATTACGGAGATAAAAGAGATCAAGAAAGAAGTCAATGAAACTGCTTGGGAATTAGATTAGAGATTAAAATGTTTGTTGGGACAAGTCAACTTTCAAATCTTCGATGAGCAGCACAAAGAGTGGTATATAGCTGTGTTATTACCGCATCTCAGATTACCGCTATCATAGCAAAAGATTGCATCACAAGATGAGGCATTAGAAATTGTGATGAAGCTAGAAGCATTGCCGGTACAAGATACTCACATAGGAGTTCAGCAGATACAGACCCAGTTAGCGAGCTTACATATGGAGCTACAATATTTGAAGAAGGGAAAAGAAGTTTGACCTGATATGCGCTCAAACATTTGGTGCATAAAGTGTAAAGTGGAAGGTCACTATAAGGACCAGTGTCCTGTCTATCATGATTATTTGGCTGCTAGAGGTCTTAACCCTCTGAAGATGGAACCTAGTGCTGGACCAATTACCGGATCAAGTGTCTGGTAAATTCTTTGCTAAGTTCAAGGCCAACACTCGAATGACCATTGTTATTTGTTACAGAAGTACGTGCAGGCACCAAAACAGTTATTTTGTAACTTCTATTGGTCAATAGGACATGATGAAAGAAATTGTCGCAACTATGATTTGATGATAGAGAAAATTGTGGCATATAGAATGCAAGCTGAAGGTCGTGCGCGGGAAGATCATGGCTCACTTTCAGCCTACAGAGGATTTCAGGGCCGAGGACACGGTCAAGGAGGGGGCATTGGACGAGGTTGAGGTCAAATTGTATGTTAAAAATGTAGCGAAGTTGGACACTTTGCGCGGGATTGTCAGAACCCCACTACCCCTTCCTGTAATTATTGTAGATAGTTCGACCATGTAATAGAGGATTGTCCTATTTTGATGGCTAAAATGCAGGAAAAGAAGAATCAACAGCCTACGTAGAACTTGCAAATGATGAGGGTTGAATCGCGCGAATATGATCCAAGTGTTAACATAGTGACACGAAGTGGCGCAACTGCATGAGAAGATAAAAGAGAGGGAAAGAAGCCTATGGCAGATATGTGGGTTAGGAAGGCTGGAGAAAATAGTATTGGTTTAAATAATGTAGAGGGAGAAAGAAACCTTCATGAAAGTGAAGAAGAGTTTCGTGGACCCAGGAGCTTCAATATTAAAGATGCAGATGTGACTAGTACCGCGGAAGCATAATACTGAAGTGGTTACTGCGACAGAGAACCCTGACCTGACCATTTTGAATTCCTTTCTACAGACATGTATGAATTTTTTAAGGGATCAAAAATCAGTGGAAGGATTACAAGAACTAATTTAAAATTGAACTAGTAAAGAGAAGCCACAACCTGAACAATGCATGGTAAACAAAGTATGTGGAAATAAGAAAAGAACTAGCCGAGAGACACGATTAACAGCGCAGATCGGTGAATTAAAAATGGATCAAGTAATTCTTGACTTGGGATCGGATGTGAATGTATTACCGAAGTAGACTTGGGAGCGAATGGGCAACCAAAGCTACAATGGTCACCAATTCAGCTGCACATGGCCAATCAGCAGAAAATCATCCTGATGGGTCAATTGCATGGCATTGTTGTGGACATTGAAGGAGTAAGCGTGGTGGTGGACTTTGAAGTCATTGAGATTGTGGATGACAACAATCTGTATCCAGATTTACTTGGAATCGATTGGGATTTTGATATGGATGCCATAATCAATCTGAAAAGGAGAAGTATGGTATTCAAGAAGAATGGTACTAAGGTCGTTGTTCCTTTGGACCCCTATGAAGGAGCACGATATACAGAACCTGTCTGCGATGAATATGGTGATGAAGATATTGACAATATCTATAAGTTAACTATGCGAGATGAGGATTGGATCAACCCCACCACAAATGGGAGGATAAGCTGGGAAAATGATAGTTCGTGTGTCTCAGACTCTAATGAGGAATTGGAGAACTGGCAGAACCAATTGCACGAAGTTTCTACTCTGCATTGTAACAGACTTACAAAATATCTTCGCTACATCTCAACAAAGGTACGTAATTTACCTTATTATGATGGGATAGGTGATGTCAGCTTATTTATTGATGAGTTTGAAAGGGATGTATTGGAAGAACAACGATTCCAAGCCTTGGATATAGCTTTGAGGTCTACACCTGCGCGATGGTGGGGCACGCATAAAGACAATATAGGAGATTGGAAGGAGTATCATCGATTGATGAGGCTTAGGTTCGGTCATGCAAACACAAGGCTTGCAGAGAAGTATAATGGTAAGGATGATCCCCGAGAACACTTGTCTCATTGGACTACGGCATGGGGCGAAGAACCTCAACCAGAATGGGTACACATATTTGTCCACACTTTGGATGTGATACCAATGAATTGGTATCTTGAAATAGAGTTGCACCATGGCACCGCCGACTGGTATAGTCTGAAGGAAAGCTTCATATTAACCTTTATCTTCGAAGATGGTTTTCAGTGTATCGATGATGCCCTTCAGGAAATCAGAGTAGTAATTTTCCAAACACCAAATGAGCCAATGACTTGGGTACAACCGAATCAGAATGCCTAGTTGCAGCACACAATGGAATGCTATAATATGACCGCAGAGAGTTGATATACCTGACATAACACAACTTGTTAAGATGAAGCAAGTCAATATAGGCTCAAATGCGGATCCCAAATTCGCTCTATTGAAGATTACTAGGATGAGGATACAGTAGCTAAGGTTGCTAAATTACTGCATGAGTACTAGGAGATGTTTCCAACGAAGTTCACTGAGTTAAAAGGAAATTTAGGCGATCTAGGCATAATGAAGATCACTTTGAAGCCAAATGCGAAACCCGTAAAGCAAAAACCATATAAGCTAAACCCAAAATACAAAGACAAGGTGAAGGAGGAGCTTGAGAAGATGATCATAGCTGGAATATTTGAACTTGTGGAAGAATCCGAATGGGTGAGCCCAATGGTAGTGCAAGAGAAAAAGTCTAAGGGAGAAATAAGGATTTGTGTCGATTTAAGAAATTTGAACAACACATGTGTACATGATCTATTACCAACACAATTCACTGATGAAGTGTTGGATAATGTGGGAGGACAGGAGACCTACTACTTTAGAGATGGTTTTTTAGGGTACCATCAGATTAAGACAATGTCAAAAGATAGGAATAAGATCACTTTTTCTACTGAATGGGGATCGTTTCAATATACAGTCATGTCGTTTGGGCTAAAGAATGCACTTGCAATATTCTCCAGAGTTGTTGTCGAGACGTTTAAAGAATACATACACAATTTTTTGGAGGTTTACTTTGATGACTGGACAGTGTTTGGACTATTAAATAAGTATGTTTCAAGCTTGCGCTTGATGTAGGATACATGTAGAAAAAAATTGAGTCTAAATCTTGCAGCACTCCCCATTCATACCTTGCAAGAGTTAGATCAAGGAATCACCGATGAACTAAAGATACAGGAGTAGTGTGCTCTGTTGGTGATTAAAGAAGTAAAAAATGACAACCGACACATGTTTGAGGATAAGAATCATATCGTCAAGGAGCGTGATGAGGTAGCTGCACAAAGGCAATAACTAGAAGACGTCATAGCTTGCTACGAGCTACCGAAGCTCCAGATCCAAATAGAGGAAGCACCTGAAGAGAAGCTTTAGAATCTTACGGAAATGGTAAAAGAATCAAAGGCAGAAGTTGACAACATCAAATTTGAGCTGGAAATGTAGATTGTGGAGTTGCAGATGAAGCTGCAGCTGACAAATCCACCAAAGGTTCACAAGCAACGCGTAGTGGATATCAAGGCTACTATGGAAGATATAGCTACTATAGTCAAGGAATGTAGCTAGATCTTTGAAGACACTATGGAGATATGGGCCTCGCTGCAGGAGGACCCACATGTATAGAAGATACAGGCAGAGATCCACGACAAGCAGCAACAGTTTGATGAAATCAAAGTGATGGTGGGGATCCTAGAACCTACGCAACAATTTTCCCATCTACAAGAGAGAAAGTTTTTGCAAGGACAGATTGATGAGCTCTGGCAAAAGGAGCAGATTCTTTTAGCGCGGATGCAGCCATGGGCCGAGGAAGCCATTCAACTCTCACAAATAGTGGAGAACAAGCTGAAGAACATCAGGTAGATGCAAAGAACCATCAGTCTGGAGACATTAGGGCGGACGACAGAGAAGCTGGTAGAGGAAGTATGATAGGCCACCATGTAGAGCGCAGAAACACTTCAACCTTTCAAGGATGCATACAACTGCCTCAAAGCAAAGATTCAGGACATACCAGTTGAGTGACTTGGGACGAGTCACATCTTTGTGTTGGGGGGTTGTTGGGTAGGGTTCCCATAGGTCAAAGTTTTGTAAAGAACCCGCATTTTAAGGAGGGGACCATGCTTCATGCAGTATTTTAGGAGTCATAGGGGCTTTAAGGCGGGTCAAATCCCCTTATTTGTAAAAGGATGCGATTAATTTTTATGCTTTGAGTTTCACCCATGGTTTGTGGACCATGGTATTGTAAGGGAAAATATATATATAAAGGGATGTATTAGTAAGTGAAAGGTCATTCAAATCAATGTGATGATGTTTTTGGGTCCGTAATCATCATATATTTTTGTGTTAAGTTGAAGGGGAAGGCCCTTGTAGTTGTGTGTGCAGGGTAAGAAGGATTGTAACTGTGAAGATCTTAACATAATAAAGAATATTTTGAAGGCAGATTTGTGTACTTACATTTTGTACTTTACTTTATGCAATTATTGTTTACTTTGTGTTACGCAATAAAAGATAAGATCAAAATTCATATCTAAATGTTGTTATAGTTACTTATAGTTAAGGTCCATTGATTTATGCACATTAGATAGAGTTGTAGATCTACGAAGTAGTATTTTTGTATGGATAGATTGGATTCGGTATAATATTAAGTGAGATCACATAGCACATGAATATATCTATAAGTAAGTAATACTAAGTCAATATCCACACTCCATATCCTTCTGGATGCGGAAACCTGGTTCCAACATCCCCCAATATCGCCTCGGGTGAGACTGCTGTCTGCGCGAGTAGGTTGTTGCCAAAAGGGCCTATGATAAAGGGTTTTGTTGGATAGCGCAGATAACGTTGAACCTGGGTCTAAGCCCCTCAAGCCAACGTTTTGACATATGTAGAAGCCAAGCTTTTGCTCCCTCTTTAGATTCGTCATCAAACTTTAGAGGTCTAATCTTCTTAGATTCACCTTGTAACTGAGACACAACCTTTTTCTTTATGGAGACAGAAAAACTACTCCTAGAATTTTTCTCTTACATGTCTTCATCAAACTTAAGTGCTTGACTCTCACCAAATTTATAGATTCACTTATGTATTCTGACTCACTTGTGAGTATTTTCCTATAAGTTTTTTCAACTTCCCTACTTCTTCCTTTTTCTTCCAATTTTTTGAGTATGTGTCCATTGATATCTTCTTGTTCATCCTTTACTCTAGACAATTTTTCTTGATTAGCTTTAATACTATCTAAATTTACCTTTAAACTACAAACTACTTGTAAATTTTCAAACTCATGATTATCTGCATTTCCAGTTTCTCCTTCCATCATTACCAACTCAATATTATGGTCCTCACCTTCTCTAGGTGATCCTACATAAGTATATCTATCGTTATCTTTAGTCATTTTTCAGTTTTTATTTTTATAGTAGTTTGATTGTATGTATGTTAAACAAAAAATAATATTTCAGTTAGGACCCATAAAAAAGGCCCAATGCTCTAACCTACAACTCTTATACCGCTTGTAATGAACCTCACAAAACACACCCTATTTTTTTTAACTGAAATTCTCATATGACAATTCATTTACATCCATACTATAATACTTAACTCTTCATTTCCTCTTCACTATTAATATCTTTTTTTCCATAGTATGCCATTATGAACTAACCTCGGATGTTATAAGTAGAATCCCCTTCCTTTTATTTTACTTAGGCTTACTCTTATCTATTCATTACTAATATAGTCATTTGTTGAAAAGTTGAGGTTACATACATCAATATATTCATAGAAACATCTATTCTCCCTTAATTTTACCACTTTTCTATGAAAGTAATTCTTGTTACCTAGGCTTAATTGTTCTTAAATCCTTCATTAGTATTCTATATATCTATATATATCTATATATATATATATATATATATATATATAGATATATATATATATATATATATATATATATATATATATATATATATAAAATGAATGTACATTGTGATTATTTCTTTTGGTTTTGCATTCATACAATTATGCATTCTAACTTTATAATTTTAAAGGGTTTATTTGTTACCAAGGGTTTTCCTTTTCCTATTCCCCATGGTACACTTGCTAAATGTGCATGTTATCATACTAAGGAATAAACAACTACCCATGCCAGGGTCTATGCATATATTTCATATAGTTGTGATGGTTGTTTAATACACCTTTTGCTTAGAAAAAACTTTGGCCCACTACAAATTTATGGCTTCTTTTTATATTAGTATACATTCATATACGTTTACTATTGAACTTTACGATTAATATGATGACATGCATTTCAAATTATCGTTGTCCCACTTGTAAACATGTAGCTTTAACAATAGGCCATGATGGTAAATACCACCTGCCTTTACGTGGAATAATATTGATATATGTGTAACCCTAATCTCATTGGCTACACTGAAGATATGTTTGATCAACAATTGATATGATTTAGGGTTGTTTTATTGAAATGACTATCCATTGTGCCTCTTATTTTCTCATTCAGTTTGTTAGCCTTTGGACAGAGATTTGCTTACTTTGCAACTGCATTTTACCTTAATCTTTCTACCCTTACTGCACATTTGATAGGAGGATTGTGGGTTTCACTAATCCCTTCCATATATGCAAAGAAAAAATTGTTATGCCGAATGTCTCCATTCATTTTGGAAACCAAAAAAAGGTACATTAGTTTTATGTCAAAGAAATTTAGTCATATTCGATGCT
Source organism: Pinus tabuliformis (assembly GCA_031772625.1). NCBI lineage: Eukaryota > Viridiplantae > Streptophyta > Pinopsida > Pinales > Pinaceae > Pinus > Pinus tabuliformis. The sequence continues at coordinate 349,216,774 of CM062820.1, read as the reverse complement.
TCTTTATATACCTTCATTTCTAAACTCTTTTTTCATTCTAACTTAGTATTTTAATTCTACATGTTTTTTAGGTTTAACAAGAGGGTTTCTACTTTGACTATGAACTCCTTTTCTTTTTGGTTTTGGCTTTGGCTTTGTGTCCAGAATTACTTTCCCCGGGGTTTATTGGTTTCATTTCCATTAGCAATTTGATGCTTGTTATGAATTCATACTCTTACAAGTAACTTCAAATTCTAATATTCGTTTATTTATTTATTTTTTGCGCGAATTTAAATTGCTAGAGAATTAACCCTAACAATTCAATGTAGGGTATCAATGATCTTCCTAGTTGTTTCCATAACTAGCACTAGTGTTTGTCTCCGATGGAATTTGTTCATTAAAATTACTCTTATCTTGAAAAATTGTTCTTTCTCTGCATAGGTAATCTATGTAAACTTTTAAATGCCTCCTTTCAGATTATGTTCTCTATTGTTCTGGTAATGTTGTAAATGGGGTTTCTAAAATAATAACCCTAACCCTCCATGGGCTTTTATTTAGATGTAAGTTCGTTTGGCACCAAATTGTTATCTCAATCGTTCATGCATTTACCTTATACTTTCCATTCAGACCTTTCGGTGTATGTCTTATATAAACCATGTTATATTTTTCCTTAGGGTTTTAACCCTACAAGAAAACTCGCATTTATTCTTTTCACTTTTGTCATTTATTTTCCAATAAGGGTTTCTATTTTATAATAGCTATAAATTCACTTTTCTACAATTTGTTTTGACCATAAAATTATGGTTTAATGACAGGGTTAAGACATAGTGACCTGGAACGTTACTCCTTCAAGTCATTTCAGTTACTCAGTCTTCTAGTTATTTTTCATTATCCAATTTTGATTTATGTTTTTTCTACTAGTCCCTAACTAAGTATCTACCCTTAAACACTTGCAGGTAAAAGTAAAACCCTCAAGGGATTTTGAAAGTTTTTCCTTTGACCTGATGATTTGGAGCTTTTCCAACGCATAAGAGAGTCATGGCTTCTTCTATCCAAGTCAGATGTTCCTGAACTCCTTAGCGTTTCTTTGCTTGTGTGTGACTCTTTGATCGAGGACAAGGTATCAGGTTCATGTATTTTAATGTTTAATTATTTGAATGTTTCTCAAAGTTACTTCCTATTAGGGAGTTTATGTTTTACATGCTTTTATCCCTGACATGTAATTCATTTAAGGGTAACCTTGACCCAAAACTTTGACCAAATATATTTTTTGTTGTTATTATGGTCGTCTCTAACTAATACTACAATCTTTAGCAGTATAATCATTGTTATTGAATCACTTTATGTATTGAAATTCTTAATTTAATGATTGTATATGATTTCCTCAACCATTCTTATACGCCTGTCTCTATACTTTATGTTTAGAAACTCTTCTACTCATGTTTGTGAAATTTTTATTGTATATAAATTTCATCTATATTTTCCAAAACATTAACTGTAGGATTTTTTCTATACCTAATGTAAGGATTATTTTATCATATGGGTTATATTCCTAAGGATTAATTACCCATGTTCCTTGTTTTACTTCTATTTTTTAGGTCCTTTCGACCTCCTGTACATTACTTGTACAATAAAGTTCCCAATAAACATAACCCAATTTTTCATTAAATTAATAAATAATTTTTATGAGTTTAATATTTTAGTATTTAGAGTGTTATCCATACTAATCTCTTACTTAAATACACTATTGGTAATTAAAATTTGCTTTATCTTTGTTTTCTAATTTTATATAATTATATAACCTTCATACATATAAAAGAAGAAATGTAATATAAGCTAGTCTTTGTTGAATATCAACATCTATTTGAACTCTATGTAACATATTTGCACTCAATTTTGGAAAGTATTCATTCACTATATGCATGACAGATAATAAGTATCTTAAGAAGTTACACAAAAATTCAGCTTTTGTTCTAACAACTACCTTATAATTTCACTATGTTGAACATTTAAAATATCTAAGGTGAATAAAGTTAATCAAAGAAAATAATTTCATTTCTTTTTCTTTTTTCCAACCTATTTATTGAGAGTTTCTTTTTCGTTGTAATTTAGATATAAAACATCTTACAACTTCAATTCATAAAATGATCATAGATTAAGATATTCAAAATACCGACTTGAAAATAATGAATCGAAAATTAAGACTGGAGCTACCAGGCTCTACCCAACTGTGACTTCTTTCATAAAAAAGTCCCCTCGTGCTTTTAGGTATGCAAGTCCTTTTTCTTTTTGTTCCTTTTTCCTATCACCCGGTTCTACACTACATGAATTCCTTGCAAATAAAAGACAAAAACAAAACCCCTCTACTAAAACAGTTGGTAGTTGGTAACTGCCTCCACCTCATCCACCATGTGGCAGGTACTTACTAGCTCATTAATGAGCCCCACTTCCCCATTCTTAAATGCAATATTGTCATGTCTTTAAGGGCAGTTATTCATCAATTTTTTCCAACATCATTAATGATCTAATCATTTAGATTAGATTCCTAGGTCTTAATCAATAACAATAATCATTTTCCATTAACTTTCAACCTTATCTCTTTCAGCCAAGTGTAGCTTCAACATTAATTTCCAGATTCCTTTATTTTTATTAACAACATAATAACACAAATCCACATTAAACATTTATCAATGATACAACACTGATAAATCAATTTTCAAATAAGTCCTTAAAATCAGGACAATAAACACAATAATCTTATACAAACTTACAATATAAACTCCCAGTCAGGGGATATCACAAGATTAAGGGGTGATTTATATTATTAACATATCTTGGTTGTAAATTTGTTCTCTCGCCTTACTAGGGAGGTTAGTTTTTGGCCCTATTCTAGTGGGACCTCCTCTAAGGCCTTAGGGTTATAGGAGGGGCACTACTTGGGAAAGTTGAATTGAAATAGCATGTCCATAACCTTTCCATACTTACCACTTGTCACCTTTCTCCTAATGTCATGTCCATCCTTCAAGTTTGTTGTCATTGGTTCATTAAGATTGGCACCTTCATACCTCATCCTTTAGTTTGGGACAAAAACTTTTCCCTAGAGGTTGATGTAGCTAAAAGAAAAGTAAAAGCATAAAATGGCCACAATGAAAGAAATAGAAAAGTTAAAATGTAAAATATGGCTTTGGCATTAAATAGTGCACAAGTAAAAGTTTAGCATGAGCTCTACCCCTCCATTAGTCATCACCCAGTTCACAAGCACTTCATGCTCCATCATATAATAAAGGAACCCTTGCATGTACCAACCCTAGTGAGTGAGAATTTGACTCATCACTAAGGGGTAAATAAATGCTATATCATTAAAAACAATCTTGGACACCTAAGCTATGCTCCCTATCAATACATTATCAAAAGGAAGTAAAAGGTGCAACAGAGGGGTGGAAAAGTAGGTCAAGGAAATGGGTAACTCATGCCTCCATGATTTCTCTCTCCATATATCTATACACTTAGGATGACAAACCTCCATCAATTAGTCCCATGACCATGACACCTTGCCATGAATCGTTTCCTTCTATTGCCACCATTATCACACACACCTATCAATTGAAGGGTTGACCTTGGACATGTCACGTTCCCTTAGGGGCTGGAAGCACCTAATACGGTTGACCATCTAGCCATCCCTAACACAAAAAGGGGACACTTTTATGACACTTTATCTACTTGGATATTTGAATACAATCCCAATTTGAAGTATTATTATTCCCTTAACAATTAGGTATGGACCATTACGATGCATATATGGTCACTGTCACTAATGATTAGTAGTTTTCACTTAATTTTGAGATGGTTTTCCCAAGTGGTCCTTCACACAAAATCAAAGGCCTCGATGGCACATTTCATCTCTCCACTACACATTATGCCTATGTCATAATATACTTTCAGGGAGCATTGATGACCTTGAAAATGCAATGTTACCCCTCCATAGTAGAGCATTAGGCACTTTGATTACTCTATTAGATGATTAATGCCTTAGAGCGCCCCTAGATGTTGAAACGTTGAGCTCCTCTTGCTTGGTGTTGGAAATTATTGGTGATGTGCCTAATAGACCCACCAAGCCCCCAAGTTGGCCTTGACATTGTTTGATGGGCATGACTTGATCTAGAATCCAGATGACGATGGTCATCCCTAGAATGACAAAGGAGGGCTTGTATTAGTACTTGGATACCCAACACTAGAGAGAGAGATATGATGCCACATCACACTTCTAGCCCTTAAGAAGGTGGAATAGGGCACCAAGAGCATGGTTTCGAAACTTGGAGGCATTTTTTCGAGGCACTTCTTGAGAGCTTTCCCTCAAATATGAGATTTGATTGTGATAATTGGACATCCCCTGATCCCATCCATGTACTTTCACAACATTTATTACCTAAAAGGGGAGGATTTTGACTCACACGTGTGGGATTTTATGGCATAATGTTTATTATTGTGAGTTATGGAGTTGGCTTGGAGCCCCTTATCTTGATTCATACTCAAAAGTAAAATTTGTATAGGGATTTTGGGCTAATTTTAGTGAGTGATAAGCCTCATATATATTAAGGATCACTCACTTGACATTTTTTAATCATCACACTTGAGTTTATCTTTTCTAGAGCTCGACTTAGCCTTTATGTAACTCGCTACTTGTGGGGATGTGATTTTGGAACTTTTGCTATTGTAGATTGGATTATGTCTTGGAGATGTCTTTTTGGGATTTGAAGAAGGTATTTTCTATGATCTATATCTGAATGCAAATTGTTTATGGAAGATCTTGGTTAAATTTTGCATGATACTTCTTTCTTGAAATCCATAAGGGAACCCATAATGTGCATCTCCTATTTAATTTCTCCCCTCACAAAAAAGATAGCTAGAGTTTATTTAAGTGGAAATAAGAGTTTTCCCCCCTTACTCCAAGAATTTGTCATTTATCTCTTAACATTTCCCTAAGAGTATTTCACCCAAGTAGGAACATGCACTCAAAAGCTTTATGTTGATCAAAAACCTTGAAAAACTAAATATTTTCCCTCCTTTCTATTTCCCCAAGTCTCTTACAACAATCCACTACAGTTTTTTACCCCTATGGTCGAATTTACCTAGAGAATTTGTGGATGAGTGGTTTTGGAATAAAAACCTACTTTTTATATTTATAATCCTTTCAAATGCAATATCTTTCCTTTTTCATAGTACAACTTCCCCTAAGAGGGTTAACATCATCCTTCTCTAGTCAAATGTACCTTGGAAACCCTAACCCTAGACTACCTTCAACTTGAGGCTTATCTTAAGGGTTTTCTCTATTGTTTTGTTGGCCTTATCTTTTAGTATACCCCTTATTTGACTCATGTGTGTGTAGGTACTCTGTTGTTATTACATATCAACAGGTCATATAAAGTCCTTACTAGTCTAGGTGAATAATATGGTTCGTTGTTGAGAATTATTAAGCCTTTGTCCATCACTGGGTGTCTTCACCTAGCCTATGCCTTCATCACCTTGAAAATTAGAACTTATAATATCCTCATAGATGATCACTAGGAAGCCTCCCTTGTAGTAAAATTGCATTGAAAGAGTAGGAGGAAGATTGCTAAGGTGACAATGGTAATTTCCCTCATTGAGGTAACAGATCCAAGAAAGTTTACATGAAGTACCTCAATTTCCAATAAAATAAAGCGAGAAGTTATAATAACTATAGTTATTAGTGTAATGTCAAGGCCCAAATCATGGACTTGGCATATTCCACAAACTATGGTCCACTTTGTCTACATTAAGGGCTAGTCATTTCATCAAATCTACTCTTAACCCTTTGCTTCTTTCTTGCATCATTTTCATAGTGAACCGTGTTTTACTTATCATTATATGAAATGGGGAGAGGAAGGAGTGATGGCGGTGATGCGGGATGAAGGTTAGTGTTTAGGGTTTCTAGCGGTTTCTATGGCGGGGAGGTGGGATTTGTTCTAGAGTTGTTGTATGACCGATTGAAAGTTTTTACTGTCATAATGGATTTGATAGAGTTAACGGAAATTTCAAAGAGTCCATGTCACAAGCAATATTTTTCATCTAATGAGGAATATTGGGTGTCCATGGGTTTCTCTTCAGGAGTTGGAAATTTCTCGATTAGGGTTGGGTTAACCACTATTGGGTTTGCCTCATAAAGTCCTTCACTTGTGGGCCAGGTGCTTGTTTCTCAGGGGATAAATTCCTAGGGAATTCCCCTCTGATAAGTTGGTTTGAAAAAGTTTCTACACCCTTGGTAGAAAATGGGGGGTAAATGACATCAAGGCGTCCTCAGGGCTAAATTTTACTAACCCTTCCTTCTCAGCAAGATTTGGCTTCTCTGTTATTGGTGCTTCGTTTGTTCTTTCTCAAGGGTTTGTAATACCTTCGTTTTTTTTTGTTGGCGTGGGTTTCGTCCCCTTTTCATATGCATGAGGTTTTCTCCATGAAGTAGAACCACAGAAGATATTATCCGATTAAGTGATAGGGGATGAGTTCTAGTCGTCTTCTAGTGATTTCTCGAATTCATTCGTAGATTGAGATATTTTCAGCTAAAATAGGGGTCTATTTCACCTGTATAAACCTTTATGGCCCTTGTAATGGCATATTAGAATTTTGGAATAATATTTTCGATTTGAAGTTGTTGGCATCTAAAAATATGATCTTAAGGGGGTATAAATTTTTCTATGAGTGTTGCTAAGTTTTGGGTGTCGAGAGACAAAAATGACAATCTCTCATATTTTTTCGTAAAAAAGTTAGAGTCTTCAAACCTTATCGATCTTGAACCTATAAAATTAAAACTACATGGTGGAATCATTGCATTAGGAAGGAGCGTATTGCAAAGAGGTTATATATATTTTTTATTATTGATGATTCAATGGAGTGTTCTAATTATATTAGGCAGTGGGTTAGCTATGGGGGAGAATTTGATCACTCCCCCAATCTTGCTAGAATTAAAGTTCATGGAGACAAGCCTAGAAGACCTTTCAAATTTAATTCATCATCGATTAAAGAGGAATATTTTGCCTCTTTGATCAAATAGGGTTGGATTCCTTTTGAATTACATCGAGGGGTTTCGTTGGCTCGCCAGTTTGAAGAAAATCTTAAATTGGTGAAAAGAAAAGCAGTGGAGTGGGAAATAAGTAAACATAGAAAAGAAGAGGAGGAGCTTGTAGATATTGAAAGGGTGATTCTAGAAGTATCAGAATCTAAGGATCGGGGTTTTTTGAATTAGGATTCTAGGGAGAACCTGTTTCATGTGGAATCCAGAAAAAAGGCCATCCTTTAGGCTCAGGAGGCTTCCTGGAGGTTAGAAAGTAGGGCCCTATGGCTCAAAGGTGGGGATGAAAACACTAAATTCTTGTAGGAATATGCAAAGGGTAGGAAGCTAGCTAACACAATCTGGACCCTCCAGGATGTGGATGGTGGGGACGTTTCAAATTTTGAGGGTCTTGCCTCCTTGGAAAAATACCTTTTTCAAACTCTTTTTCAGGAGCCTGCCAGGATAAATATGGAATAAGTCATTAGGGTGGCTCAATTTTTTTTCCATTTTTGTAAACGAGGAAGATAATAACGACTTGGAGGAGGAGGTTACTAAAGAAGAGATAAAAGATATTCAAGGAAACTTTCAAAAGGACAAAATTCCAGGGCCTGATAGATGGGCTGTGGAGTTTTTGTGGGTTTTTTTGATATTATTGGAAAGGATTTGCTTGAAGTGGTAAATGAATCCAGAAGAGAAGGAAAAGTTCTAGAAGCCTTCAACATGACTTTTATTACCCTCATTCCCAAAATTAATAAGCCTTCTTCTTTTGAGGAATTTCATCCAATCTCTTTATACAACTTCATTTATAAGGTTATCTCCAAAATCATTGCCAACCAATTAAAGTTGATTCTCCCACATTCTATATCTATAAAAAAATTCATCTTTCTGGAAGGGAGGTAGATCCAAGAAGATATTGGTGTGGACTAGGAGGTCCTCATAGTATCAAAACCCTCAAAAAAAAAATGAATTATCATTAAAATTGATCTCTCTAAAGCTTATGAGCATGTAAGGTGGTTGTATATTAGACTGCCCCTGTCTCATCTAGTTTTTGGTATACCTTTTATCAAATGGACAATGTGATGCCTCAAATTATTCTCCTTTTTTGTTTTAATCAATGGTTCCACATCTCCATTTTTTCAAGCGCAGATGGGCTTGAGGAAAGGTTGCCCACTTTCTCCCTTACTATTCATTCTAGTTTTAGAATGCCACAATCACATGATTGCAGGTACAAAGCGCATGGGGTCTTTCAGGGTGTTTTTATTTCAAATAGCTTTGTGATCACTCATCTCTAATTTATTGATAATATACTAATTTTTTTCTAATGGCTCTATTCGATATGTGGACACATTAGCTAAAATTATTGTTTTTTTTTAGGTGGCAACTGGGATGGTTGTAAACAATTGAAAGTAGACTATTTTTTCTGAATATCTTGATGCTCTTCAACTTGAAAATCTTAGCAAGGCCTTTCTATATCAAGTTGTTGATCTAGAAGTAGGGTTAAAATATTTAGGTTTTCATTTAAAACAAAATTTCTATAAGAAAAGAAGATTGGACATGGTTACTCTCAAAGATTGAGAAAAGATTTAAATGTTGGTGCTTCAAGTGGTTGTCTCACGTGTGTATGTTGGTTCTGGTGAAGTCAATGCTTGAGGAAATTCCTGTCTTTTGGATGTCTACATCCTAGATTCCTAGGGTGCCTTAGAAAAAATTAGATAGTTGTGTTTTAAATTGTTGTGGGTTGGGTCACATGATCTTTTGTTCTCCAATGGGTGAAGTGGAATCGAATTTCCTTACCCAAACTTCTCAATGGGTGGGGACTACAAAATATTTTTATGTGTTTCAAAAGAAATTGCTATAAGATATGGGTGGAGGATTCTCTCTACTTCCAGTCTTTGGACCTTGGTTTTCATTCATAAATATATTCATCCCTACCCCCTTGATTATTGGATTAGGTTGCTGGAAAAATTGTGGTAAAACATTTCGTTGATTTGGCATGCAATGCTAAATTATTTTAATCTCATTGCTCTGGGTTTGGCATGGAAGGTTAGGAATGGATTAAGGGTGAGGCTGGGGAAAGGATCCTGGGCTTGGTAGTGGTCTAATTCATCCTCTTCCTCAAGCCCTAGTGGATATGCTCCAAGATAGTGGTTTCTCCCATCTAACTCACATTGTAAATCATGAAATTACTATTATCTAGCGACAAGGTTGGTTAGTGGTCGATGATCTACATATTGGTCAGGAGTTCAAAGATAGTTAGTGGGTTTATGTGAAGGCATTGGAGAATAATCATATTCACATTTCGAGGGAGGAGGATGAGCAGGTATGTTCACATTCTCCAAATGGAATTTCTACCCCGAAATTAGGATACTTTCATTTGAACATGGAAGCGGAGAATGGTGCAAAGATGTGGTGGTGGAAAGAGTTTGGAAGATTAAGAGCCCAACAAACTCATATATTTATGTGGTGTATTTTGGAAAAAAAATTAACTTGGGTCAATTTACAAAACAGGCACAAAATTGGGCCTGGGTAGTGTCCTTTATGTAAATCTAACAATGAGTCTATTGAGTATATCTTCACTGATTACCCTTTGTGTTGCCATATTTGGGTTATATGTCATTCGGTTTGTGGTCACTTATGTGTTTGGAAAGGACGAAATTTTGAGGAAGGGTGAAGATATTGGTCCCATAATAAGAATAATAGATCCTTTAAAGCCCTGCCCCTCCTCATGTGTTGGGGTGTTTGGTTGGCCCACAACAAATAATTTTTTCAAAACAAAATTTCCAATCCTTACAGGGTGGAAACTGAAGTGTTGTCTATTTTTTATCTTCTTCCACAATAAATGTTTACATTACATGGTAGAACGATGTCCCTAGAAAATATGGACAAATTTCAACCATGGGGTTCCTTCGATTGGGCAAATCAGGGAATGGATCATATCTATGGTGGTGGTTTTATTTTACATCTTTCTAATCAATATTATTTCAATGTCGGTATGGGTTTAGGGAATGGTACAAACAACCCCGCTGAAATTTTAGCTTGTCACTCTCTAGTTTCTTTTGCTAAAGAAAAGGGATGTGATTAGCTGCAAGTTTTTTGTGATTTCTTATTGGTTATAAATTGGGTCAACAAGACTCAAAATTTTTGTAACATTCATCTTGTTTATATTTTAGAGGATCTACAAAGGATAAATCATTCTTTCTCATATCTCACTTGCACCCATATTTACAGTGACAAGAACCGAGTGACAAACATACTTTCTAAGGAAGGTTTACAATTGGATTGGGGCCTTTGGCACTAATTAGAGGAAATTTGATTTTTAAAAGTTAACATTGAATTTCCATGTCATAATGTGTAAGTCATCAACAATTTTTTTTAATAATATAATTTACCTACCTTAAGTGTGAGTGGTGCCTCAGTGACCCAAAACTACATTAAATATTAAAGATAAAATTAATATCTTATTCTATGAAAGTTATAATGTCTATAATGTTTTTAATGAAGGGTAAATCATGGGTTCAGACGCATAACTAACTTAATTTTTAAATTTAAAATTTATTAAAACTTATATATCTATATATATATATATATATATATATATATATATATATATATATATATATATATATATATGCATTTATTTGTGCAATTTAAATTTAAATTTACTTTTTTGATTTAAATGTTATTAAAACTTGTGTTAATAAATTAATTTAAATAATATATATATATATAGTGACGTGTAACTAATTTAAATTTTAAATTTTCTCTCTTAATTCAAATTTGAGTCATTTAAATTTAAATTTAAGTTTAAATTTTAAATTTACTTTTTTAATTTAAATTTTATTAAATCTTATGTTAATAAATTAATTTAATATAAACTATATATACAGATATTTTGATAAACGTGACATTTATTTGAGTAATTTTGATAAAAGTAAAATAATAAAAATCATATATTAATTTCTTAATTTTTTCTTAGGTGGTTATTTTTTAGTTGAAGTTCCCTCTAATTGGCATTGAAGAATTCCTAAATGGAGATCATTACACTTTTTATCCCAGATCGTTTATGGATGATCACATCACACAACATTAGTTTCATGATTCTTTTTTTTTTCTCTTGTAGTTTAGCTTTTTCATCAGACTTAGTTTTCAGTTATTATGTCAAGTTTTATTGGTTGGAGCCTCATGGGTCGTCTACATATTTGCATTGTCTCTTATGGATATTTGACATGGATTTTTGTGTATGTCAGACATGTATGGTTGTTGTATATTCTAAACTCATATGATGGTCAAAACTATTTAAATCTTGTGATGTATTTATTGTATCCACTCAGGGATCTGGGCAAATCCTTAGAAATGCACTTTTTCTAAAGTGTATATGAAAAATGTAATTTTGTTTATCAAGCATAATAAAGTTACTACCTTTTTCCTTGGAAAAAAAACTTATCACTATACCCTATTAAAACATTAATTCCCATTATTTGCTATGAAAATTCAATATTTTTTCAATTTATATGTAAATTTCATACAAGGAGAAATGTTTCTTAGTTTCCACCTTCCCATTTCCACATATTGGGCTTAATATTTCCTGTCATGACTACTTTGTTTGTTTCCATCTTCTTGTATATGATCTAAATTGAATCATTATAATTTTTTTCATCCATCTTGATGCTTTCAAAGTAGAAAAACTTGAGGAATCAACACACGGGACCGTTTTTACCAGCGAGACCCAATTTGGAAAAACAGGGTCTGAAACCTTTCTCGAGCATTTTGAGGCATCAAACAACGTTTTTTTTGGGAGTAAATATTTTTTGCTTTGATTTAGTTCAACATGTTTTCATGCTATTATACGCACAAAAACCTTTCTAACGACATAAGAATTGTGTCAATTAGAGTTTGTATGTGAAATTTATGCCAGTGAGAAGTTGAACTTCCTATTTTCACCACCATAATTTGAGAATATGCCACGTCAACCCCCATTATTCATGAAAAAGGGGCTAGTAATGTGATTACAATGTATAAGACTCTAGAAGAGTCTATATTGTAACTCTGATTAAGAGTTGAGGTAATCAAACCTAACCACTAGTAGGTTATTGGGCTATGTTATAATAAGACCACTAGGAGGAAAAATGATTTGATTCTTTCGAGTGCATTTGTTCCATAGTTGAACAAAAATATCTAAGAGGGATAGGAGGTAGAGCACACACAGATTATTTGTGCATTATAGCAGCCCATGGGCCACATGCCATAGTTCTTTGTAATTGCAGTGATATTTCCATTCAGAGAAAGAGAGTGGACCGCACTCACCTTCCAACTGAGTTTTTCTCCTGAAAGGGTTTCCTAGAGCATATATTATGTCTAAAATGTGTGTGTGAGTTTTTATTTTGTAGTCCTCTATTTTCTGCATATTTTTTCTTTATATGCATGCACTATTAATGGTAAATCTATAGATCCAGAAATCTAATAAAAATGTAATAATGTATAATTTCAAATTTTAAATATAATATTATCATATTTGTTGTGATGAATTATCAAATGGAATATCCGTGGAATTTTATGGTTCATATTGGTATAAGAGTAGGTTTCTTTAGGGGAATTGTGGAGATTTGCAGGAAATCGAGATCGGTTAGGCCAAAAGTCGTAAAACCCTAATCACGGTTGACTAATCTATGAATAACGCTCGCGATCCTATAGAGTAGAGGTTTTCACAACTGGAACAACAAATCACTGATAAAAATCATAATGAAAATCTCCACATAGTGACCTTGAGCAATAATCTTGGGATATTTGGAGAAGATGGGGGTTCAAATGCAAAGGACAAATTAGAAGGGGGATCAGGAGATTAGGAAGAAACAAAGAATCAGTCAAAGAAAGAACCTAAAAAATATCAACCCAGTTCAAGTGTCGTGAATCAATCATAACCCTTGTTTAAAATGGAAGCAAAGGTCGATATCAAGTCGTACCATGGTGAGATTGACACTCTAAAGTTGAATCACTAGTTGCAGCAACTAGAAGTGTATTTCAACATCCACCAAATTAAGGAAGAATATAATATCTCATTTGCACGGTTGAAATTAGAGGGCCATGCTATGACTTGATGGGAGAGACACATGAAGACCCTCAAATTGGAGGGAAATCCTCTAGTGACTAAGTGGGATGGATTTAAAACCCTCATTAAGTCTCAGTTTTACCTAATTGGGTACATGAGGACCAATTGATCTAGTGGCATTACTTCAGGCAAAGTGTTCAGTAGTACACCACAGAGTTCTAAAAGATGGCCATAATATCGAGTATCTCCCCAAAGAACCCAAATGTAATCCTCAAGTAAATAAGTGTTATGAAACCAGCTCAAGAAAAAGATAGAAAAGATAGATCAACGCCTTAGAATTCAGCCTCTTCGAGGGGGCAACCTCCTTTACATTACATAAATGAACAATTATTGGATGATTCAAATGAAAAAACATCATTTCTATATATAGGAGTCTAAGGAGTCACAATATAACCCAGCCGACCTAACAATAATAATAGAAAGCCACAAAAATAACAATAGAGGGATTCTATGGGGCACAGTAATAACAATATGGGGATAATAGGGGCACAACAATATTAATAAGGGGTACAACTACAATAGTAATGGGGTAATCACTAGTATTATAGGGACCCAACAATAAGGGATCTACATCACCATCCACATGAGTAAGTGATGTTGTTTAAGCCTAAATCAGTGGACAAGGTTTGTGTATAGGCATAGTACCTGGAGAACATAGGCTTGAAGAGAGTGAAATCAAGTGGATCAAAGTAGAAGAAGCAATGAGATGCTTCCAAGGAGGGGCAGAAGAAGTAAAAAGGGGGAAAAGATAAAAATATGGCAGCCACAACAGATCAGTGCAAATATCCCAATAACCACTGCAACATTAACGTCCATACAGAGGAGAAGTGTTGGAAGTTGCATCTACAGCTAAACCCGAAGAACATGGGGGATTCACTAACAAAGCAATACCATACCATGTGCGTTCATATTGGGGCATAAAAAAAGAGGAAAACATGAAATAAATTATTGAGCATATAATAGGGGGGTAAATGGTTTTTATATATTATATAGAAATATGTGTATTTGATCCGGGAGGATCCTAGAGGATTGATCCAGGAGGATCCTGGAGGATTGATCCAGGTGGATATTCAAAAAGTACCAGTGGCATGGCAAAAGGCTCAAAACTCAAAGTGGCAAAATTTGGATAAACTTAGCATCAGATCAAAGTGCTCGTCATCCTGATTTCAACAGTGTCAACGACACTCAAATCCGAGTTCATATGGAGAAGTTAGAATAAGTCAAAGTTCAAGTTTGACTTGTCCAGACGACATGAGGAGATGACATGGAAAAAGTTTTAGTGAATGGAGAAGCGCCAAGTGGCAAGATGCCATAGGTTCCTGCATATCTCATATAGCGGGAAAACAGAGGTCACGGGTCAAGGAATCGACCCCCAGCATTGCCGATTTGCGATTGCGATATTACATATCGCATATCGAAGGTGGACAAGTGTTATGAATCGACCCCTGACAGAGCCTAGTTGGGATGCAATATATCACATATTGCAATCACATAAGGGCATAGTGTTTGCGAAGCGGCCCTAACAGTAATCCCGGTTGCGATTGCGCTAGGGTTTTAGACGTGATACATTATACACTATATTTCATAGCTCAGAGGGTCTGTTGTATAGCATAGTTCCTGATTGTTTGGACTTGGGACTATCCTCCAATGGTTGGAAACACCGATAGTAAAAACCATCGATTTCTGCGTGCAGTTGAAGAATTTTTGTGCCATTTTTGTAAGGGGTTTCACCATAATCTTAAGGTTGTTTCCATGTATCATTCCCACCCGATTTCACCTGCTTAACTTGCTTTATTGTGTTAAAACTACTCGGGTATTGTGGAATTTCCCCCATGCTTACAAAAGACTCTTTTGTGTTGGAAGAAGGCAGAGGGGACTGGAAGATTAGTTCAGAAGTCATTGTATGCAGCAAACCCTAACCTGGAAGCAGGCCGGGACCTCGCCTGGAGCAACATGGAGGTTCCGAGAGGTTTCTAGAAGACCCGATTATCTAAATCAGGTGTTTGGCTAGGCATTTTTACATGATTTTTCGCCAGGAAGTCAGTGGTACTGTCTGTATCTAAAGTTGGGCTCTCCATTCTTCATCCATCTTCCAACTTGGAGGTATAAGGATTGTAATTGAATGGTGCTTATACTTTTATCTCTTTTTATGCTGCTTAATGAATGAAGGCCTCCCCACTATTGAGCAGGGCCCGGAGATGTAGTCCAAATTGGACGAACTCCGTAATCAAATCATTATGTCATGGTTTTTTATGTTCTTCTAGTTATGGAGAAGATCCCCTTCCCTCTCCTTCTTTAAGTGATAGTTCTCATCACTCCAATTGCGACTCCAGACATACATCTAAGAAACCTTTCCTTAAACTAGATGTAAAGTTTGACTTGCCTATGTATGCTAGAAAGTGTAATGCAAAAAATCTCAACAATTGGATTAGGCAAATTAAGGTCTACTGTCGTATCCAATAGATCAAAGAAGATGAGGGAAAGGTATAGTTGACATTCCTTCAACTGAGTAGCACCGCTCTCATTTGGTGGGTTAGCAGATTGCAAGGCAGTTAAAAAATGGGTAACCTTCTTTTCTCATGGTCAAATTTTGTTTCTGCATTGAAGAATCAATTTTACCCTCTAGGATATAAAAAAAAAAAAAATTAATGCAATGGAAACACCTAAGGCAAAGAAAGAGTCAAAATGTGAAAAACTTCACTGAATAATTTAGGAAACAAGCATTGAAATTGAGCATTCCATTAGATTCACCAGAGATTGTAACTAAGTATATCGGTTCCTTACATAATTACATATGACATTCATTATTATTGTTTCAGCCTGATACTATCGATGAGGCTAATGTGAATTTCATGCATCTTGAGAGCAGGAGGATGCATGAACAAAATGACCACCCAAAAAGAGCTACAAAAACCAAGAGAAGAGGAGAAAATCCTTCTTGTACACAATGTGAGAAAGAGGGACACAACGAAGAGAATTGCTGGAAATTGCACCCTGAGCTGAGGCCTAGGAGGAATGACAGAAGGGAGAGGTAGAAGACAACTTCAACCATGCAACAGGATCACGAGTTTGAATCAAAGTAAGATGAGAAGGTCATAGCTGCGAAATTTACCCGAGGTAGACCAATTGATCGGGGGTAAGATTCCAGTGACGAAAGGAAGATCGCAGTGGACAGACCCGTCGGTTTGGGTTCCGATTTGAGCAATGAAACAAAGGTCTCAATAGATATTGTACCAAAGGTGAAAAGGAAACCCAATGTGGAATGGCTCCAAGAACTTAAGGAGATCAACCAAAGCATTAAAGAAGATAATACTGAGCTAAGGAGATAAGCCGAAAAGGAGAAACAAAGGTTGCTACGCCAGTTGCAAGCCAATGACAAAGCCTTTGAAAAGTTGCAGCATAACCACCTTGAGGTAAAAAGTGACTCTTTAGCTTCATGTACCTTTCTTGATGATGATTTCGCATTTTTTGAAAAACATACTACAGTTATCAGAGCCAAATTGTTTAAGAAAATAGGGGAAGGTCCTCAACATTAATGGCCAGGGCATCGTAAACCCCATCAAAGTGGAGGAATTGCCTCATCATGTAGGACTCGGGTATGTCAAGAAGGAAGTTGGGGAATGCTCTAAAACAGCCAATGAGCTACCGACGACAGATGATGAGGGCACCTCACCACATTCCAGTGACAATGAGGGATCCATAAACCCTTATCAGAGGCACATCAGGGGAAAGCGCTCCAAGACGATTCAGAAAGTTTGGAGGAGAAAGAACCATGGTAGTCACTGCAACAAGGTGGGACACTAGGGAGCCACATACAATATGTTATGTGCCGAGAAAGTATCGATAAAGAAGTCGGTGGGTGGAAACGATCAACAAACAAATCCACCACATTCATGGTGGTCTTCTTTATTAAGTAAAATTGGTTTTTTTAGATATAATAGCTTGTTATGGCCACGATTTGTAAATCATGTGTTGCAAGTAAATGTAAAAGTGATGATATGTTTTCCATCACTTCCAAACACAACGATGATGTTTTTGGCCTTTTCGTATGAGTAGTTGAGGTATTGGTTTTTTATTATGTAATCCTTGACCATAGAGTGTGTGCTATAAACTCTTGGCAATTGAGGGGTTGTTCGAGTCATGTACGGTTTGTATATGATTGCAAAGGATGTACCAGCTTTGCGTGCAAGTGGTTGAAAGTGTGGTTTGGCAAGGACACAGGCAATGTGTTGGATGTGTTGATGCTTTTGGTGGAGTACATTCGTGTGGGCTTCAAAGGAATGCATCTGAGGAAAGCTCAATGGATGGAGAAAGAAAAGCTGAGGGAGAAATTTTCTCATTTTCCAATTGACTGAAAGGGATTTTGGCAGTCCAAAAGCTCTTAGTGGGGAGGATTGATCCAAGAGGATCTAGGAGGATCTTGGAGGATTGATCTAAGTGGATCTTCAAAAAGTACCAGTGGCATGGTAAAAGGCTCAAAACTCAAAGTGTAAGAATTTGGATAAACTTAGCATCCAATCGAATTGCTTGTCATCCTGATTCCAACAGTGTGAACGAAACTCAAATCCAAGTTCATATGAAGAAGTTAGAACAAGTCAAAGTTCAAGTTTGACTTTTCCTAGTGGCAGGAGGAGATGACATGGAAAAAGTTTCAGCGAATGGGGAAGCGCCAAGTGGTAGGATGCCATTGGGTCCCACATATCGCATATTGCGGGAAAACAGAGGTCACAAGTTAAGGAATCGGCCCCCAACATTACCAATTTGCGATTGCGATATCGCATATCGCATATTAGAGGTGGACAAGTGTTATGAATTGACCCTTGGTAGAGCCTAGTTGCAATGCGATATATCACATATCGCAATCACAGAAGGGGATAGTGTTTGTGAAGTGGCCTTGGCAGTGATCCCGGTTGCAATTGCGCTAGGGTTCCAGACATGATACATTATACACTATATTTCATAGCTCGGCGGGTCCGCTGTATCACAGAGTGCCTGATTCTTTGGCCTTGGCACTGTCTGTCGATGGTTGGAAATGCTGATAGTAAAAACTACTGGTTTCCATGCGTAGTTGAAGAAGTTTTGTGCCATGTTTGTAAGGGGTTTTGCCATAATTGTAAGGTTGTTTCCTTGTATTATTTGGCCCGATTCTGCCTACTTAACTTGGCTTATTGTGTTAAAACTGCTTGGGTATTGTGGAATTGTTTCGATGCTTATAAAAGACCCTTTTGTGTTGGAAGAAGGCAGAGGGGACTGGAAGATTAGTTAAGAAGTCATTGTATGCAGTAGACCCTGACCTGGCAGCAGGTCAGGACCTCACCTAAAGCAGCAGGGAGGTTCCGAGAGGTTGCAGAAAGCCTAATTATCCAAATCGGGTGTTTAGATAGGCATGTTTGCATGATTTTTCTCTAGGAAGTCAATGGTATTGTCTGTTTTTGAAGCTGGGCTCTCCATTATTCGTACATATTCTAGCTTGGAGGTATAAGGATTGTAATTGAATGGTGCTTGTACTTTTACCTCTTTTTATGCCACTTAATGAATGAAGGCCTCCTCACTATTGAGTAGGGCCCGGAGACGTAGTCCAAATTGGACGAACTCCGTAATCAAATCATTGTGTCATGGTTTTTTATGTTCTTCTGGTTATTTCTGCATTGTTTATGTGTTTTTAAGTTCCATGGTTAATTATCTCTATTAAATGTAATTCTGGTGCATCTATAAGTAAAATATCCTGGATCAGTATTATAAGGTATTGTTTATACAATACATTCTTCATGCATAGGCAAAAAACAAGCGGGATGGAGAAATAGAGGTTTAGGAGTATCATGGGAGTATTGAGAGTGGGAGGGAGAAAGAAAACAATATAGTAATATTAGGTCCAGAGTAGCCTAATATTCAAGCCTATGACCCTAGTGTTGATATGAAATTAAGGGTAATGTTAAATTCTTAAAGTAACTCAAATTTTTAACATTACCATGAAATGAATTAGGATGTTTGAGAGTGGTTCCAACCTCATTGGATTTTATATGTAGAAATTAGAATTTTATATCTCACTCAAAATCTAGCAAACTTATCAATTTTTCAGGATTTCAAGATTGGGGGGTTACAATGTTTCCAGTGGATTTTGTCATGTACTAGGGTATGGAATTCATATTTAATCAAGAGCACCAAGCCCTCTATGTACCTTGATGTTAGTGACGTTAATTGTTGAAATCCTCTATCATGACCCTACTAAAAATGAATCCATCACTCAAACAAAATCTTGACTTGTCATACCACATTTTTTCTATCTTATGTTAATGCTTAAAGGGTGATATTAATGACAAAGATCTCAAGATAAGAAACGATTTTGACAATATGTAGGTATTTGTTGTAGCATGATTTTTTTGGATGTTAGAGGCCAACTAGAGCCTATTTGTTGATGAATTTTGAGTTCAGAGATGGATTGCACTAGATGCTATTTTAGTTATGTGCACCCTGTTATCACTCAGGTTGTCCCCGGGTTGGAGTAAGGAATACGGCGAGGTAACCACAAACCAACTTTGGATTGCAGGTTCTAGCCCACCTGCAATCAGAGAGGGCTCTCTCTTTGGGATTTAGCTTAGTTGAAAATGATCTTAGGCTAGCTATTCAGTTCAGGGGTTTTTTGTTCTGATTTTGGTGGGAAAATTGATGTTTCAGGTAGAGAGGTAGAGCATAGTCTGAAAATTTCAAACTATTGGGCGTGGAGTTGAGGAGGAGGACTGTTGGTGTGTTTTCTTGGTCACCATAGGGAAAATGGAGCAAGATAGTTGCGCATGAAACAATGTTTCAGGTTTAAATGATGGAAAGAATGCTAAGTAACGAGAGGCAGTTAAGAATCTCTCAATCAGCTTAACAGATGGAGGTAACAGAGCTCTACCCAGGGGCAGTGAAGAATCCCTAGATAATTGGCAAAACACAGGTGAATTGGGGTAAATATGAGCCAGAAGGAATTCATATTCATGACCAATTCATTCAGAGGAAAACATAAAGAAACAGCAGAAATTGAGCATAGAGTGTATTTAAACAAATTCTAAGCTATTCTTTCTTTCTGCTATTTAGATAGTGGTGAACAATAAAACAGAGGTAAGATGCACTTATTGTTTCAGGCTGCAGCACAAGAATTCCATCTTCATATCTTCAAAACATTCATTTACAACAGGCAGTTTGCTCTCCAAGCTTTCAACAATCTTTGGTTATAGAAAAACTCAGGTATACAATGCGAGTCTCTAGTGAAAATTCTCAATTGACCAACACTTGAAACAATGTAGAGAGCGGTATATATAGGGAAAAACTCTCTACAACTGCTTTTATTACAACTTGACCTAATCAGGTCCTAAAGAATAATTAATTTGACCTAATCCTATTAGAAATAAATGCGTGAAAATATCTCGGGCTACGCTAAGGGCTGCCGTATCAAAACTGAGTAAATGATGTTGTCCTCGGTGGCTTGGTGCAGTGTTTTCTGAAATAAATGTGTATGGGTTTCTGCTTCTTTGGTGTCTGCCTGCATTTAAAGCTTTCACTATGATTTGAGGGCAAGGATGGGCTTATGCCTCTTGACTTGACTTTCTGGGGGCTCATCAATGTTCAGGTGCTTCGAGCCCCTAAAAAATCTTGGCTGATACTCTTTGGCTCTTCTTCTCCATCTGATACTCTTTGACAAATGAATTTGGACGCTTTTCTCCTTTGCTGTGGGTCTAATCACAAATTAATGGCTGTTGTTCGGCCTCTGTTTCCTTTAGAACTGTCTTCTGCTCCTTTCGGCAAGCTTTGCGAAGAAAAATGGGTCATTCGGCGCCTTTCGGGCTTGCTGGGGGCTACGTAATGAAAAGATTCCCTAAAGATTCCCCATTCAGGCCTAATTTATCCAGCGATGCGCGAGCGCAAATCGCGCATCAAAAACTGCCTCAGAAACTGATTCCGGGGCTCTGGAGTGCGATTTTCGCCCTTCGCGCTAAAATTGTTGATGACGTCAGCATGACGGACTTCGTACGGCGGATGATGTCAGCATGATGACGTGGCGGGATGACATCAACATGATGACGTCATCACGTACGGAGGTGACGTGGCAGTACGGCAAGGGACACGGTGGCAGGAGACATGGTAGGGTGACTCGGCGGTACAGTGGCAGGAGGCCACGCAGGCGGATGATGCGGCAGGTGACGTGGGGCTTACGTCACAGGGGGAGGGCGGTAAGTGGTTTCTGGGCGCACCGCCTTTGGACAGAGGTGGTTTCGGGGAAGGGGGCCCTGCCACAACCCAGGAGGTGACGCGTGGCGGGAGTACGGCGAAAATACCGCCCATCTCCCGGACGCTAACCTTCAAGCACGTTGGGGGACAGGAAGGCCCGCCCACCGTAGATCTGTGGGGCAGGCGATCTAACGGATGGCGGCGAAGGTGAGGTGGCGGAGGGATAAGGGGCGGGGATTCCGCGGAATATTCAGATTTAAATAAAGCGCGGTGGGGGTTTAGACTTAGGTTTTATGGGTTTGGGGGGTTAATAACGGGCTGGTTAATATATTTACGTTCGGGACTTTAGCATAAGGGGTAAATCATGGGTTTTTTGAGGGTTTATGAGCGGGGTTTTAACGATTTATGCACAAAAACTTAGGATAAGGGCGGAAACGTGGGTTTTTGAGGGTTTTAGGGCTAGGGGAGAGGTTGTTAGCATGACCAGGTGTCATCTAACTCTTGTTATGACACGGATGGGTTAAAAACGGCCCCAGATGGACCATTTTTTCCCTGACTTTAGAAGAAATATGGCTATATTGCCAGGGAGGGGATATTTACATGGGGGAGTTTTATATACATAGTTTTAGTAAGGGAAAGGGAAAAATGATAGGGAGTTATATACTAGAGATAGTAGTTAATGTGGAGATGGTAAGCATGCGCTAAGGTAAGGGACCTTAGGCTGTTTTTTGGGGAAAGTGACTCATAAATGAGAAACAAAGAATCCTTGAGTGAAGCAGATCTTCACCAAGACAAATGACATGGAGAATGATGAAACTAAGAGGAATCAAGCAATTCTTGACCTCTTTGGGGAAATTAGTAAGTGACTTGGGGAATTAGAAGAAAGGGGAGTTAGTGATGTCCAGCTTGAGATCCTCCAGATGAAAACTGCCTGATAACTGTGATCTGAAAAGATAAAACACTTTGTAACACAAAATTGATCATAAATCATCATTCTACAACCTCACAGCTACCTACCCAGCCTACTCACCTAACATTTTTTCTTCTTTTGATTTGGGTGCACTTAGACTTGCAGACCCAGCTTTACAATTTTTCTTTTGAATGTTTCCTATCTAAATCTACACTTATTTCTGCCAGGGCCCAGATTAAGCAGTTGGGTCCCTTTGATTCTCTACCTATCTACAAATATGCCAAGATTAAACTGTTTGGACAGATACATTCTCTATATTCTAAAATAGGAAATTGAAACCTAGGGAGACCAAGATTAGACTGTTTGGCCTTCCCTTAACTGAATGAGCTCTTCAAAATGGAATGACTCATCAAAATTGGAATACAGCAGTGGCATTTGGACTAGCACACTTCATGGCTTTTTTCTTTGGTCTCTTCTAGAAATATGGAACACTGCAGCTTGCAAAGTATGACATATTTGGCCTGTAAAAATGTCAATCATGAAAAATGAACACCTGTTGCAACAAGAGGCTAACAGTGGCTCCACTTTGGGATGGCTTTTCCTTGTGAAAATCCAAGAACAGCAGGTCAGACTGCCTTGATCTTCTATGGTTACTGTAGACTGGAAACATTTGTTCTGGCTGCTAAAAAATGTAAAACTTTGAACTATGAACAATCTCCTTCTCAACTGAATTACTGTGAACTGTATAGCATCGCCTGCTTTCTTCTGCATGCTTGATAATTATGTACAATGCTGCTGGAGCATTGCCTTTTAAATCATGGGTCTAAACTGATGTATTTGCCTTGTTTCTTGCTTTGGGAAAGTATGCTGGTATGAACTGAAAATACTCCTATGTTTCGATACTTTTGACTGCACACAATTCTTCTCTACCATGAATTGCTTGTAGTGTGATATTTCTCTTCTTCCTGTTTTGCTGAAATTGGTGTGGAGACAGAGTTTTTAGAACTGGACTACTTGCATCGGCTGTATCTTTACAATTTACTGTTGCTCCTTAAACAATCGGCCTGTTTATAAATAAAAAACAGAGTGTTGATATATACAAATAAGACTGTACAAAGATATATACAGGGCTGCATTGTTTTCTTTAAAAGGGATCATGGTAATGTTTCAGCATACGGCCATTGACAGGGCCTTCTTCAGCAGAACTATCCTCTACAGATTTGAGAAAGTATGTGTTATTTCCTTGAACAACAGAAACAACAAATGGACCTCTCCATAAAAAATCAAACTTTGCATGTTTTCCCTTGTCTTCTCTTCTTGAGTCCCATCTTAGAACTTTGTCACCAACATTGAAATCCTCAGCCTTAGCTCTCTTGTCAAACATATTTTGAGCTTTTCTTGCAAAATTTGAGCTCTGTCATAAACTTGTTCTCTGGTTTGCTGTAGATGAATGGTCTGATTGATTCTTCTTTGAATGTCATTTGGTTCAGCCTGAATCTCTTGTAACAGCTTGATAGTAGGAATGCCCAGGGATGAAGGAAATCTGGCCTCCATGCCATATACTAGCTCATAAGGACTCATCCCAATGGATCTCTTGCTCAAGAGTCTGTCTGCCCATAGGGCGTTCACCAGCTTTTTGTGCCAGTTCTTCTTGTTTTCTTCCAGCACTTTCTTTATGATGTTGATGAGGGTTTTGTTAGATGATTCTGCCAAGCCATTGCCTTGAGGGTAATAGGCTGTAGAGTGGCCCAAGGTAATATGAAATCTGTGGCAGAAATTGATCATTTTTTTGGACTTAAAGGCAGCGGCATTGTCAGTGATGATTTTCTCAGGGCAGCCAAATCTAGAAAGGATATTGCACTCAAGGAATTGGATAATGATGGTGTCATTGGCTTGTCTGCAGGGAATGGCTTTAACCCACTTGGTGAAATAGTCAGTGGCTGTTAGGATCCATTTGTGCTGGCCTGAGGAAGAGGGATGGATTTCTCCAATGAAGTCAAGACCCCATTGTTGAAAAGGTTGTTCGGTTGAGATGGGTTTCAGGGGCAGGGGTAACAGCTTTCTCTTGCCCTCAAAAATTTGGCATTTGTGACATGACATGGCAAACTTCTTTACGTCTGCAAAAAGAGAGGGCCAATAGAAACCAGCCCTTAAAATTTTATCAGTGGTGGACTTCCAGTATAGATGTCCTCCACAGTCACCTGCATGGAATTCTTTCATGACATTGTTAGTTTCATTCATGGTTAAACAATTAAGCAATATACCTTCATGATTTCTCCAAAATAATGCACCATCTATAACACAAAACTTTAAAGCCTTCATTTTCAAAAATCTTTTCTTGGTCCTGGACAATCCTGGGGGAGCACACAGGTTTAACAATACAAAGCAAATATCAGTGTACCAAGGGCATTGCAGAAATATTTCACTGATCTGTGGAGTCGCCAGCTCTGATTCCTTGTCCAGTTGGTTAATGTCTAAGGCTTGAAAATTTGTTTCGGACATCAGTTTGGCTAAACCTTGTCCCTTTATCAGCTTGGTTGGTTTTATTTCTATGTCATACTCAAGGATGCTTGCAATCCACTTGCCTCTTTTGCCTTGTAATCCTTCCTGTGTCAATATGTCTTTTGCAACAGCGTGTGGGACATAGGCAATCACATGTGAATATAAAATGTACACTCTGAAATCCTTGATGGCCTTAACAAGTGCGTAGGCCTGCTTTTCCATGATTGGGTACTTCAAAGGGGCGTCTCTTAAGGCTCGGCTGAAAAAAGCGATTGGCTTTTCAGCTCCTTGTTCATCCTTTTGCAAAAGGACAGCGGCTATTGTGTGATCAGATGCAAACGAAAATATGATAAAATCTTTCTCAAACTGCGGGCTGGTGAGTACAGGGGTTTGGGTTAATGCAGCTTTGATACTTTCAAATGCTTGCTTGGTTTCCAGGGACCATCTTACCTTGGGATCCTTCTTTAACATGTTGCTTAACAATCTTACCAGTTCAGCTAGATTTGGAATAAATCTTCTTAAGAAGTTAATCTTTCCAAGGAATGCTTGCAACTCTTTTATGTTTCTTGGATATGGGATTTGGAGGATGGCTTGGATTCTTTCAGGGTCAATTCTGATCCCATCTTTTGATATGATGTGGCCAAGTAACTTGCCTTCTTCAAGGCCAAAGAGAGACTTTTTGGGGTTCAAGGAAATGCCATATTTCCTACATGTCATGAATATTTGCCTGAGGTGCTTGAGGTGTTCTTCATCAGATTTTGAGAATGGGGTTAAGTCATCAAGGTAAACAACTAGGAAATCGTGTATTTCTTTAGCGAATGCAATATCCATTGCTCGTTGAAAAGTTGCACCAGCGTTTTTAAGACCGAATGGCATCTTTACATACTTGAATGTTCCCCAGGGTGTGGTAAAAGCTGTTTTGTCTTGGTCGTCCGGGTGAACAAGTATTTGGTTGAAACCTGAAAAACCATCTAGCAAAGAGATTCTAGATGACCCCACTACTCTCTGCAAGATGTGGTCCATTTTAGGCAAAGGGTAATGGTCTTTTAGGGAGACTTGGTTTAAATTTCTGAGATCTACACAAAGTCTGATTTCACCTGTCTTTTTTCTTGTAGGAACAAGATTGGATACCCATTCAGAAAATCTGATGGGTGCTATGATGCCTGCTTCAAACATCCTCTTTACTTCCTTCTCAATCGGTGGAAGAAGCATAGGGTTAATTCTTCTAAGTTTCTGTTTGAAGGGTTTCTGGTTCGGTTTTAAGGGGATTGTGTGTTGGATCACCGAGGTGTCATAGGATTTCAAATCCTCATAGCTCCAAGAAAATACATCTTGGAACTCTTTGAACAAGTCAATGTATTTGGGCTTTTGATCGGGTGGCAAATTTTTGGACAGTTTGATCATTTTTGGATTTTCTGCCGTCCCAATGTTGTGTTCTTCTATATCAGTGTTAATGGGTTGCAATTTTGGTTTTCTAGGAACGTCATTGGCGTCAAACATGTCTTCTAATGGGGTTAGGCCAGCAGGCAGAAAGTTATCCTTTAAGTCAATGATCTCTGCCTCTGCTTTGGCAATGTCTTCCAAATGCATTTGTTTCAGCTGTTCTATGTTTTCTTTGTCAAAAACAGTCGGGTTCAAGATTTTCTTGGCTGTTGCAGCTGTTATAGCTTGCTGATCTTCATTTGTTTGTTGTTCCGGATCTGTCATAGTATCCAAGTCAATGTTGATATTGGAAAACTCATGCTCAAGAGCGAGGAAATTATTAATCTGGGTATCATTTTCGAACACTTGCCAATCCTTTACGTTATTTGGGATGGTGGGCCTATGTTTTATCTCAGCTGTGAAGTGATGGTTTGGGTCAAAAGGAAGCTTGCATGTGCTTGCGAAGGTGGCTAGGCTGTGTGCATGAATGTTATGTTCTCTTGAAATTTTGGCCAGCTTGAATTCAGTGAATGCATTGAGTATATTAGTGGCAGCAGTCCTATAGGCTCTCATTCTGTTGTCATTGGTTACAAAATTACCTTTCATCTGTTGTATGATTAAATCAGAGTCTCCTAAAATAGACACTTTTGCAGCTCCTAGAGCTTTGAGCAGTTTAAGGCCTAGCAACAGAGCCTCATATTCTGCCATGTTATTTGTGCATTTAAAATTCAGTCTGTAGGCATGACCTTCTGCATGGTTGTTATATGTATTGTGAATCCAGACACCTGCCCCTGCTCCTAACTTGTTAACAGAGCCATCAAACTCTAAATACCATGTGATTTCTTGCTCAAGGTTAGCACTAAGAGTTTGAGTCATTATAGGATTGGGCAGATTTAAAGTTTCCGTTTGGGGAAGTTTTTCTAACATGCTGGTTGTGTTAACTATTGTGACAGTTTCACTAGTGTGTGCAACTGATTCTTCATTGATGTGTGATTGTTGTTCTAGAGCCAACAGCTCATTCTTGGTTGGAGAATTTGTGTCGTCATTAAACAAAATAAAGGAATCCATATCAGAATGGATTAAGTAAATGGGAAAATTTTCTGGCTTGCTCTCACTACTTACCACATATTTCATGAGCATTTCTCTATACAGTCTCTTTGGTTGCCCAAAGACTGAAATGGTGGCATAGGAAAGGTCTAATTGAAGGGATCCTTGAAGCTTTTCTCCCCATGATCTTGATAGGAGCATACCGTATTTTGGTGGAATGTCGGCAACCACTACATCCATGAGGATGGTCTTATTTGGATATTGAACTAAGGAGACACACAAGTCTTTGATGAGGCCTAGACATTTCACTTGACTTGAGTCAAATGAGTACAAGTCTTTGTAAGGTCTTGTAATGTCAAGGTTCAGTTTTTCCATAACTGCTTTGGGCATTAGATTGTGCGATGCCCCTGAGTCAAACATAGCATTGTGCAAAACTTTGTCATGTATATGCAAACTGACATAAAAGGGTGGGACAGGTCCGTGTGTTGACTTTCCATTGACTTCTGGGCCAAACAGTAGTTCAGGGGAATCATCCAAAACATTTACATCGTCCTTGTTTTCTGGAATTTGAAGTGACCTTTGAATTTGTTGCCTATATACATCATGTTTGGCAAGTTCTGAGAGGGGAATGGATATTTTCAACTTAGCTATTTCTGCCTCTAAATTAAATGGCTTTTCCAATGGAGTCTTGTTGTTGATAAAGGCATTTTTTTCCTTTTCATTTAAATTATCTGCGATTTGCTCTTGTTTATCAGCATTGTGAGGACTGATAGCTTGCGGTTTTTTAGTTTCAGGAAAGTGTTTTAGAAACACTGTTTCGCGGCTTTCTTTCGAGGGAGAAGGTGGCAAAGGCTGATCTTTGGAAGGCTGTATTTCTGTTATGTCTTCTACAGTCACTGATGCGGGGTTTGGAACATTTGTATCAGCTGGTTCTGTTATGACAGCCTTGCTTTGGTCTTGTTGGGTTGTTTGCCCTCCTTCGTTTTACTAGTTCTGAAATGTCAATGGTCCTAGTTCTCAGCTTATATTGTTTGTGTACTTCATACACAGCAGTATCGTAACCTTGTTTAAAATCAAAAGACTCCCAGACTTAGTTTGAAACTGATTGTAATCGATGTCATTTTGGTCTACTTGGGACAGGACAGTTTGGTGCTCACCCTTTAGATCCATCATTCATGTGAGTGTCCTCTATGGTTTCACTAAAGTAGATCCTTAACATAGTTATCTTGAAAAGGGGTCTTATGTCATGTCTTGTTTAGACCTACTAGTATTTGTGTTCTGCATTTTCCTAAAATTTGGATTCCTTATGGTATTGGACTGTTTCCCTTCCCATGATGCTTTTCTCTCAACATTTTCTAATCTTTCTCCTAGCCTTTGTAGGCCATTGATAATAGCATCAAGCTTTTGATCAAAGGCTGAGGGTCTTCCTTAAAGGTGGTTCTTCCTTTTCCATTCTAGCTCTTTTCTCTGGCAATTAATTAGCTTCTACGATCACAGCAACATTTTGTGCGTCCAAGGGTCTGAGGCCTCTTTCTTTTAACTGTATGCCATATCAGGGTCAAAACCATCCGGAAATTTGTACAAGGCCAGATCAGGGGGAGGCCTTAGGTTCTGAGTATTGCGTTATATACATATGAATCTTTCTTGCACAGTACTCCAAAACAGTCTCTGACGACCTCTTTTAATTGTATCATATTCTGCTAGTATGTGCAAGGGATCTTTCTTTTCTCCCATCTGTTGGTAAAGGATTGGTACAGCTCATCTGGGTGGTTATGGAGTTAGCAACAAGTGATCTGAACCAATTCTTACATCACATGTTAAGCTCTGAACAAAAATTCTCATTCTCACGCTATCTATCATCTATTTCGTAGTTTTCAAAATAGTCTTGCATCTTTTTGGTAT
This sequence comes from Pinus tabuliformis, assembly GCA_031772625.1. Lineage (NCBI taxonomy): Eukaryota > Viridiplantae > Streptophyta > Pinopsida > Pinales > Pinaceae > Pinus > Pinus tabuliformis. The sequence goes on along the minus strand of CM062820.1, from coordinate 349,187,632 downwards.
GCTGAATGGCAGTAAAAGGGCCAGTACTATCAAAATATGTGATTTTAGATTGGTACTCTTGAGGTAAAGCCCCA
>CM062820.1:349015648-349187458 GCA_031772625.1 Pinus tabuliformis | reverse complement strand
TGATCTGACCCCAGGTGCGCCGCTACCCAATGGACCAATTTATCGGCGCTCCGTTCTGGAGAACAAGAGAAATCAAGAGGCAGATTCAGGAGCTCCTACAGAAAGGTCACATCCGTCCGAGTTCTTCGCCCTGTGGGAGCCATAGTGTTGGTACAGAAGAAGGATGGGACGTGGAACTCTGTATTGACTATCGGCCGCTGAACAAGATCACTGTCCGAATAGGTACCCGATCCCCGCGGATTGATGACCTCCTAGACCAACTAAAGGGGGCGAAATATTTCAGCAAGATCGATCTGAAGTCAGGATATCACCAGGTACCAATTGAACCCTCAGATGTGTGGAAGACTGCCTTCAAATCCAAGGAGGGCCTCTTCGAATGGTTGGTCATGCCTTTCGGATTGACGAATGCTCCTGCAACCTTTATGAGGCTAATGGATGACATCTTGCGGCCATTCACCAACTCCTTTGTAGTAGTATACTTGGATGACATTCTGATCTTCAGCCAGAGTTGGGAAGAACACCTCCACCACATCCGACAGGTTCTCCAAACACTGCGGCAACACAAGCTATGTGCCAATTTGGAGAAATGCACTTTTGGCATGACCGAGGTCCAGTATCTGGGATACATCATTGATGAACAGGGGGTGCATGTCGATCCAGCCAAGGTCCAAGTCATTCGGGATTGGCCCTCTCCAACCACTCTAACAGAGCTCCGCAGCTTTCTAGTCCTTGCCAACTTCTACCGCAGGTTTGTGTTGGGATTTTCTCATATTTCTTGGCCCTTGAGTCAAGTCACCAAGGGCGGGGCGAAAGCAAAATTCTTTTGGTCTGAATCTCAACAGAAGGCATTCAGGGAGTTGAAGGATCGCCTCTGCACGGCACCAGTGCTCGCGTTACCAGATTTACAACAACCATTTGAGGTCGAGACAGATGCCTCTGACTATGCTATTGGGGCAGTCCTTACTCAACATGGACATCCAGTGGCATATCACAGTGAAACACTTTCAGACACAGTCCGAAGTACCCCACTTATGATAAAGAGATGTATTCCATTGTACAGGCCTGCCGACAATGGAAGCATTACATTTTGGGGAAGGAAACGGTCATCCACACAGACCACCGACCTCTGCAATTCATACAGACCCAAGGAAATTGCAGAATGATCGCCATCAGAAGTGGTCTACATACCTGCAACAGTTTCACTTGAATATCAAGTATAAAAAGGGCAGCACCAATAATGTTGCAGATTGCCTCAGTCGACCACCGATCATGGCGCTAACCACCGTGCTCAACTCTTGCGGGCACGAGACTTCTGATTGGCCACTTCTCTACAAAAGCGACCCAGAATTCGGCCACACATACCAGACACTCTTGGAGGGTCGGCAGGTTGCAGATTTTCACCTCCAGGATGCCCTATTATGCCACCTCGGTCACCTTTGTGTTCCTTCAAGCGAGCGTGCCAAGATGATTTGGGAAGCACACTACAGTCGGGCTGCTGGGCATTTCGGGGTCGAGAAAACAGTGGCAGTACTGCAAAACTATTTCTATTGGCCGAATCTTCGACAGGATGTTGGGAAGTACATCCGATCATGTACTGCCTGTGCCATTGCCAAACCGACCATTAAGAAGCAAGGCCTCTATACCCCGTTGCCTACCCCTAGTCGACCTTGGGAATCCATCTCCATGGATTACATGTCAGGCCTTCCTTCCACTAAGCATGGAAATGACTGTGTTTTTGTGGTCGTCGACAGGTTCTCAAAGATGGGCCTGCAAGAAGAATATCACAGCAGAAGCCACTGCTAAACTCTTCTTTGAACGAGTGTGGGTGCACTTTGGGATCCCACAGTCTATCATCTCAGATCGGGACAGTCGGTTTCTCAGCACATTTTGGTCCAGTCTCTGGTCAATGCTGGACACCAAACTCACGAAGTCCACAGCCTTCCATCCTCAAACTGATGGCCAGACAGAGGTTGTCAACAGGATGATTGTGCACATTCTGCGCATGTATAACTCAAAGCATCCACGCACATGGGACGAGAGCCTCCCCTATGTTCAGCACAGCTACAACCGAGCTCTTCACAGCTCCACTGGCCATAGCCCTTTTCAGGTGGGTTTAGGATTCCAGCCACTATGCCCCATTGATGTGGCCATGCCACTTGCAGCTACTCACATGAATTCAGCTCATGTCCAGTCCGAAACAGATAAGGCCACCAGCTTCATTGAGCGCATCCAACATATTCGCCAGCAGGTCCATGACATTCTTGAGAAATCAAATGCCAAGTACAAGCAGCGACATGATCAACACCGGGTGCCACACAAGTTTCAGGTGGGCGACAAAGTCTGGTTGCATTTGCAAAAGGAACGCCTTACTGGAGCCTATCGGAAATTGAGACCACTTCGATATGGTCCTTACACCATTACTAAGGCTATGGGAGACAATGCATTTGAGCTCAGCATTCCCCCATTCCTTGGCCTGCACCCAGTGTTCAATGTGGACCGCCTTCGGCCATACTTTCCACCATTGCTAGACACATCCGACATTGCAGAACAGCTCAAACCCACAGAATTAAATCCAGATTGCATGGAACAAGCTGCAACTGATCGGATCATGGACACACAGATCAAGAACACTCGCCAACAGCATATCCAACTGTATCGAGTTGTCAAAGCAGGCCAACTCCTTCAGCAGGGCAAGTGGCTCACCAGGGAACAAGTTCAGCAGAGGTTTCCTCATCTCATGGAGGAGCTCAACGCAATGGGGACCATTGCTTCCTAAGGGGGGAGGAATGATCCAGGTGGATATTGGTGTGCCAACCTGGACCCCCACCATTGTCTTTCTCAGCATTTTCAGTTTCCTTAATTGTAGCACAGTTTACTATTTTTAGCAGTTTTTCGGGTCCTGAACTTCCGGAGCCGTTTTGAGGCCCTAAACGACGTTTTTTTTTGGAATTCTGGGGCGACCGAGCCCTATGTTGCCTCCCAAAGTGGTAGTACTCGGATAGATCTTTCTAACGAGCTATCGTACGCGTCAAACGGAGATCGTATGCCAAAGTTACGACCCCGGGAAATTGATGTACCAATTTACCCAAACGGGGCCCACAATTTGGCGTTTCATCTTCTAGGGTTAGGTTTCGGTATGTGAAGGGTTTTCCATTGTTTCTCAACAATAAATAGGCCTTCGAGCCTCATTGTAACAGTACAGTTCAGAGGCATGTAGCCATCACATCTCTTCTCAGAGATAAGCTACCATCGCCCTAGCTAGTTTATTGCCATTTCTGTTTGTAAGCATATGTCAGTATTTTCCATTAATGAAATGAAGTATTATTTCCGCTGCATCTTTGTGTATATGGTTATCTCTGTAATTTGTTGCGTTCCTGTTTAAATCTGGATCAGTGGTATCAGAGCGGTCTGCTTTTTCTCTGTTTTTCTTTGCATGTCCCCAACAAGGTCGGGATATAAGGAGTTAGGGCTTGAACTGGTTGAACCTTTGCAAGACCAGCCTCGCAAATCCCGACGGCCTCCCATGGCGGACGAGAAGAAAGACGAGGGGGCAGGAGATCCCATCAAAATCTTGCTCGAAGAAGCGCTCGAGCGACAACGGAACGCGATGATGGACAGCTTTGCGCAGATCCTTCAGCGGCTACCCAGAAGCGGCGCATCGGCTTCCAGCAGCTCCTCTGGAAACGCCACACCCTTTAAGGTACAAGTTAATTTTGAAATCCCCATATTCGAGGGTCAGATAGACGCCGATGCCGTAGATAAATGGTTAAATCTGCTAGAGGGTTATTTTTCTGTTCATGAATTTTCGAGTCGGGAAAAGATTGTTTTTGCTCTTCTCAAAGCAGCCCCCCACGTCAAGGACTGGTGGGAAACCTACTGCGAGCAGAAGGATGAAAGTACTGGCTCACTATTTTCAGCCGCACCCACCTGGGATTCGTTCCGGGATGCCATCAAGGAGCAGTACTACCCTGTCGGAAGCTATGAGGATGAATACATAAAGTGGACCACGCTGCGGCAGGGAAGGGACCAAGATGTGCCGGAGTTCACCAATCTTTTCCATACCCTTCGCACAAAGTTGGGTATCAAGGATTCGGAGCAACATTTGATACTCAAATACCGTGGCTGCCTGCACAAGTACATCCAGGAAGAAATACAGTTCCTAAACATCCCCTCGCTCGGCGCAGCATACCGGTATGCCGTCAAAGTCGAGCAGAAGTTTAAACAAAAGAAGCGAGACTTTGGATCTGCGAATCCAAAGCAGGGAAAGGTGCCCCTAAACCACAGAACAAAGGACAAAGCCAAGGCGGGACAGCCCAAGACAACCAGCTGAAGCTGCAAGCAAAGAGCAACGCCGCGAAGCCGAGAAAGGACACTGGAAAATGGTGCGAGTTCCATAAGAGCTCCACTCACAACACAAGTGAGTGTCGGGCCAAACAGTCACTGGTGGCTGAGCTAAAGGTTTCAGAATCAGATGCATGTTCCGACTCTGAGTCAGAACCCGATAAGGGGTATGAAAAAGGGAAGCAGATCATTGATGCGGATCCCAGCGCCACTGTTGCTACCGCAAAGATCCAGAAAAATGAACCCGAAGATCCAGAGGAGGAGGAGCGTCTCTTCCACTCCCAGATGTGGGTCAAGGGCTCCCCGATACAGTTCATTGTTGATAGCGGGAGTCAAAAGAACCTCATTTCGGCAGAGGTCGTGAAGCGGTTGGGCTTACCGACCACAGCACATCCACAACCATACACCATTGGGTGGCTTTACCAAGGGCGAGATCTTCGCGTGAGCCAGCAGTGTCGCCTTCCATACAACATCAAGCCCTTCACGGATGAGGTATTGTGTGACATTGCTCCCCTTGAAGTTTGTGATGTATTACTAGGACAACCATACTTGTGGAAGCGACATGCTGTGTATGAATCAAGGCCCCGTGCTGTTATTATTACATTGGAAATAAGTTGTTCAGGATACCAGAGGTACCACCACCTGCCGCCATCTCTTTGATTACTGCAAAACAATGCAGTAAGATCATTTCCAAAACCAGGAAATTTGTTTTCCTGATGATACGCCCTCAAGGGAAGAAGAAGACAGTGGCCGCGGCCTCCAAACGAGGTCCCTCTGCACGGCAGCTACAAATGGACAAGATTGTGGAGGAGTACAAAGACATCTTCACCTCCCCGCAGGGGTCCTCTGCACTGTCAAGTCAAGCACTCCATTGATCTGACCCCAGGTGCGCCGCTACCCAATGGACCAATTTATCGGCGCTCCGTTCTGGAGAACAATGAAATCAAGAGGCAGATTCAGGAGCTCCTACAGAAAGGTCACATCCGTCCGAGTTCTTCGCCCTGTGGGAGCCCGATAGTGTTGGTACAGAAGAAGGATGGGACGTGGAGACTCTGTATTGACTATCGGGCGCTGAACAAGATCACTGTCCGTAATAGGTACCCGATCCCGCGGATTGATGACCTCCTAGACCAACTAAAGGGGGCGAAATATTTCAGCAAGATCGATCTGAAGTCAGGATATCACCAGGTACCAATTGAACCCTCAGATGTGTGGAAGACTGCCTTCAAATCCAAGGAGGGCCTCTTCGAATGGTTGGTCATGCCTTTCGGATTGACGAATGCTCCTGCAACCTTTATGAGGCTAATGGATGACATCTTGCGGCCATTCACCAACTCCTTTGTAGTAGTATACTTGGATGACATTCTGATCTTCAGCCAGAGTTGGGAAGAGCACCTCCACCACATCCGACAGGTTCTCCAAACACTGCGGCAACACAAGCTATGTGCCAATTTGGAGAAATGCACTTTTGGCATGACCGAGGTCCAGTATCTGGGATACATCATTGATGAACAGGGGTGCATGTCGATCCAGCCAAGGTCCAAGTCATTCGGGATTGGCCCTCTCCAACCACTCTAACAGAGCTCCGCAGCTTTCTAGGTCTTGCCAACTTCTACCGCAGGTTTGTGTTGGGATTTTCTCATATTTCTTGGCCCTTGAGTCAAGTCACCAAGGGCGGGGCGAAAGCAAAATTCTTTTGGTCTGAATCTCAACAGAAGGCATTCAGGGAGTTGAAGGATCGCCTCTGCACGGCACCAGTGCTCGCGTTACCAGATTTACAACAACCATTTGAGGTCGAGACAGATGCCTCTGACTATGCTATTGGGGCAGTCCTTACTCAACATGGACATCCAGTGGCATATCACAGTGAAACACTTTCAGACACAGTCCGGAAGTACCCCACTTATGATAAAGAGATGTATTCCATTGTACAGGCCTGCCGACAATGGAAGCATTACATTTTGGGGAAGGAAACGGTCATCCACACAGACCACCGACCTCTGCAATTCATACAGACCCAAGGGAAATTGCAGAATGATCGCCATCAGAAGTGGTCTACATACCTGCAACAGTTTCACTTGAATATCAAGTATAAAAAGGGCAGCACCAATAATGTTGCAGATTGCCTCAGTCGACCACCGATCATGGCGCTAACCACCGTGCTCAACTCTTGCGGGCACGAGACTTCTGATTGGCCACTTCTCTACAAAAGCGACCCAGAATTCGGCCACACATACCAGACACTCTTGGAGGGTCGGCAGGTTGCAGATTTTCACCTCCAGGATGCCCTATTATGCCACCTCGGTCACCTTTGTGTTCCTTCAAGCGAGCGTGCCAAGATGATTTGGGAAGCACACTACAGTCGGGCTGCTGGGCATTTCGGGGTCGAGAAAACAGTGGCAGTACTGCAAAACTATTTCTATTGGCCGAATCTTCGACAGGATGTTGGGAAGTACATCCGATCATGTACTGCCTGTGCCATTGCCAAACCGACCATTAAGAAGCAAGGCCTCTATACCCCGTTGCCTACCCCTAGTCGACCTTGGGAATCCATCTCCATGGATTACATGTCAGGCCTTCCTTCCACTAAGCATGGAAATGACTGTGTTTTTGTGGTCGTCGACAGGTTCTCGAAGATGGCCATTATGCAAGAAGAATATCACAGCAGAAGCCACTGCTAAACTCTTCTTTGAACGAGTGTGGGTGCACTTTGGGATCCCACAGTCTATCATCTCAGATCGGGACAGTCGGTTTCTCAGCACATTTTGGTCCAGTCTCTGGTCAATGCTGGACACCAAACTCACGAAGTCCACAGCCTTCCATCCTCAAACTGATGGCCAGACAGAGGTTGTCAACAGGATGATTGTGCACATTCTGCGCATGTATAACTCAAAGCATCCACGCACATGGGACGAGAGCCTCCCCTATGTTCAGCACAGCTACAACCGAGCTCTTCACAGCTCCACTGGCCATAGCCCTTTCAGGTGGGTTTAGGATTCCAGCCACTATGCCCCATTGATGTGGCCATGCCACTTGCAGCTACTCACATGAATTCAGCTCATGTCCAGTCCGAAACAGATAAGGCCACCAGCTTCATTGAGCGCATCCAACATATTCGCCAGCAGGTCCATGACATTCTTGAGAAATCAAATGCCAAGTACAAGCAGCGACATGATCAACACCGGGTGCCACACAAGTTTCAGGTGGGCGACAAAGTCTGGTTGCATTTGCAAAAGGAACGCCTTACTGGAGCCTATCGGAAATTGAGACCACTTCGATATGGTCCTTACACCATTACTAAGGCTATGGGAGACAATGCATTTGAGCTCAGCATTCCCCCATTCCTTGGCCTGCACCCAGTGTTCAATGTGGACCGCCTTCGGCCATACTTTCCACCATTGCTAGACACATCCGACATTGCAGAACAGCTCAAACCCACAGAATTAAATCCCGATTGCATGGAACAAGCTGCAACTGATCGGATCATGGACACACAGATCAAGAACACTCGCCAACAGCATATCCAACTGTATCGAGTTGTCAAAGCAGGCCAACTCCTTCAGCAGGGCAAGTGGCTCACCAGGGAACAAGTTCAGCAGAGGTTTCCTCATCTCATGGAGGAGCTCAACGCAATGGGGACCATTGCTTCCTAAGGGGGAGGAATGATCCAGGTGGATATTGGTGGCCACCTGGACCCCCACCATTGTCTTTCTCAGCATTTTCAGTTTCCTTAATTGTAGCACAGTTTACTATTTTTAGCAGTTTTTCGGGTCCTGAACTTCCGGAGCCGTTTTGAGGCCCTAAACGACGTTTTTTTGGAATTCTGGGGCGACCGAGCCCTATGTTGCCTCCCAAAGTGGTAGTACTCGGATAGATCTTTCTAACGAGCTATCGTACGCGTCAAACGGAGATCGTATGCCAAAGTTACGACCCCGGAAATTGATGTACCAATTTACCCAAACGGGGCCCACAATTTGGCGTTTCATCTTCTAGGTTAGGTTTCGGTATGTGAAGGGTTTTCCATTGTTTCTCAACAATAAATAGGCCTTCGAGCCTCATTGTAATACAGTTCAGAGGCATGTAGCCATCACATCTCTTCTCAGAGATAAGCTACCATCGCCCTAGCTAGTTTATTGCCATTTCTGTTTGTAAGCATATGTCAGTATTTTCCATTAATGAAATGAAGTATTATTTCCGCTGCATCTTTGTGTATATGGTTATCTCTGTAATTTGTTGCGTTCCTGTTTAAATCTGGATCAGTGGTATCAGAGCGGTCTGCTTTTTCTCTGTTTTTCTTTGCATGTCCCCAACAAGGTCGGGATATAAGGAGTTAGGGCTTGAACTGGTTGAACCTTTGCAAGACCAGCCTCGCAAATCCCGACGGCCTCCCATGGCGGACGAGAAGAAAGACGAGGGGGCAGGAGATCCCATCAAAATCTTGCTCGAAGAAGCGCTCGAGCGACAACGGAACGCGATGATGGACAGCTTTGCGCAGATCCTTCAGCGGCTACCCAGAAGCGGCGCATCGGCTTCCAGCAGCTCCTCTGGAAACGCCACACCCTTTAAGGTACAAGTTAATTTTGAAATCCCCATATTCGAGGGTCAGATAGACGCCGATGCCGTAGATAAATGGTTAAATCTGCTAGAGGGTTATTTTTCTGTTCATGAATTTTCGAGTCGGGAAAAGATTGTTTTTGCTCTTCTCAAAGCAGCCCCCCACGTCAAGGACTGGTGGGAAACCTACTGCGAGCAGAAGGATGAAAGTACTGGCTCACTATTTTCAGCCGCACCCACCTGGGATTCGTTCCGGGATGCCATCAAGGAGCAGTACTACCCTGTCGGAAGCTATGAGGATGAATACATAAAGTGGACCACGCTGCGGCAGGGAAGGGACCAAGATGTGCCGGAGTTCACCAATCTTTTCCATACCCTTCGCACAAAGTTGGGTATCAAGGATTCGGAGCAACATTTGATACTCAAATACCGTGGCTGCCTGCACAAGTACATCCAGGAAGAAATACAGTTCCTAAACATCCCCCTGCTCGGCGCAGCATACCGGTATGCCGTCAAAGTCGAGCAGAAGTTTAAACAAAAGAAGCGAGACTTTGGATCTGCGAATCCAAAGCAGGGAAAGGTGCCCCTAAACCACAGAACAAAGGACAAAGCCAAGGCGGGACAGCCCAAGACAACCAGCTGAAGCTGCAAGCAAAGAGCAACGCCGCGAAGCCGAGAAAGGACACTGGAAAATGGTGCGAGTTCCATAAGAGCTCCACTCACAACACAAGTGAGTGTCGGGCCAAACAGTCACTGGTGGCTGAGCTAAAGGTTTCAGAATCAGATGCATGTTCCGACTCTGAGTCAGAACCCGATAAGGGGTATGAAAAAGGGAAGCAGATCATTGATGCGGATCCCAGCGCCACTGTTGCTACCGCAAAGATCCAGAAAAATGAACCCGAAGATCCAGAGGAGGAGGAGCGTCTCTTCCACTCCCAGATGTGGGTCAAGGGCTCCCCGATACAGTTCATTGTTGATAGCGGGAGTCAAAAGAACCTCATTTCGGCAGAGGTCGTGAAGCGGTTGGGCTTACCGACCACAGCACATCCACAACCATACACCATTGGGTGGCTTTACCAAGGGCGAGATCTTCGCGTGAGCCAGCAGTGTCGCCTTCCATACAACATCAAGCCCTTCACGGATGAGGTATTGTGTGACATTGCTCCCCTTGAAGTTTGTGATGTATTACTAGGACAACCATACTTGTGGAAGCGACATGCTGTGTATGAATCAAGGCCCCGTGCTGTTATTATTACATTGGGAAATAAGTTGTTCAGGATACCAGAGGTACCACCACCTGCCGCCATCTCTTTGATTACTGCAAAACAATGCAGTAAGATCATTTCCAAAACCAGGAAATTTGTTTTCCTGATGATACGCCCTCAAGGGAAGAAGAAGACAGTGGCCGCGGCCTCCAAACGAGGTCCCTCTGCACGGCAGCTACAAATGGACAAGATTGTGGAGGAGTACAAAGACATCTTCACCTCCCCGCAGGGGTTCCTCTGCACTGTCAAGTCAAGCACTCCATTGATCTGACCCCAGGTGCGCCGCTACCCAATGGACCAATTTATCGGCGCTCCGTTCTGGAGAACAATGAAATCAAGAGGCAGATTCAGGAGCTCCTACAGAAAGGTCACATCCGTCCGAGTTCTTCGCCCTGTGGGAGCCCGATAGTGTTGGTACAGAAGAAGGATGGGACGTGGAGACTCTGTATTGACTATCGGGCGCTGAACAAGATCACTGTCCGTAATAGGTACCCGATCCCGCGGATTGATGACCTCCTAGACCAACTAAAGGGGGCGAAATATTTCAGCAAGATCGATCTGAAGTCAGGATATCACCAGGTACCAATTGAACCCTCAGATGTGTGGAAGACTGCCTTCAAATCCAAGGAGGGCCTCTTCGAATGGTTGGTCATGCCTTTCGGATTGACGAATGCTCCTGCAACCTTTATGAGGCTAATGGATGACATCTTGCGGCCATTCACCAACTCCTTTGTAGTAGTATACTTGGATGACATTCTGATCTTCAGCCAGAGTTGGGAAGAGCACCTCCACCACATCCGACAGGTTCTCCAAACACTGCGGCAACACAAGCTATGTGCCAATTTGGAGAAATGCACTTTTGGCATGACCGAGGTCCAGTATCTGGGATACATCATTGATGAACAGGGGGTGCATGTCGATCCAGCCAAGGTCCAAGTCATTCGGGATTGGCCCTCTCCAACCACTCTAACAGAGCTCCGCAGCTTTCTAGGTCTTGCCAACTTCTACCGCAGGTTTGTGTTGGGATTTTCTCATATTTCTTGGCCTTGAGTCAAGTCACCAAGGGCGGGGCGAAAGCAAAATTCTTTTGGTCTGAATCTCAACAGAAGGCATTCAGGGAGTTGAAGGATCGCCTCTGCACGGCACCAGTGCTCGCGTTACCAGATTTACAACAACCATTTGAGGTCGAGACAGATGCCTCTGACTATGCTATGCTATGGGGCAGTCCTTACTCAACATGGACATCCAGTGGCATATCACAGTGAAACACTTTCAGACACAGTCCGGAAGTACCCCACTTATGATAAAGAGATGTATTCCATTGTACAGGCCTGCCGACAATGGAAGCATTACATTTTGGGGAAGGAAACGGTCATCCACACAGACCACCGACCTCTGCAATTCATACAGACCCAAGGGAAATTGCAGAATGATCGCCATCAGAAGTGGTCTACATACCTGCAACAGTTTCACTTGAATATCAAGTATAAAAAGGGCAGCACCAATAATGTTGCAGATTGCCTCAGTCGACCACCGATCATGGCGCTAACCACCGTGCTCAACTCTTGCGGGCACGAGACTTCTGATTGGCCACTTCTCTACAAAAGCGACCCAGAATTCGGCCACACATACCAGACACTCTTGGAGGGTCGGCAGGTTGCAGATTTTCACCTCCAGGATGCCCTATTATGCCACCTCGGTCACCTTTGTGTTCCTTCAAGCGAGCGTGCCAAGATGATTTGGGAAGCACACTACAGTCGGGCTGCTGGGCATTTCGGGGTCGAGAAAACAGTGGCAGTACTGCAAAACTATTTCTATTGGCCGAATCTTCGACAGGATGTTGGGAAGTACATCCGATCATGTACTGCCTGTGCCATTGCCAAACCGACCATTAAGAAGCAAGGCCTCTATACCCCGTTGCCTACCCCTAGTCGACCTTGGGAATCCATCTCCATGGATTACATGTCAGGCCTTCCTTCCACTAAGCATGGAAATGACTGTGTTTTTGTGGTCGTCGACAGGTTCTCAAGGAGATGGCCTGCAAGAAGAATATCACAGCAGAAGCCACTGCTAAACTCTTCTTTGAACGAGTGTGGGTGCACTTTGGGATCCCACAGTCTATCATCTCAGATCGGGACAGTCGGTTTCTCAGCACATTTTGGTCCAGTCTCTGGTCAATGCTGGACACCAAACTCACGAAGTCCACAGCCTTCCATCCTCAAACTGATGGCCAGACAGAGGTTGTCAACAGGATGATTGTGCACATTCTGCGCATGTATAACTCAAAGCATCCACGCACATGGGACGAGAGCCTCCCCTATGTTCAGCACAGCTACAACCGAGCTCTTCACAGCTCCACTGGCCATAGCCCTTTTCAGGTGGGTTTAGGATTCCAGCCACTATGCCCCATTGATGTGGCCATGCCACTTGCAGCTACTCACATGAATTCAGCTCATGTCCAGTCCGAAACAGATAAGGCCACCAGCTTCATTGAGCGCATCCAACATATTCGCCAGCAGGTCCATGACATTCTTGAGAAATCAAATGCCAAGTACAAGCAGCGACATGATCAACACCGGGTGCCACACAAGTTTCAGGTGGGCGACAAAGTCTGGTTGCATTTGCAAAAGGAACGCCTTACTGGAGCCTATCGGAAATTGAGACCACTTCGATATGGTCCTTACACCATTACTAAGGCTATGGGAGACAATGCATTTGAGCTCAGCATTCCCCCATTCCTTGGCCTGCACCCAGTGTTCAATGTGGACGCCTTCGGCCATACTTTCCACCATTGCTAGACACATCGACATTGCAGAACAGCTCAAACCCACAGAATTAAATCCCGATTGCATGGAACAAGCTGCAACTGATCGGATCATGGACACACAGATCAAGAACACTCGCCAACAGCATATCCAACTGTATCGAGTTGTCAAAGCAGGCCAACTCCTTCAGCAGGGCAAGTGGCTCACAGGGAACAAGTTCAGCAGAGGTTTCCTCATCTCATGGAGGAGCTCAAGCAATGGGGACCATTGCTTCCTAAGGGGGGAGGAATGATCCAGGTGGATATTGGTGGCCACCCTGGACCCCCACCATTGTCTTTCTCAGCATTTTCAGTTTCCTTAATTGTAGCACAGTTTACTATTTTTAGCAGTTTTTCGGGTCCTGAACTTCCGGAGCCGTTTTGAGGCCCTAAACGACGTTTTTTTGGAATTCTGGGGCGACGAGCCCTATGTTGCCTCCCAAAGTGGTAGTACTCGGATAGATCTTTCTAACGAGCTATCGTACGCGTCAAACGGAGATCGTATGCCAAAGTTACGACCCGGGAAATTGATGTACCAATTTACCCAAACGGGGCCCACAATTTGGCGTTTCATCTTCTAGGGTTAGGTTTCGGTATGTGAAGGGTTTTTCCATTGTTTCTCAACAATAAATAGGCCTTCGAGCCTCATTGTAATACAGTTCAGAGGCATGTAGCCATCACATCTCTTCTCAGAGATAAGCTACCATCGCCCTAGCTAGTTTATTGCCATTTCTGTTTGTAAGCATATGTCAGTATTTTCCATTAATGAAATGAAGTATTATTTCCGCTGCATCTTTGTGTATATGGTTATCTCTGTAATTTGTTGCGTTCCTGTTTAAATCTGGATCAGTGGTATCAGAGCGGTCTGCTTTTTCTCTGTTTTTCTTTGCATGTCCCCAACAAGGTCGGGATATAAGGAGTTAGGGCTTGAACTGGTTGAACCTTTGCAAGACCAGCCTCGCAAATCCCGACGGCCTCCCATGGCGGACGAGAAGAAAGACGAGGGGGCAGGAGATCCCATCAAAATCTTGCTCGAAGAAGCGCTCGAGCGACAACGGAACGCGATGATGGACAGCTTTGCGCAGATCCTTCAGCGGCTACCCAGAAGCGGCGCATCGGCTTCCAGCAGCTCCTCTGGAAACGCCACACCCTTTAAGGTACAAGTTAATTTTGAAATCCCCATATTCGAGGGTCAGATAGACGCCGATGCCGTAGATAAATGGTTAAATCTGCTAGAGGGTTATTTTTCTGTTCATGAATTTTCGAGTCGGGAAAAGATTGTTTTTGCTCTTCTCAAAGCAGCCCCCCACGTCAAGGACTGGTGGGAAACCTACTGCGAGCAGAAGGATGAAAGTACTGGCTCACTATTTTCAGCCGCACCCACCTGGGATTCGTTCCGGGATGCCATCAAGGAGCAGTACTACCCTGTCGGAAGCTATGAGGATGAATACATAAAGTGGACCACGCTGCGGCAGGGAAGGGACCAAGATGTGCCGGAGTTCACCAATCTTTTCCATACCCTTCGCACAAAGTTGGGTATCAAGGATTCGGAGCAACATTTGATACTCAAATACCGTGGCTGCCTGCACAAGTACATCCAGGAAGAAATACAGTTCCTAAACATCCCCTCGCTCGGCGCAGCATACCGGTATGCCGTCAAAGTCGAGCAGAAGTTTAAACAAAAGAAGCGAGACTTTGGATCTGCGAATCCAAAGCAGGGGAAAGGTGCCCCTAAACCACAGAACAAAGGACAAAGCCAAGGCGGGACAGCCCAAGACAACCAGCTGAAGCTGCAAGCAAAGAGCAACGCCGCGAAGCCGAGAAAGGACACTGGAAAATGGTGCGAGTTCCATAAGAGCTCCACTCACAACACAAGTGAGTGTCGGGCCAAACAGTCACTGGTGGCTGAGCTAAAGGTTTCAGAATCAGATGCATGTTCCGACTCTGAGTCAGAACCCGATAAGGGGTATGAAAAAGGGAAGCAGATCATTGATGCGGATCCCAGCGCCACTGTTGCTACCGCAAAGATCCAGAAAAATGAACCCGAAGATCCAGAGGAGGAGGAGCGTCTCTTCCACTCCCAGATGTGGGTCAAGGGCTCCCCGATACAGTTCATTGTTGATAGCGGGAGTCAAAAGAACCTCATTTCGGCAGAGGTCGTGAAGCGGTTGGGCTTACCGACCACAGCACATCCACAACCATACACCATTGGGTGGCTTCACCAAGGGCGAGATCTTCGCGTGAGCCAGCAGTGTCGCCTTCCATACAACATCAAGCCCTTCACGGATGAGGTATTGTGTGACATTGCTCCCCTTGAAGTTTGTGATGTATTACTAGGACAACCATACTTGTGGAAGCGACATGCTGTGTATGAATCAAGGCCCCGTGCTGTTATTATTACATTGGGAAATAAGTTGTTCAGGATACCAGAGGTACCACCACCTGCCGCCATCTCTTTGATTACTGCAAAACAATGCAGTAAGATCATTTCCAAAACCAGGAAATTTGTTTTCCTGATGATACGCCCTCAAGGGAAGAAGAAGACAGTGGCCGCGGCCTCCAAACGAGGTCCCTCTGCACGGCAGCTACAAATGGACAAGATTGTGGAGGAGTACAAAGACATCTTCACCTCCCCGGCAGGGGTTCCTCTGCACTGTCAAGTCAAGCACTCCATTGATCTGACCCCAGGTGCGCCGCTACCCAATGGACCAATTTATCGGCGCTCCGTTCTGGAGAACAATGAAATCAAGAGGCAGATTCAGGAGCTCCTACAGAAAGGTCACATCCGTCCGAGTTCTTCGCCCTGTGGGAGCCCGATAGTGTTGGTACAGAAGAAGGATGGGACGTGGAGACTCTGTATTGACTATCGGGCGCTGAACAAGATCACTGTCCGTAATAGGTACCCGATCCCGCGGATTGATGACCTCCTAGACCAACTAAAGGGGGCGAAATATTTCAGCAAGATCGATCTGAAGTCAGGATATCACCAGGTACCAATTGAACCCTCAGATGTGTGGAAGACTGCCTTCAAATCCAAGGAGGGCCTCTTCGAATGGTTGGTCATGCCTTTCGGATTGACGAATGCTCCTGCAACCTTTATGAGGCTAATGGATGACATCTTGCGGCCATTCACCAACTCCTTTGTAGTAGTATACTTGGATGACATTCTGATCTTCAGCCAGAGTTGGGAAGAGCACCTCCACCACATCCGACAGGTTCTCCAAACACTGCGGCAACACAAGCTATGTGCCAATTTGGAGAAATGCACTTTTGGCATGACCGAGGTCCAGTATCTGGGATACATCATTGATGAACAGGGGGTGCATGTCGATCCAGCCAAGGTCCAAGTCATTCGGGATTGGCCCTCTCCAACCACTCTAACAGAGCTCCGCAGCTTTCTAGGTCTTGCCAACTTCTACCGCAGGTTTGTGTTGGGATTTTCTCATATTTCTTGGCCCTTGAGTCAAGTCACCAAGGGCGGGGCGAAAGCAAAATTCTTTTGGTCTGAATCTCAACAGAAGGCATTCAGGGAGTTGAAGGATCGCCTCTGCACGGCACCAGTGCTCGCGTTACCAGATTTACAACAACCATTTGAGGTCGAGACAGATGCCTCTGACTATGCTATTGGGGCAGTCCTTACTCAACATGGACATCCAGTGGCATATCACAGTGAAACACTTTCAGACACAGTCCGGAAGTACCCCACTTATGATAAAGAGATGTATTCCATTGTACAGGCCTGCCGACAATGGAAGCATTACATTTTGGGGAAGGAAACGGTCATCCACACAGACCACCGACCTCTGCAATTCATACAGACCCAAGGGAAATTGCAGAATGATCGCCATCAGAAGTGGTCTACATACCTGCAACAGTTTCACTTGAATATCAAGTATAAAAAGGGCAGCACCAATAATGTTGCAGATTGCCTCAGTCGACCACCGATCATGGCGCTAACCACCGTGCTCAACTCTTGCGGGCACGAGACTTCTGATTGGCCACTTCTCTACAAAAGCGACCCAGAATTCGGCCACACATACCAGACACTCTTGGAGGGTCGGCAGGTTGCAGATTTTCACCTCCAGGATGCCCTATTATGCCACCTCGGTCACCTTTGTGTTCCTTCAAGCGAGCGTGCCAAGATGATTTGGGAAGCACACTACAGTCGGGCTGCTGGGCATTTCGGGGTCGAGAAAACAGTGGCAGTACTGCAAAACTATTTCTATTGGCCGAATCTTCGACAGGATGTTGGGAAGTACATCCGATCATGTACTGCCTGTGCCATTGCCAAACCGACCATTAAGAAGCAAGGCCTCTATACCCCGTTGCCTACCCCTAGTCGACCTTGGGAATCCATCTCCATGGATTACATGTCAGGCCTTCCTTCCACTAAGCATGGAAATGACTGTGTTTTTGTGGTCGTCGACAGGTTCTCAAAGATGGCCTGCAAGAAGAATATCACAGCAGAAGCCACTGCTAAACTCTTCTTTGAACGAGTGTGGGTGCACTTTGGGATCCCACAGTCTATCATCTCAGATCGGGACAGTCGGTTTCTCAGCACATTTTGGTCCAGTCTCTGGTCAATGCTGGACACCAAACTCACGAAGTCCACAGCCTTCCATCCTCAAACTGATGGCCAGACAGAGGTTGTCAACAGGATGATTGTGCACATTCTGCGCATGTATAACTCAAAGCATCCACGCACATGGGACGAGAGCCTCCCCTATGTTCAGCACAGCTACAACCGAGCTCTTCACAGCTCCACTGGCCATAGCCCTTTTCAGGTGGGTTTAGGATTCCAGCCACTATGCCCCATTGATGTGGCCATGCCACTTGCAGCTACTCACATGAATTCAGCTCATGTCCAGTCCGAAACAGATAAGGCCACCAGCTTCATTGAGCGCATCCAACATATTCGCCAGCAGGTCCATGACATTCTTGAGAAATCAAATGCCAAGTACAAGCAGCGACATGATCAACACCGGGTGCCACACAAGTTTCAGGTGGGCGACAAAGTCTGGTTGCATTTGCAAAAGGAACGCCTTACTGGAGCCTATCGGAAATTGAGACCACTTCGATATGGTCCTTACACCATTACTAAGGCTATGGGAGACAATGCATTTGAGCTCAGCATTCCCCCATTCCTTGGCCTGCACCCAGTGTTCAATGTGGACCGCCTTCGGCCATACTTTCCACCATTGCTAGACACATCCGACATTGCAGAACAGCTCAAACCCACAGAATTAAATCCGATTGCATGGAACAAGCTGCAACTGATCGGATCATGGACACACAGATCAAGAACACTCGCCAACAGCATATCCAACTGTATCGAGTTGTCAAAGCAGGCCAACTCCTTCAGCAGGGCAAGTGGCTCACCAGGGAACAAGTTCAGCAGAGGTTTCCTCATCTCATGGAGGAGCTCAACGCAATGGGGACCATTGCTTCCTAAGGGGGGAGGAATGATCCAGGTGGATATTGGTGGCCACCTGGACCCCCACCATTGTCTTTCTCAGCATTTTCAGTTTCCTTAATTGTAGCACAGTTTACTATTTTTAGCAGTTTTTCGGGTCCTGAACTTCCGGAGCCGTTTTGAGGCCCTAAACGACGTTTTTTTGGAATTCTGGGGCGACCGAGCCCTATGTTGCCTCCCAAAGTGGTAGTACTCGGATAGATCTTTCTAACGAGCTATCGTACGCGTCAAACGGAGATCGTATGCCAAAGTTACGACCCCGGGAAATTGATGTACCAATTTACCCAAACGGGGCCCACAATTTGGCGTTTCATCTTCTAGGGTTAGGTTTCGGTATGTGAAGGGTTTTCCATTGTTTCTCAACAATAAATAGGCCTTCGAGCCTCATTGTAATACAGTTCAGAGGCATGTAGCCATCACATCTCTTCTCAGAGATAAGCTACCATCGCCCTAGCTAGTTTATTGCCATTTCTGTTTGTAAGCATATGTCAGTATTTTCCATTAATGAAATGAAGTATTATTTCCGCTGCATCTTTGTGTATATGGTTATCTCTGTAATTTGTTGCGTTCCTGTTTAAATCTGGATCAGTGGTATCAGAGCGGTCTGCTTTTTCTCTGTTTTTCTTTGCATGTCCCCAACAAGGTCGGGATATAAGGAGTTAGGGCTTGAACTGGTTGAACCTTTGCAAGACCAGCCTCGCAAATCCCGACGGCCTCCCATGGCGGACGAGAAGAAAGACGAGGGGGCAGGAGATCCCATCAAAATCTTGCTCGAAGAAGCGCTCGAGCGACAACGGAACGCGATGATGGACAGCTTTGCGCAGATCCTTCAGCGGCTACCCAGAAGCGGCGCATCGGCTTCCAGCAGCTCCTCTGGAAACGCCACACCCTTTAAGGTACAAGTTAATTTTGAAATCCCCATATTCGAGGGTCAGATAGACGCCGATGCCGTAGATAAATGGTTAAATCTGCTAGAGGGTTATTTTTCTGTTCATGAATTTTCGAGTCGGGAAAAGATTGTTTTTGCTCTTCTCAAAGCAGCCCCCCACGTCAAGGACTGGTGGGAAACCTACTGCGAGCAGAAGGATGAAAGTACTGGCTCACTATTTTCAGCCGCACCCACCTGGGATTCGTTCCGGGATGCCATCAAGGAGCAGTACTACCCTGTCGGAAGCTATGAGGATGAATACATAAAGTGGACCACGCTGCGGCAGGGAAGGGACCAAGATGTGCCGGAGTTCACCAATCTTTTCCATACCCTTCGCACAAAGTTGGGTATCAAGGATTCGGAGCAACATTTGATACTCAAATACCGTGGCTGCCTGCACAAGTACATCCAGGAAGAAATACAGTTCCTAAACATCCCCTCGCTCGGCGCAGCATACCGGTATGCCGTCAAAGTCGAGCAGAAGTTTAAACAAAAGAAGCGAGACTTTGGATCTGCGAATCCAAAGCAGGGGAAAGGTGCCCCTAAACCACAGAACAAAGGACAAAGCCAAGGCGGGACAGCCCAAGACAACCAGCTGAAGCTGCAAGCAAAGAGCAACGCCGCGAAGCCGAGAAAGGACACTGGAAAATGGTGCGAGTTCCATAAGAGCTCCACTCACAACACAAGTGAGTGTCGGGCCAAACAGTCACTGGTGGCTGAGCTAAAGGTTTCAGAATCAGATGCATGTTCCGACTCTGAGTCAGAACCCGATAAGGGGTATGAAAAAGGGAAGCAGATCATTGATGCGGATCCCAGCGCCACTGTTGCTACCGCAAAGATCCAGAAAAATGAACCCGAAGATCCAGAGGAGGAGGAGCGTCTCTTCCACTCCCAGATGTGGGTCAAGGGCTCCCCGATACAGTTCATTGTTGATAGCGGGAGTCAAAAGAACCTCATTTCGGCAGAGGTCGTGAAGCGGTTGGGCTTACCGACCACAGCACATCCACAACCATACACCATTGGGTGGCTTCACCAAGGGCGAGATCTTCGCGTGAGCCAGCAGTGTCGCCTTCCATACAACATCAAGCCCTTCACGGATGAGGTATTGTGTGACATTGCTCCCCTTGAAGTTTGTGATGTATTACTAGGACAACCATACTTGTGGAAGCGACATGCTGTGTATGAATCAAGGCCCCGTGCTGTTATTATTACATTGGGAAATAAGTTGTTCAGGATACCAGAGGTACCACCACCTGCCGCCATCTCTTTGATTACTGCAAAACAATGCAGTAAGATCATTTCCAAAACCAGGAAATTTGTTTTCCTGATGATACGCCCTCAAGGGAAGAAGAAGACAGTGGCCGCGGCCTCCAAACGAGGTCCCTCTGCACGGCAGCTACAAATGGACAAGATTGTGGAGGAGTACAAAGACATCTTCACCTCCCCGGCAGGGGTTCCTCTGCACTGTCAAGTCAAGCACTCCATTGATCTGACCCCAGGTGCGCCGCTACCCAATGGACCAATTTATCGGCGCTCCGTTCTGGAGAACAATGAAATCAAGAGGCAGATTCAGGAGCTCCTACAGAAAGGTCACATCCGTCCGAGTTCTTCGCCCTGTGGGAGCCCGATAGTGTTGGTACAGAAGAAGGATGGGACGTGGAGACTCTGTATTGACTATCGGGCGCTGAACAAGATCACTGTCCGTAATAGGTACCCGATCCCGCGGATTGATGACCTCCTAGACCAACTAAAGGGGGCGAAATATTTCAGCAAGATCGATCTGAAGTCAGGATATCACCAGGTACCAATTGAACCCTCAGATGTGTGGAAGACTGCCTTCAAATCCAAGGAGGGCCTCTTCGAATGGTTGGTCATGCCTTTCGGATTGACGAATGCTCCTGCAACCTTTATGAGGCTAATGGATGACATCTTGCGGCCATTCACCAACTCCTTTGTAGTAGTATACTTGGATGACATTCTGATCTTCAGCCAGAGTTGGGAAGAGCACCTCCACCACATCCGACAGGTTCTCCAAACACTGCGGCAACACAAGCTATGTGCCAATTTGGAGAAATGCACTTTTGGCATGACCGAGGTCCAGTATCTGGGATACATCATTGATGAACAGGGGGTGCATGTCGATCCAGCCAAGGTCCAAGTCATTCGGGATTGGCCCTCTCCAACCACTCTAACAGAGCTCCGCAGCTTTCTAGGTCTTGCCAACTTCTACCGCAGGTTTGTGTTGGGATTTTCTCATATTTCTTGGCCCTTGAGTCAAGTCACCAAGGGCGGGGCGAAAGCAAAATTCTTTTGGTCTGAATCTCAACAGAAGGCATTCAGGGAGTTGAAGGATCGCCTCTGCACGGCACCAGTGCTCGCGTTACCAGATTTACAACAACCATTTGAGGTCGAGACAGATGCCTCTGACTATGCTATTGGGGCAGTCCTTACTCAACATGGACATCCAGTGGCATATCACAGTGAAACACTTTCAGACACAGTCCGGAAGTACCCCACTTATGATAAAGAGATGTATTCCATTGTACAGGCCTGCCGACAATGGAAGCATTACATTTTGGGGAAGGAAACGGTCATCCACACAGACCACCGACCTCTGCAATTCATACAGACCCAAGGGAAATTGCAGAATGATCGCCATCAGAAGTGGTCTACATACCTGCAACAGTTTCACTTGAATATCAAGTATAAAAAGGGCAGCACCAATAATGTTGCAGATTGCCTCAGTCGACCACCGATCATGGCGCTAACCACCGTGCTCAACTCTTGCGGGCACGAGACTTCTGATTGGCCACTTCTCTACAAAAGCGACCCAGAATTCGGCCACACATACCAGACACTCTTGGAGGGTCGGCAGGTTGCAGATTTTCACCTCCAGGATGCCCTATTATGCCACCTCGGTCACCTTTGTGTTCCTTCAAGCGAGCGTGCCAAGATGATTTGGGAAGCACACTACAGTCGGGCTGCTGGGCATTTCGGGGTCGAGAAAACAGTGGCAGTACTGCAAAACTATTTCTATTGGCCGAATCTTCGACAGGATGTTGGGAAGTACATCCGATCATGTACTGCCTGTGCCATTGCCAAACCGACCATTAAGAAGCAAGGCCTCTATACCCCGTTGCCTACCCCTAGTCGACCTTGGGAATCCATCTCCATGGATTACATGTCAGGCCTTCCTTCCACTAAGCATGGAAATGACTGTGTTTTTGTGGTCGTCGACAGGTTCTCAAAGATGGCCTGCAAGAAGAATATCACAGCAGAAGCCACTGCTAAACTCTTCTTTGAACGAGTGTGGGTGCACTTTGGGATCCCACAGTCTATCATCTCAGATCGGGACAGTCGGTTTCTCAGCACATTTTGGTCCAGTCTCTGGTCAATGCTGGACACCAAACTCACGAAGTCCACAGCCTTCCATCCTCAAACTGATGGCCAGACAGAGGTTGTCAACAGGATGATTGTGCACATTCTGCGCATGTATAACTCAAAGCATCCACGCACATGGGACGAGAGCCTCCCCTATGTTCAGCACAGCTACAACCGAGCTCTTCACAGCTCCACTGGCCATAGCCCTTTTCAGGTGGGTTTAGGATTCCAGCCACTATGCCCCATTGATGTGGCCATGCCACTTGCAGCTACTCACATGAATTCAGCTCATGTCCAGTCCGAAACAGATAAGGCCACCAGCTTCATTGAGCGCATCCAACATATTCGCCAGCAGGTCCATGACATTCTTGAGAAATCAAATGCCAAGTACAAGCAGCGACATGATCAACACCGGGTGCCACACAAGTTTCAGGTGGGCGACAAAGTCTGGTTGCATTTGCAAAAGGAACGCCTTACTGGAGCCTATCGGAAATTGAGACCACTTCGATATGGTCCTTACACCATTACTAAGGCTATGGGAGACAATGCATTTGAGCTCAGCATTCCCCCATTCCTTGGCCTGCACCCAGTGTTCAATGTGGACCGCCTTCGGCCATACTTTCCACCATTGCTAGACACATCCGACATTGCAGAACAGCTCAAACCCACAGAATTAAATCCCGATTGCATGGAACAAGCTGCAACTGATCGGATCATGGACACACAGATCAAGAACACTCGCCAACAGCATATCCAACTGTATCGAGTTGTCAAAGCAGGCCAACTCCTTCAGCAGGGCAAGTGGCTCACCAGGGAACAAGTTCAGCAGAGGTTTCCTCATCTCATGGAGGAGCTCAACGCAATGGGGACCATTGCTTCCTAAGGGGGGAGGAATGATCCAGGTGGATATTGGTGGCCACCTGGACCCCCACCATTGTCTTTCTCAGCATTTTCAGTTTCCTTAATTGTAGCACAGTTTACTATTTTTAGCAGTTTTTCGGGTCCTGAACTTCCGGAGCCGTTTTGAGGCCCTAAACGACGTTTTTTTGGAATTCTGGGGCGACCGAGCCCTATGTTGCCTCCCAAAGTGGTAGTACTCGGATAGATCTTTCTAACGAGCTATCGTACGCGTCAAACGGAGATCGTATGCCAAAGTTACGACCCCGGGAAATTGATGTACCAATTTACCCAAACGGGGCCCACAATTTGGCGTTTCATCTTCTAGGGTTAGGTTTCGGTATGTGAAGGGTTTTTCCATTGTTTCTCAACAATAAATAGGCCTTCGAGCCTCATTGTAATACAGTTCAGAGGCATGTAGCCATCACATCTCTTCTCAGAGATAAGCTACCATCGCCCTAGCTAGTTTATTGCCATTTCTGTTTGTAAGCATATGTCAGTATTTTCCATTAATGAAATGAAGTATTATTTCCGCTGCATCTTTGTGTATATGGTTATCTCTGTAATTTGTTGCGTTCCTGTTTAAATCTGGATCAGTGGTATCAGAGCGGTCTGCTTTTTCTCTGTTTTTCTTTGCATGTCCCCAACAAGGTCGGGATATAAGGAGTTAGGGCTTGAACTGGTTGAACCTTTGCAAGACCAGCCTCGCAAATCCCGACGGCCTCCCATGGCGGACGAGAAGAAAGACGAGGGGGCAGGAGATCCCATCAAAATCTTGCTCGAAGAAGCGCTCGAGCGACAACGGAACGCGATGATGGACAGCTTTGCGCAGATCCTTCAGCGGCTACCCAGAAGCGGCGCATCGGCTTCCAGCAGCTCCTCTGGAAACGCCACACCCTTTAAGGTACAAGTTAATTTTGAAATCCCCATATTCGAGGGTCAGATAGACGCCGATGCCGTAGATAAATGGTTAAATCTGCTAGAGGGTTATTTTTCTGTTCATGAATTTTCGAGTCGGGAAAAGATTGTTTTTGCTCTTCTCAAAGCAGCCCCCCACGTCAAGGACTGGTGGGAAACCTACTGCGAGCAGAAGGATGAAAGTACTGGCTCACTATTTTCAGCCGCACCCACCTGGGATTCGTTCCGGGATGCCATCAAGGAGCAGTACTACCCTGTCGGAAGCTATGAGGATGAATACATAAAGTGGACCACGCTGCGGCAGGGAAGGGACCAAGATGTGCCGGAGTTCACCAATCTTTTCCATACCCTTCGCACAAAGTTGGGTATCAAGGATTCGGAGCAACATTTGATACTCAAATACCGTGGCTGCCTGCACAAGTACATCCAGGAAGAAATACAGTTCCTAAACATCCCCTCGCTCGGCGCAGCATACCGGTATGCCGTCAAAGTCGAGCAGAAGTTTAAACAAAAGAAGCGAGACTTTGGATCTGCGAATCCAAAGCAGGGGAAAGGTGCCCCTAAACCACAGAACAAAGGACAAAGCCAAGGCGGGACAGCCCAAGACAACCAGCTGAAGCTGCAAGCAAAGAGCAACGCCGCGAAGCCGAGAAAGGACACTGGAAAATGGTGCGAGTTCCATAAGAGCTCCACTCACAACACAAGTGAGTGTCGGGCCAAACAGTCACTGGTGGCTGAGCTAAAGGTTTCAGAATCAGATGCATGTTCCGACTCTGAGTCAGAACCCGATAAGGGGTATGAAAAAGGGAAGCAGATCATTGATGCGGATCCCAGCGCCACTGTTGCTACCGCAAAGATCCAGAAAAATGAACCCGAAGATCCAGAGGAGGAGGAGCGTCTCTTCCACTCCCAGATGTGGGTCAAGGGCTCCCCGATACAGTTCATTGTTGATAGCGGGAGTCAAAAGAACCTCATTTCGGCAGAGGTCGTGAAGCGGTTGGGCTTACCGACCACAGCACATCCACAACCATACACCATTGGGTGGCTTCACCAAGGGCGAGATCTTCGCGTGAGCCAGCAGTGTCGCCTTCCATACAACATCAAGCCCTTCACGGATGAGGTATTGTGTGACATTGCTCCCCTTGAAGTTTGTGATGTATTACTAGGACAACCATACTTGTGGAAGCGACATGCTGTGTATGAATCAAGGCCCCGTGCTGTTATTATTACATTGGGAAATAAGTTGTTCAGGATACCAGAGGTACCACCACCTGCCGCCATCTCTTTGATTACTGCAAAACAATGCAGTAAGATCATTTCCAAAACCAGGAAATTTGTTTTCCTGATGATACGCCCTCAAGGGAAGAAGAAGACAGTGGCCGCGGCCTCCAAACGAGGTCCCTCTGCACGGCAGCTACAAATGGACAAGATTGTGGAGGAGTACAAAGACATCTTCACCTCCCCGGCAGGGGTTCCTCTGCACTGTCAAGTCAAGCACTCCATTGATCTGACCCCAGGTGCGCCGCTACCCAATGGACCAATTTATCGGCGCTCCGTTCTGGAGAACAATGAAATCAAGAGGCAGATTCAGGAGCTCCTACAGAAAGGTCACATCCGTCCGAGTTCTTCGCCCTGTGGGAGCCCGATAGTGTTGGTACAGAAGAAGGATGGGACGTGGAGACTCTGTATTGACTATCGGGCGCTGAACAAGATCACTGTCCGTAATAGGTACCCGATCCCGCGGATTGATGACCTCCTAGACCAACTAAAGGGGGCGAAATATTTCAGCAAGATCGATCTGAAGTCAGGATATCACCAGGTACCAATTGAACCCTCAGATGTGTGGAAGACTGCCTTCAAATCCAAGGAGGGCCTCTTCGAATGGTTGGTCATGCCTTTCGGATTGACGAATGCTCCTGCAACCTTTATGAGGCTAATGGATGACATCTTGCGGCCATTCACCAACTCCTTTGTAGTAGTATACTTGGATGACATTCTGATCTTCAGCCAGAGTTGGGAAGAGCACCTCCACCACATCCGACAGGTTCTCCAAACACTGCGGCAACACAAGCTATGTGCCAATTTGGAGAAATGCACTTTTGGCATGACCGAGGTCCAGTATCTGGGATACATCATTGATGAACAGGGGGTGCATGTCGATCCAGCCAAGGTCCAAGTCATTCGGGATTGGCCCTCTCCAACCACTCTAACAGAGCTCCGCAGCTTTCTAGGTCTTGCCAACTTCTACCGCAGGTTTGTGTTGGGATTTTCTCATATTTCTTGGCCCTTGAGTCAAGTCACCAAGGGCGGGGCGAAAGCAAAATTCTTTTGGTCTGAATCTCAACAGAAGGCATTCAGGGAGTTGAAGGATCGCCTCTGCACGGCACCAGTGCTCGCGTTACCAGATTTACAACAACCATTTGAGGTCGAGACAGATGCCTCTGACTATGCTATTGGGGCAGTCCTTACTCAACATGGACATCCAGTGGCATATCACAGTGAAACACTTTCAGACACAGTCCGGAAGTACCCCACTTATGATAAAGAGATGTATTCCATTGTACAGGCCTGCCGACAATGGAAGCATTACATTTTGGGGAAGGAAACGGTCATCCACACAGACCACCGACCTCTGCAATTCATACAGACCCAAGGGAAATTGCAGAATGATCGCCATCAGAAGTGGTCTACATACCTGCAACAGTTTCACTTGAATATCAAGTATAAAAAGGGCAGCACCAATAATGTTGCAGATTGCCTCAGTCGACCACCGATCATGGCGCTAACCACCGTGCTCAACTCTTGCGGGCACGAGACTTCTGATTGGCCACTTCTCTACAAAAGCGACCCAGAATTCGGCCACACATACCAGACACTCTTGGAGGGTCGGCAGGTTGCAGATTTTCACCTCCAGGATGCCCTATTATGCCACCTCGGTCACCTTTGTGTTCCTTCAAGCGAGCGTGCCAAGATGATTTGGGAAGCACAC
This sequence comes from Pinus tabuliformis, assembly GCA_031772625.1. Lineage (NCBI taxonomy): Eukaryota > Viridiplantae > Streptophyta > Pinopsida > Pinales > Pinaceae > Pinus > Pinus tabuliformis. Next base: position 349,159,909 of record CM062820.1, on the reverse strand, counting down.
TACAGTCGGGCTGCTGGGCATTTCGGGGTCGAGAAAACAGTGGCAGTACTGCAAAACTATTTCTATTGGCCGAATCTTCGACAGGATGTTGGGAAGTACATCCGATCATGTACTGCCTGTGCCATTGCCAAACCGACCATTAAGAAGCAAGGCCTCTATACCCCGTTGCCTACCCCTAGTCGACCTTGGGAATCCATCTCCATGGATTACATGTCAGGCCTTCCTTCCACTAAGCATGGAAATGACTGTGTTTTTGTGGTCGTCGACAGGTTCTCAAAGATGGCCTGCAAGAAGAATATCACAGCAGAAGCCACTGCTAAACTCTTCTTTGAACGAGTGTGGGTGCACTTTGGGATCCCACAGTCTATCATCTCAGATCGGGACAGTCGGTTTCTCAGCACATTTTGGTCCAGTCTCTGGTCAATGCTGGACACCAAACTCACGAAGTCCACAGCCTTCCATCCTCAAACTGATGGCCAGACAGAGGTTGTCAACAGGATGATTGTGCACATTCTGCGCATGTATAACTCAAAGCATCCACGCACATGGGACGAGAGCCTCCCCTATGTTCAGCACAGCTACAACCGAGCTCTTCACAGCTCCACTGGCCATAGCCCTTTTCAGGTGGGTTTAGGATTCCAGCCACTATGCCCCATTGATGTGGCCATGCCACTTGCAGCTACTCACATGAATTCAGCTCATGTCCAGTCCGAAACAGATAAGGCCACCAGCTTCATTGAGCGCATCCAACATATTCGCCAGCAGGTCCATGACATTCTTGAGAAATCAAATGCCAAGTACAAGCAGCGACATGATCAACACCGGGTGCCACACAAGTTTCAGGTGGGCGACAAAGTCTGGTTGCATTTGCAAAAGGAACGCCTTACTGGAGCCTATCGGAAATTGAGACCACTTCGATATGGTCCTTACACCATTACTAAGGCTATGGGAGACAATGCATTTGAGCTCAGCATTCCCCCATTCCTTGGCCTGCACCCAGTGTTCAATGTGGACCGCCTTCGGCCATACTTTCCACCATTGCTAGACACATCCGACATTGCAGAACAGCTCAAACCCACAGAATTAAATCCCGATTGCATGGAACAAGCTGCAACTGATCGGATCATGGACACACAGATCAAGAACACTCGCCAACAGCATATCCAACTGTATCGAGTTGTCAAAGCAGGCCAACTCCTTCAGCAGGGCAAGTGGCTCACCAGGGAACAAGTTCAGCAGAGGTTTCCTCATCTCATGGAGGAGCTCAACGCAATGGGGACCATTGCTTCCTAAGGGGGGAGGAATGATCCAGGTGGATATTGGTGGCCACCTGGACCCCCACCATTGTCTTTCTCAGCATTTTCAGTTTCCTTAATTGTAGCACAGTTTACTATTTTTAGCAGTTTTTCGGGTCCTGAACTTCCGGAGCCGTTTTGAGGCCCTAAACGACGTTTTTTTGGAATTCTGGGGCGACCGAGCCCTATGTTGCCTCCCAAAGTGGTAGTACTCGGATAGATCTTTCTAACGAGCTATCGTACGCGTCAAACGGAGATCGTATGCCAAAGTTACGACCCCGGGAAATTGATGTACCAATTTACCCAAACGGGGCCCACAATTTGGCGTTTCATCTTCTAGGGTTAGGTTTCGGTATGTGAAGGGTTTTTCCATTGTTTCTCAACAATAAATAGGCCTTCGAGCCTCATTGTAATACAGTTCAGAGGCATGTAGCCATCACATCTCTTCTCAGAGATAAGCTACCATCGCCCTAGCTAGTTTATTGCCATTTCTGTTTGTAAGCATATGTCAGTATTTTCCATTAATGAAATGAAGTATTATTTCCGCTGCATCTTTGTGTATATGGTTATCTCTGTAATTTGTTGCGTTCCTGTTTAAATCTGGATCAGTGGTATCAGAGCGGTCTGCTTTTTCTCTGTTTTTCTTTGCATGTCCCCAACAAGGTCGGGATATAAGGAGTTAGGGCTTGAACTGGTTGAACCTTTGCAAGACCAGCCTCGCAAATCCCGACGGCCTCCCATGGCGGACGAGAAGAAAGACGAGGGGGCAGGAGATCCCATCAAAATCTTGCTCGAAGAAGCGCTCGAGCGACAACGGAACGCGATGATGGACAGCTTTGCGCAGATCCTTCAGCGGCTACCCAGAAGCGGCGCATCGGCTTCCAGCAGCTCCTCTGGAAACGCCACACCCTTTAAGGTACAAGTTAATTTTGAAATCCCCATATTCGAGGGTCAGATAGACGCCGATGCCGTAGATAAATGGTTAAATCTGCTAGAGGGTTATTTTTCTGTTCATGAATTTTCGAGTCGGGAAAAGATTGTTTTTGCTCTTCTCAAAGCAGCCCCCCACGTCAAGGACTGGTGGGAAACCTACTGCGAGCAGAAGGATGAAAGTACTGGCTCACTATTTTCAGCCGCACCCACCTGGGATTCGTTCCGGGATGCCATCAAGGAGCAGTACTACCCTGTCGGAAGCTATGAGGATGAATACATAAAGTGGACCACGCTGCGGCAGGGAAGGGACCAAGATGTGCCGGAGTTCACCAATCTTTTCCATACCCTTCGCACAAAGTTGGGTATCAAGGATTCGGAGCAACATTTGATACTCAAATACCGTGGCTGCCTGCACAAGTACATCCAGGAAGAAATACAGTTCCTAAACATCCCCTCGCTCGGCGCAGCATACCGGTATGCCGTCAAAGTCGAGCAGAAGTTTAAACAAAAGAAGCGAGACTTTGGATCTGCGAATCCAAAGCAGGGGAAAGGTGCCCCTAAACCACAGAACAAAGGACAAAGCCAAGGCGGGACAGCCCAAGACAACCAGCTGAAGCTGCAAGCAAAGAGCAACGCCGCGAAGCCGAGAAAGGACACTGGAAAATGGTGCGAGTTCCATAAGAGCTCCACTCACAACACAAGTGAGTGTCGGGCCAAACAGTCACTGGTGGCTGAGCTAAAGGTTTCAGAATCAGATGCATGTTCCGACTCTGAGTCAGAACCCGATAAGGGGTATGAAAAAGGGAAGCAGATCATTGATGCGGATCCCAGCGCCACTGTTGCTACCGCAAAGATCCAGAAAAATGAACCCGAAGATCCAGAGGAGGAGGAGCGTCTCTTCCACTCCCAGATGTGGGTCAAGGGCTCCCCGATACAGTTCATTGTTGATAGCGGGAGTCAAAAGAACCTCATTTCGGCAGAGGTCGTGAAGCGGTTGGGCTTACCGACCACAGCACATCCACAACCATACACCATTGGGTGGCTTCACCAAGGGCGAGATCTTCGCGTGAGCCAGCAGTGTCGCCTTCCATACAACATCAAGCCCTTCACGGATGAGGTATTGTGTGACATTGCTCCCCTTGAAGTTTGTGATGTATTACTAGGACAACCATACTTGTGGAAGCGACATGCTGTGTATGAATCAAGGCCCCGTGCTGTTATTATTACATTGGGAAATAAGTTGTTCAGGATACCAGAGGTACCACCACCTGCCGCCATCTCTTTGATTACTGCAAAACAATGCAGTAAGATCATTTCCAAAACCAGGAAATTTGTTTTCCTGATGATACGCCCTCAAGGGAAGAAGAAGACAGTGGCCGCGGCCTCCAAACGAGGTCCCTCTGCACGGCAGCTACAAATGGACAAGATTGTGGAGGAGTACAAAGACATCTTCACCTCCCCGGCAGGGGTTCCTCTGCACTGTCAAGTCAAGCACTCCATTGATCTAACCCCAGGTGCGCCGCTACCCAATGGACCAATTTATCGGCGCTCCGTTCTGGAGAACAATGAAATCAAGAGGCAGATTCAGGAGCTCCTACAGAAAGGTCACATCCGTCCGAGTTCTTCGCCCTGTGGGAGCCCGATAGTGTTGGTACAGAAGAAGGATGGGACGTGGAGACTCTGTATTGACTATCGGGCGCTGAACAAGATCACTGTCCGTAATAGGTACCCGATCCCGCGGATTGATGACCTCCTAGACCAACTAAAGGGGGCGAAATATTTCAGCAAGATCGATCTGAAGTCAGGATATCACCAGGTACCAATTGAACCCTCAGATGTGTGGAAGACTGCCTTCAAATCCAAGGAGGGCCTCTTCGAATGGTTGGTCATGCCTTTCGGATTGACGAATGCTCCTGCAACCTTTATGAGGCTAATGGATGACATCTTGCGGCCATTCACCAACTCCTTTGTAGTAGTATACTTGGATGACATTCTGATCTTCAGCCAGAGTTGGGAAGAGCACCTCCACCACATCCGACAGGTTCTCCAAACACTGCGGCAACACAAGCTATGTGCCAATTTGGAGAAATGCACTTTTGGCATGACCGAGGTCCAGTATCTGGGATACATCATTGATGAACAGGGGGTGCATGTCGATCCAGCCAAGGTCCAAGTCATTCGGGATTGGCCCTCTCCAACCACTCTAACAGAGCTCCGCAGCTTTCTAGGTCTTGCCAACTTCTACCGCAGGTTTGTGTTGGGATTTTCTCATATTTCTTGGCCCTTGAGTCAAGTCACCAAGGGCGGGGCGAAAGCAAAATTCTTTTGGTCTGAATCTCAACAGAAGGCATTCAGGGAGTTGAAGGATCGCCTCTGCACGGCACCAGTGCTCGCGTTACCAGATTTACAACAACCATTTGAGGTCGAGACAGATGCCTCTGACTATGCTATTGGGGCAGTCCTTACTCAACATGGACATCCAGTGGCATATCACAGTGAAACACTTTCAGACACAGTCCGGAAGTACCCCACTTATGATAAAGAGATGTATTCCATTGTACAGGCCTGCCGACAATGGAAGCATTACATTTTGGGGAAGGAAACGGTCATCCACACAGACCACCGACCTCTGCAATTCATACAGACCCAAGGGAAATTGCAGAATGATCGCCATCAGAAGTGGTCTACATACCTGCAACAGTTTCACTTGAATATCAAGTATAAAAAGGGCAGCACCAATAATGTTGCAGATTGCCTCAGTCGACCACCGATCATGGCGCTAACCACCGTGCTCAACTCTTGCGGGCACGAGACTTCTGATTGGCCACTTCTCTACAAAAGCGACCCAGAATTCGGCCACACATACCAGACACTCTTGGAGGGTCGGCAGGTTGCAGATTTTCACCTCCAGGATGCCCTATTATGCCACCTCGGTCACCTTTGTGTTCCTTCAAGCGAGCGTGCCAAGATGATTTGGGAAGCACACTACAGTCGGGCTGCTGGGCATTTCGGGGTCGAGAAAACAGTGGCAGTACTGCAAAACTATTTCTATTGGCCGAATCTTCGACAGGATGTTGGGAAGTACATCCGATCATGTACTGCCTGTGCCATTGCCAAACCGACCATTAAGAAGCAAGGCCTCTATACCCCGTTGCCTACCCCTAGTCGACCTTGGGAATCCATCTCCATGGATTACATGTCAGGCCTTCCTTCCACTAAGCATGGAAACGACTGTGTTTTTGTGGTCGTCGACAGGTTCTCAAAGATGGCCTGCAAGAAGAATATCACAGCAGAAGCCACTGCTAAACTCTTCTTTGAACGAGTGTGGGTGCACTTTGGGATCCCACAGTCTATCATCTCAGATCGGGACAGTCGGTTTCTCAGCACATTTTGGTCCAGTCTCTGGTCAATGCTGGACACCAAACTCACGAAGTCCACAGCCTTCCATCCTCAAACTGATGGCCAGACAGAGGTTGTCAACAGGATGATTGTGCACATTCTGCGCATGTATAACTCAAAGCATCCACGCACATGGGACGAGAGCCTCCCCTATGTTCAGCACAGCTACAACCGAGCTCTTCACAGCTCCACTGGCCATAGCCCTTTTCAGGTGGGTTTAGGATTCCAGCCACTATGCCCCATTGATGTGGCCATGCCACTTGCAGCTACTCACATGAATTCAGCTCATGTCCAGTCCGAAACAGATAAGGCCACCAGCTTCATTGAGCGCATCCAACATATTCGCCAGCAGGTCCATGACATTCTTGAGAAATCAAATGCCAAGTACAAGCAGCGACATGATCAACACCGGGTGCCACACAAGTTTCAGGTGGGCGACAAAGTCTGGTTGCATTTGCAAAAGGAACGCCTTACTGGAGCCTATCGGAAATTGAGACCACTTCGATATGGTCCTTACACCATTACTAAGGCTATGGGAGACAATGCATTTGAGCTCAGCATTCCCCCATTCCTTGGCCTGCACCCAGTGTTCAATGTGGACCGCCTTCGGCCATACTTTCCACCATTGCTAGACACATCCGACATTGCAGAACAGCTCAAACCCACAGAATTAAATCCCGATTGCATGGAACAAGCTGCAACTGATCGGATCATGGACACACAGATCAAGAACACTCGCCAACAGCATATCCAACTGTATCGAGTTGTCAAAGCAGGCCAACTCCTTCAGCAGGGCAAGTGGCTCACCAGGGAACAAGTTCAGCAGAGGTTTCCTCATCTCATGGAGGAGCTCAACGCAATGGGGACCATTGCTTCCTAAGGGGGGAGGAATGATCCAGGTGGATATTGGTGGCCACCTGGACCCCCACCATTGTCTTTCTCAGCATTTTCAGTTTCCTTAATTGTAGCACAGTTTACTATTTTTAGCAGTTTTTCGGGTCCTGAACTTCCGGAGCCGTTTTGAGGCCCTAAACGACGTTTTTTTGGAATTCTGGGGCGACCGAGCCCTATGTTGCCTCCCAAAGTGGTAGTACTCGGATAGATCTTTCTAACGAGCTATCGTACGCGTCAAACGGAGATCGTATGCCAAAGTTACGACCCCGGGAAATTGATGTACCAATTTACCCAAACGGGGCCCACAATTTGGCGTTTCATCTTCTAGGGTTAGGTTTCGGTATGTGAAGGGTTTTTCCATTGTTTCTCAACAATAAATAGGCCTTCGAGCCTCATTGTAATACAGTTCAGAACAGTTCAGAGGCATGTAGCCATCACATCTCTTCTCAGAGATAAGCTACCATCGCCCTAGCTAGTTTATTGCCATTTCTGTTTGTAAGCATATGTCAGTATTTTCCATTAATGAAATGAAGTATTATTTCCGCTGCATCTTTGTGTATATGGTTATCTCTGTAATTTGTTGCGTTCCTGTTTAAATCTGGATCATATTATGACCAAGTTTTAAGTTCTAGTGACCTCCTAGTATCATTGCTTGCATTTTGCATTTGCCCTATTTTATTTGTGTTTATTACTATCTGCATGGGAACTTTTACTCTTTGTGATTATATATTTTTGGATGCCTTATGGGGCAAGTTTTCATAGGCTAGGTATTTTGTCCTTGCATCCTTTGCTTGTGGTGGTTGTCTTCATAGCATTTTTTGGCATAAAATTATGTACTTTCATAATGATATTTTAGTAGAATTATGAAGCATTTATAAAAAAAAAATGTACTTCTTTAGATTCAATCTATGAATTTGATTTCATATACAATGCCTCATTACACCATGGAAAATAAAACACAAGGTTTATATAAGTCATAAATATTAACAATCTCAAATTAGATCATTATTCAAGATCTTAATTATATGTGTCATTAGTACCTAGAGTTTCTAGGAATAATATTGTTTATGAAAAGTCATTTACCTCTAGACATGAATGGAATAACAAATCATATTTTCTCCTCCAAGACATATGGGTGAAATAAAATTTTACTACAATTAATTGGATATACATATGGCTCATTTTTACTCAATAAAAAATTAGTTGAATCAATTGAAAGCGAATATGCATTTTCATGTATCATTTAATGGGATCTATTAAATGTTTAAAACCACTTGAATGGTATTGATTTAAATGATTTACTATATTGTATATCAATGATTTCATGTGTAGCTACTACATGTTATAATCACTATTAATAACATTCTTATATTGAGCATGTGGGTGACTAATTTGTTGGATTGTCACTACAACTCCATAATCTCGTGTGTTTTGCGTCTCATCCATATTCTCCACTAAAAATGATAGCCATGTGTATATATTGAATGGTATAAGCATATATGTTATACAATTTAAAAGGATTTATACCATGTATTGTAAGGTATGACATGATTATTAATAAAAAATAGCATATTCACACACAAACAATATTTATCATGACAAGATAGTTGTTTTAATAATTAAACATGAATATGGAGATTAGTCATGTATTTGCATGTAATTATATGTAATTATGATTATTATTCAATTTGGTTTATCTCTGATGGTTGGCAAGAATGATTGTTATTCTCCCTACCTAAGTTCAATTCCTGCAAGTGACATGTTGAACTCATATTTAGTATATTATTGTAACGGCTTCAAGCGTTGTTGTTGACTAACCTTGCACCCTAAATATTATAGGGTTTACCCCAAGTACCATCCTCAAAATAATGGGAGGTACCTGAGGTTTTTCCCTAGGATTTGTAACTTGGAAAAAGAAAATGTAATTATAGTTTATTTATGTATTGGATCAAGTATAAATAACATATGTACCTTTATCTAGGCACATCCTCTAGAAGCATTAATGCTTTTGCAAGCGCTTTAAGCTTTAGGTTGCATGTAGCATATCAATTATTTAATATGCACCCTTTTACCCACCTATTAGTGTAATGATTTGACCAATATTCATGCAAACCATTTGGTAATGCTCCCCCTCTATTATTTTTCCTTTAATTCTTAATTTAGCACTCTCTATTTGTATTTAACATTCTCTTTATATTTTGTCTTAATGTTTATCTTTAACCTTCCATATAACTCGTTCATTAATATAAAGCGAGTTTACGGATTCACATGCAAAGTAAGAAGACTTTAATTGATGTGATGCAATATTTTGGTCATGCTCATTTCCTTACTAATGTGTGTATATCTTTCATGTATCTTTCTAAGAAAAATATCCATCTAGTACTCATAACACTAGCTCATTCAATATTGTTTATTAAACTGCTATAAGGAAAATAGAAATTAGCAAAGGTTTTAGTGAGATCAATTCGCCTTACTTTGTTTTAGTAGATGTTTTTAATAGAGACAAGCAAGTTTTGCACATAGTTATGTCATTGATGGAAACAAGTTTCATTGATTTCAAATGGGATTTTTGAGATAACAAGAATATTGTTCATGGGTTAAAGAAAGTAGTATGACAAGTAGTTATCTTGCATATCATCATCATGTTAAGTCAAAAGAAGCTTAAAATTTATTGAGTTTTTGACAAGGTTGTGATGCCCTAATGATCCTATAAACAACATAGTCGGGTAGTCCTCGTCAAGACCTTTCCAACAATATATCACACTCTGAAAAAATAATCCTGGATGAGAAGTTATGGACATTTTAAAATCAACATTATTTGAGGGCTCAAAACTATAGGGAAAAACTCCCAAATATTAGTATGTTAAACAATGTGCAACTCCTAGGCAGATCCATGATTCAATGGCTAAGTCAATGACAGATTTTAGAAGGACTCACATGAATTTTAACAAGATTACAGAGTGCACACCTTGCTAAGATCAAACGACATATATGCACCAACAAGAACCAGAGTGGTCCCACCACAATGGCTAATCTTAACATGACACATGGAAACATTCGATTGGTTGGTTTAATGATGACATGGTCACCTATATAGTCAGCATAGATGACATGATGTAACAAATGATTGGTTGGTTTAACAAGGACGTGGTCACCTGCATAGTCAACACAAATGACATGTGGTAGTGTTTGGTTGGATGACATGGCCTCCCTACACAGTCAACATATGATGTCAACACAGTGGCATGATGGCACTAGGGACTGCTACATGGCTTATGGATTTGTCACATTATGATTGGTAAAAAGCTCAAAAATTGGTGACACATGAAACCCATCACAGGCTTCCATGTGGTATGACAACATCATGTTGGTGACCATTCACCCCCAAGGACATGGTCACATGGGCTTGGTCAAACTGAATAAAGGGTCAAGCCCCTAACATTACAACAAAGGTCATATTGGCATGGTCATATTGAACAAAGAGTAGAGCGCTTGAAGTCCTAATGGAGGTCATATTGGCACAGTCACATTGATCAAAAGCATAAAGCCCTAGGTCATACACATGGTATTATTGGTTTAATGAATATCGTATGAAATTGTGGTCGACTATGAGGTCGACCAAGACCACTCCCACATGTATAAATATAAAATGGGTTGACTCCATGATACATCATCAATAAACCAAAAATTTATTATGTGTATGGTGGCAAGGTCAAAGTGGAAACTCGTGGGTTCTATTGTGTGGTCGTTTACAACTTAAATTGTCAGGCAAGTGGTCTAAGTATGTGCATGGTGGAAAGGTCGAAGTGGTACCTCATTGGTTCTATTGTGTGGTTGCTTATGGTTCAAGTTGTCGGGCAAGTGGTTGGAGTATGTGTATGGTAGCACGGTGAAAATGACAACTCATTGGTTCTATTGTGTGGTTGTTTACGGTTCAAATCATCGAGTAAGTGGTCTGATTATGTGTATAGTATTTCTCGCAATGAGTTGGCACAAATATTTTTTAGTTCGAGCTCCGAGCCCGAGGTTATGTGACAACGCCTCACTCATAGTTTTGACATAATGATTAGGTCAATTGGTTATGTACTGTTGGTTGTACAGTGCAGGTCGTGGGTTCAAGTATAGGTAGGCTTGGTCAAATGTATTTTTAGAAGAGTTACTAGTGCACCAAATTTCTCCATTTTGTTAGAAATACTGAGAGGGGGTCGAATCAATATTTCCCTTATTTTTACACAATTGGTTAGTTTATTCTTTTAAACGTTCAGAGCATCAAACGAATATGAAACATCATCATATCATATAGACAATACACAAAAGACTTGTCTTAACAAAATCTCTTCATTATGTATGGTTACATACACACTTTTCTAGATGTACTGGAAGGAAGTAAAGTACACCCTAAGTCTGAAGATATTTGCAGACTTAGTTTGCAGGAGTCCTTAGTCTCCCTTACAATCAACTAATCATCCAGTCATTATTGTTGCTATTGACAGTCCATAATACCAACTGCAATTGTTTCTCCTATCCTATAACCACATGCTTCCATTGTTGCACCAATCATGTTCTTTGTTATTGTTCCACAATGCTTGCTGCTCTAATCCACTTCACTCCTCAATTCTTGTTGCCACTGCTACTCCATACCTGCCTACTGCCACTACTATTCCTTTACTATTGTTACTCCACACTACCTGGTGTTATTGTAGATATTGAAGCAAGTCCTGATTCCATGCTCTTTAGCTGATGTATCTTAAACCTCCTGGTCCCTTCCTTGATACTCAAGATCATTATCAACATCAAGATCACTGTTATGCAAGATTATTGTCATATCAAAGGTCACTTCCATGTTAATGACACTATCATACCAAGATCAAGGACACTACCACACATCAAAGGTTATTGCCATCAAGAGATGTCATCATTGTCATTAAAGATCCAAAAACAACAAAATTAACTATTTGCTCAATTTCTTCAAAAATTAACTAAGGTTGTTTTTTAAGTGAATTAACAAGTAAAATGGATTTTTATGTGCCTTAAACTTAAAAAATTGAAATCTGAAATCAACCATGAACAACAAAAATAAGAAGCAAAAACAACAAATTTGATGACGAAGTTCATCCTTCCTGGACTACATCTCCAAGTCCGCTTCCAATGGGCGTTTGATGTATTTAAAATGCTCATAAATTCTCTTTACATCAAAACTCACCATTATGGAATCTACTCATAGGCATCAATGGCTACTGTCAATTGATAGGCCTTAGCCTCAGTTTCCCGACGCAACTTTCAGATTACAAAAATGCCCAATATTGGCCAAGATATGCCTCAAAAGGCATTTTATAGGCAACATTAAAACATTTACAGAATACACTCCTTATATCTCCTTTGCCCAATGGCACAATGGTTAAGTCTTTTATAATAACCACGAGAGGTTCCAAGGTAAAACCCGTGGGCCTCATGGGATTTTCTTGGCATTACATAGCATTACAATTATATTGTTTGGGCTAATGTTGGAGTTCCGCACCGTTGATATATATCACATATAACAATACAATTTATTGTAATGTTTTACAATAGTAATAATCCCCGTACCATCCGTGGTATGGTGTTAACCTTAGGATATGGTTATAACATATGGAATAGATGGATATATCTATATATATATATATATATATATATATATATATATATATATAACTATGTGGTGGTGTTAACCGATTTGCAGACATTGTATCATATGGTTGTAATAAATATATGGTTGCCGCACCAAGTTTGGAGACCATTTGGATGCACATTAAAAACAATCTAAGGGTTTGGTGGGCCTGCTGGATATGGCAGGCTCCACCAACCCTTTCCCACCTTCCAAATAAACTAAATTTAAATATAGTTCTCTGCCATTGTATAACAAAGTCAACTCGTAGCCTGTTGGTAATATTTTGGACCGACAGCCTGAAGGTCGTGGGTTCAAACCACAAGTTTCTTGGTGTTGGTTTGAATGGTGGGGTGCGCTTCCTTATTGCCATGTGCCATTCTCTCATGCTTCCACTTGTCTTGCTTTGGCCTCCCTTTTTTGCATGTTTGGAGAAAACTTCAGAACATATTTTATCCCTCATTTAGAGGCCATTTTGAAAATCAAATATACCACCAAAATCAACGCGACGAGCTCTTCGACTTGGTGCTGGTTTCATGAGAATCTAAGACTATTAAATTTTGAGCATTTTGAGGATCCTCCTAGATCATTCCTCTCCACTGGAAGCTTTTGGACCACCAAAAGTTTGGTTTTAAGCATATATGAGGTGAGGGTATTGTTCCCTCACCCTTCCGATCTCCATCCACCTTGCTTTGCTTGGATTCATGCCTTTGAGTCCTACTTGAAGATATTATACATCTCCTCACCTAGAAGTGCGGACCTTCCTATCAAAGATGGTATCTTCCTATAACTCAGTCATACATTCAGGTGAAAAATAATCTACAGTTGGAATTTGAGCATTTTCCTCTTGATCCATGATCATTGGAGGTTCATACAACTTCAATTTATCAACATTTACAACTGAATATATGTGCATGTATGGAGGAAAATTTAACCAGAATGCATTGTGCCCAATATTTTCAACAATTTTAAAAGGACCATACCTTATAGGTTTCAACTTTTTACCTTCACCTTTCATCCTTTCTTTGCTGATGTATAGCTATACTTGAACATCAACCTGGAAGTGATGATCCACTCGATGCTTGTCATGACGCATTTTGTACTTCGTATGACTTTTCTCCAACTGATCCTGCACTGCTTCATGAATATTTTGGATTCTTTGAATGAACTTGATTGCTCTGTCGACATCTCCATGTCCATCCTCCTTAGCTTCTTCACCAAACATAAAGTCTATTGGTGATTTTGGCAGGTATCCAAAACATGTTTCAAAAGGAGATCTGTTAGTAGAAGAGTGTAAGGCCCAGTTGTAAGCATGTTGGATATAATGTAACGATTCATCCCACAACTTAGGATGTTTGCTACAATAACCTCTGAGAAGATGTACCACTGTTCTATTTACCACCTCTGTTTTCCCATCGGTTTGTGGATGAGAAGTTGTGCTCTTTTTCAACTTAGTGTCTATGAGTTCCCACAAATTGGACCAAAAATCCCCTAGGAAACGTGAGTCCCGATTTGAAATTATAGAAGTAGGAAACCCAAAATGAACCCATACATTTTGAAAGAACATCTATGCAGTTTGTTTAGTAGTAACTTTCTTTTTACATGGAACAAGAATACATATTTTGCTAAATCTATCAACCACAACATACAAATAATCATGCCCTTTTCTAGACATTGGAAGCCCTCCTACAAAATCCATAGATATACTCTCCCATGGTCGAGAAGGAACTGGAAATGGCATATGCAAACCTAACTTTATGTTGTTTGGTTTGCTTGTTGAACACATGACACAACCTTTGATGTATTTAGTAACTGTTTCATTCATCTGAGGCCAATAGCAAAACCTTTGTAATTGTGCCACTGTCTTACCTACACCAAAATGCCCTGAAACACAAGAAGAATGTGCTTCCCTGAACACATGCATTATTTCTCACTGCGGTATGCACAACTTGCCAAGATGGTACAATAACCTGTCATGAATATGATGATTCACTCTTCCACCTGAGCACCATGAGTTAGTGATTCATAAACATCCTTAAAATCAGTATCTTCAACATATTTTTCTATATAACTTTCATGTGCTAAAGAATTATTTTGCAGAATAACTGAAGCATTCAAAGAAGGTCTTGATAACATATCAACTACTTTATTGGTGGTACCTTTCTTGTATTTTATTACTAAATGGAATTGCTGCAAAACCCGCATCCATCTATAATGTTGAGACTGTTGCAACTTAGTTTGTGATTGAAGGTACTGAAGTGGCTAATGATCTATATGAATCATTGTTTCTTTGCCCATTAAATAATGTTTCCATTTTTTAACACTTTCCACTAATGCATATAATTCTTTATCATAAGTTGGATAGTTAACAACTGCTTTAGCAAATGTTTCTTAATGAAAACAAATAGGATTTCCTTTTTGTAATAACACTGCACCTAGGGCATACCCACTAGCATCAATTTTTATTCGAATGGCTGTTGAAGGTTTGGTAAAGCCAAGATTGGATCTGTAACAATTTCTGCTTTAAAGTATCAAATGTTTTTCGCTGTTTTCCTCCCCACTTGAAGGAGACTTTAAAACTTGTTAAAGCATGAAGTGGTGATGCAATGAAAGAGAAATGAGAAATAAACTTCCTCCAATATTGAATTGCACCCAAGAAGCTTCTAACTTCCGTCACATTTTGAGGTGTTAGCCACTTAATAATTACATCAATTTTAGTTGGATCTATTTTTAGTTGACCTCCTCCAACTATGTAACCAAGATATATTAAGGAAGTTTTTCCAAATTCACATTTAGAGAGTTTGAGATATAGTTTCTCTTTTTGCAACACATCAAAAACTTGTTTAACATGCTTTACGTGTTCTTCCCATCTTGAACTGAAAATAAGAATATCATCCAAATAGACTATGACAAACTTATCAATAAAATGATGAAAAACATCATTCATCACTCTCATAAAAGTTTTTGGAGCATTGCATAACCCAAACGGCATAACCAACCATTCAAAAAGCCCCTATCTAGTCTTAAATGTAATTTTCCATATTTCATTCTATGCAATACTAATATGATGATAATCAATTCTTAAATCTAGTTTTGTAAAGTAAACAACATTCTTTAACACACATTCTTAATGTTGATTTTATTTAAGGGTCTAAAATCAACACACATTCTCCAAGTTCCTTCTTTCTTTGGGACTAATATGATCGATGATCCACATGGAGAAGAACTAGGGTCGAATAAAGCCTTTATCAACCAGTTATTGAATTTATTTCTTAATCTCTTCATTCTCTATGACTGACATACAATACATGCCAATGTCTAGGGGAGGGGCATCAGATTGTAGTTAAATCTCATGTTGTATTTCTTGTTTTGGAGGTAAAATTTTTAGTTCTTTAAACAATGATTTATAAGAATCTACTATTTCAACCAATTTGTCCTTAAACTAAGGATGACACCCTTGAAACTCATGATACTTATCTTTAGGTTGTTCTTTAATAATCGTGAGAATAAACTTTTTACTTGAATTTATTAACCTTTTCATCTAACTGACATTGATTAAATCCAAGCTTTTCTTAATTATGTGTGCCCTGACAACATATTCAACTCCATCTTTAAAGAGATGACACTTATTCTCCTTTTAAATATGGCATCTTTATCATAAAGATACGGAATACCCAACACAACTCCACATATATCCAAAGGAATCACATCTAATTCAACTTCATCAACAAAAATAGTTGTAATTGCAAACCTAATGGACATTGTTTTGTGACTTGCATCTGAGTATTTTCTTCTAAACATCCTAAAGGGTATGGTTTTTGATGATTTTTAGTTTCCAACCCCAATTTCCTTACTAGTTCCTCAGAAATTAGTTTTTCTTGTGATCCACTATCGAATAATGCGTCCATCTTAGTGTGCTAGGATATGATCGTTATGTGAAACAATTCAACTCTCTTCTTTTCTTCAATCACATTATTTGCTTTTGAAGAAGATGCAAAACAAGTAGAATTAGAGCTAGTTTCAGAAGAAATATCTGTCAGACCCATAGCGGTGATCTTCTTTTCATCACCAGAGTCAGATCCCAAATCTTGTTGGACTGTAGCATTAACTTTCATTTCACCCTTCTTCTTAAGGAACTTCTTTGCTTTAAGTTTAGGATGAAGCTTCCAACATTTTGAGTTGTCATGTCCAACCCTTTGACAATGAGTACAAGTAGGCCTTTCTCCTTCCTTCTTTGTTGTTGCTGATTTCTTCCCTTTCAACTTACTCTTTCCCTTGCCTTCTTTGGAATCTTTGTTCTCTGAATGCTTGAATGGTTTCTTTGAAAAGTTTGACTGAAAAGGTCTGCCACCTGATTCAATATGAATGGATTTTACACACACTTCATCAAAGTCAGTTGGATTAAACATAAGCAAAGTATTTCGCAAATAAGAATTCAAACTTCCAATATACTTTAACAAAGTTTCTCGTGTGTCTAATGGAACTCTTGCACACTATGTCCTTTACCTTCCCTTAAATGATGCCAATCCATTACAACATGTTGCATATATCCTAAAGGATAGAATTGATTTCTAAGAGATTTTAAAAACTTAGACCATGAAGAGATAATTTTACCTTTTTGCTTCAAATCTAATTAAGTTTTACTTTCCCACCAAATCAAAGTTGTTCCTCCCATTTTAAGTGTAGCTAACTGAATTTTTGTAGATTTATCAACAACATTTTGAATTCTACAATACACCTCAAGTTGCTTTATCTAGTTATCTAACTTTCCAAGATTCATTTCACCATCATATATTGGCAACTCAAACTTAACATCAAGCTTCAAAAAAGGTTTTTTCTTTCGCTTCTTTTGTGAGTCTGAATCTGAACTTGAATGATAAGAGAATAAAGAAGAAGAAGATAAAGATGGAGGAGAAGGAGGTTCATTACCATTAACATTTTCCTTGCCCTTTTTCTCTTTTGTGTCTTTAGAAGATGAATCTGTATCTCTAGTCTTCTTGTCTTCATAAAGTTCTGTAATCATCCTTTACATAGTGAGGAACATTTGCTGAAATTGCTCCTTGACAATGACCTTTGTTTCAGGAGCTTCTCCTTCATTTGACTCTCCCATCTTCAACTTTTGAGAGACTTTCCTTTTTCCAATCTTTGGATTTATCTTCTCAAGTTTCCCTTCTCCACTCCTCAACTTGGATCTAGTCAACATTCACATTCACAAATATCCTGCTTATACATGATCAACCTTGCTCTAATACCAAAGTATGATCCAAAGTTAGCAGAATTGACTATTTTCTCAATTTCTTCAAATATTAACTAAGGTTTTTTTTAAGTGAATTAATAAGGAAAATGGATTTTTATGTGCCTTAAACTTAAAAACTTGAAATCTAAAATCAACCATGAACAATAGAAATAAGAAGAAAACACAAAAAATTTGATGACGGAGTTCGTCTCTCATGAACTACATCTTCGGGTCCACTTCCAATGGGTGTCCGATGTATTGAAAATTCTCATAAAGTCTCTTTACATCAAAATTCACCATTATGGAATCTTCTCACAGGCATCAATGACTACTGTCAACTGATAGGCCTCAACCTTAGCTTTCCAACGCAACTTTCAGATTACAAAAATCCCCAATATTGGCCAAGATATGCCTCAAAAGGCATTTTACAGGAAACATTAAAACAATTACAGAATACACTCCTTATATCTCCTTTGGTCGATGGCATAATGGTTAAGTCTTTTATAATACCCACGGGAGGTTCCGGGGTCAAACTCGTGGGCCTCCTGGGATTTGCTTGGCATTACATAGCATTACAATTATATTGTTTGGGCTAATGTTGGAGTTCCGCATTATTAATATATATCACATATAACAATACAATATATTGTAATGTCTTACAATAGTAATAATCCCCGCGCCATCCATTGTATGTTGTTAACCTTAGGATATGGTTATAACATATGGAATGGATGGATATATACATAACCATGCAGCGGTGTTAACAGGTTTGCAGACATCGTATCATATGGTTTTAATACATATATGGTTGTCGCGCCAAGTTTGGAGACCGTTTGGATGCACATTAAGACAATCTAAGGGTTTGGCAGGCTTGTCAGATATGGCGGGCTCCACCAAATCTTTCCTTCCTGACAAAGAAACTAATATTTAAATATAGTTCTCTGCCATTGTATAAATCCAACCTGTGGCCTGTTGGTAAGATTTTGGGCCGACAACCTGAAGGTCGCAGGTTCTACCCACGAGTTTCTCGGTGTTGGTTTGAATGGTGGGGTGCGCTACCCTGCTACCACGTGCCCTGCTCTCATGCTGCTACTTGTCTTTCTCTTGCACTGCCACTTGGCCTGCTCTGGCCTCCCTTTTTTGCCTGTTTGGACAAAACTTCAGAACTCATTTTTTCCCTCATACAAAGGTCATTTTGAAAACCAAATATGCCAACGGAATTAGCGCGACGAGCTCTTCGACTTGGCGCTGGTTTCATGAGCATATGAGACTATTAAATTTCGAGCATTTTGAGGATCCTCCTGGATCAATCAAGGTCACTACAGTCATCAAGATATCATATATATATATCTATATCTCTCTCTCTCTCTCTATATATATATATATAGATATATATATATATATTGATTTCATTGTTATATAAATACTGCCATACGAAGACAATGTCACCAATGTCATAAAAGAGGCGATCTATGGGAATATAGATACTAGTCACATCAAGTATTTATCATCATAGCCAAATTGTACACAATTAGAGGTTTAATCAACTTCTGATGCTAGTATCACAATTAGAGTTAGGCTCAAGATGATTTGTATTAGCCTTCAAATCCATCCAAGAATTCGTGTGACGATGTTTGCTCTCACCTTTAAGTTGTGGAAGATCTAAATATCCAATAGCTCATAGTCTTGTAACTGGATTGTCATACACACACTTCTTGTAGACCCTCTAACAACATTCAGACCTCAAGAGGATTTGATAAAATGATCCACTTACAAGGATTCCCAACGAAACCCAATATACTTCAGATGAACAATGAAATAAGACACCCTTACCAAGCCACTACAAAAATGATATGTCAATGAGACTCAACTACTTAAATACTAAACAATGCCAAAATCCTTACTACTGATAAAATTTAGATGAACGATGAGACTTAGGTTGCCTTACTATTGGACATATTCAATGCACTATAGATCCACTCAACATCTTACTGCGAAGACATATTGTCATAACGATGAAACCCTCACTAGTAAACAACTACTCCAAAATGACAAGATGAAACTGCCTTACTACTACACAATGACAATAGTGATCCTTACTGTCAATCCTCTTCAAAAGCTACAGATTAAGCCAACACTTATGTTATTCAAAAGAGAACTTAGAAGCTTCAATGTTGACCTTGAATTTGTCTAAAACTACCCTTCAAAACTTGAATGCAAAAATTGTAGAACGAGTAACCTTTTTCATATCTGGTTCCACCAGAGATCAAATCTTAGTCTCATGATTTAGTGATTAACAATGGTTCTGAACTAGGATTGAATCAATATTATGAATCTACTACAACAGTTAGGCCTGCTTATAACACTTCTTATGTAGGGAACAATTAGGGCTTGTCACAACCCAATATTACATCACAGAATGTGCACAAGAAAACAATAGACAAATCACCGAGAGTGCCACAGGACATATCAAAGTCCTAAGTTGTTGATTTCCTCATCAACACATTGAAATCTTAATGTATGCAAACAACATCATGAAAACTCCACACACAACAACTCCAATGCACAGTACCTTCAACAACTAGTATATTCTTAGTAGTTGTAATCTCGGTTCCATCCACAAGGATGTTGAAATGATGACAATGTTTCTGCCTCAAACAAACAATCAACGCGTTGTATATATATATATATATATATATATATATATATATATATATATGCACAAAGTTGTGATACATAAGGACTGGAATTTTTTAGGGCTTGTGGTTCTGTAAAATCAAAGTCTTAGAGAGGGTGAAATATAGGCCTAAAAGAGATCAACATAATTTTTGAACCCTTCCAATGAAACCTCCGAGAAATCCATCATTCATCTGCTACAAAAATTCAATGAGTAAACAATAAAGGGATAAATTAGTGACTTCCCAAAATGACTCCCAAACTTGGCTAGGAGTGTCCTTGGATTAGGACTAAAAGTCACCAAAAATTATGCCTCAGAGCGTATTCCATTTCAAGCCCTAATCGGTTTTAAATAGGATGAAATGCCTCTCCTTTGATGATACACAACATTTCAAAGAATCTCACTTCATATCAACATTAAATCCCTCATCCAAGGATAATAAACCATAACCAAATCACATTACACTACTCAACCTTTTGCTATCATAAATATGGTGTCAAATTGCTTATCAGAATATGCACAGATCACAGGGTTAATGTGAGATTAATACCAAGATACTTCATATATATAGTTTAGTCTTGATCTGAGTTTACACAGAGGTAAATTTGAGCCTAATATGGGATTCAAAATGGTGCTACAAGACAAGCAAGAGACTATATGAGCAACCCCAAGTTGTCTCCACATAGCTCGTTGATATGTCTCAGAGAAAAGAATCAACAAAAAACCTAGTCAATCAAAATTGTAAACTTCAAAAATCTTCAAACTTCGGCCTCCTTCAGTGACACATTTTTCCCTGGACGCAAAGCTTTTTTAGAGAAGATTTGGCATTGAGACTTTCTTGGACACCCCTCGTTGCAGAGATAATCTCAAAGATTCACACTTTCTTGCTTCCATTTGGAGAGAGGAAGTGAAATGTTTATATAGGAGAGGAGACCACTTTTGGAAGGAGGGTCGACTTAAGCTTTGGAGAGAGGATGAATAAAATTTGGAGGGACATTTAAATTTCAAAAATTCAAATTCGTTGGAGCAAAAATGCTCCCTCTAATTTTTGAATTTTGAATTTAAACCTTATTTGGAGCCAAGACTCCCTTTTTGTAAATAGGTCGATTTGCACCTTGACATTTTTGATTTTTTTTTTAATAAAAATCAATAATAGATTTACCCTTTTAATAAAAAATCCTTCTTTTCCATACCCTAGCCAAATGTGATGCTACGTCTTCATAACTTCGGGTTTTGGACCACAACATGGGACTTCATATCTTTCGACAGGCATATCTCTCAAACCATGAGGACCCACGAAGCGTTCCACATATCAATGAAATTGACATGACGAAGAGAATCCAATGGTGAGGGTTTCCAAGATAAATTTAGTGATATGCATCTTCAAAATTCTCGACAAATGTAGGGTGTGCTCATCCTCCAAGGGATCCAAACCCTAGAGCTAGGGTTTCACAATGCATCATCTCATCTGTGCATAGCAACATACCGAGGACATTAATGATGATATCCTGCATCCACTTTGACATCTCGCACCCACTTTGACATCAACGACAACACACTCAACACATTTTGTCGAACAATTAAACTTTTTTGGCGCCCGTAAATGTATTTTTGTAGAATGTGCCTAGAATTATTAATTTTGTATAATGATTAATTTTTGTATAAGTTTTATATAGTTTCAAATGGGTTTTGTAGGTTTCTGGGCTCATTTTAAGTCCAAATTGACTTTTGAAAGAAGCACGACGATCAGGGTTCAATGGTGAACAATCTTAGAGGCATGAAGAGTCTTGATGATGAATTTTTTTATGATTAGAATCTCTATTTTATGTTTGGGGAACTTATGAGTTGGTTATAATCGATATTGAGTATATGGCATAAATAGGTTTCCAGATGAGTTTTATGTGACCATATTGATGAGCAGGTTGGAAAGGGTCTGACAATGTGTTGAAAACAATATGACAACACAAATTTCTTTAGTTTCAATATTTATATTGATTAAATAAAAAATGGATCTAATTTGAAATATTTTGAAAAGAGATCCGCAATAAGTTGAAGAAGGAGGTGGGTGCCTCCATTGAGGTTGGTGCCTTAATTAGGTTTGATCCTACAACAAGTTGAATCTTCCATATCACTAAGGTTGGTGCCCCAATCATGTTAGATGTTAGAGCAAGTTGAAACATTCTCATCTCTGAGGTTGGTTCCTCAATCAGGTTGTAGCCTATAGTGAGTAACTGCCTATACTTTTTAAGGTTGGTGCCTCAATAAGGTTGTAGCCTACTGCAAGTATATGTTTTCATAACTTGGGGGTGGGGTCCTCTAACAGGTTGGTGCCTACAAATCTACGTAATCAAATTGAAAAAGAAGAAGAAGAATTTGTAGTTTTCTCCCATATGGGTTTCCATGTGAAAGCTTGTGTCTCTTTATGTTGATGTGATGGCTTCTTGATGTCTTGATGATATGATAATGGTTTCTTGATGAATTTTTCTATTTATTGATATGTTGTAAATGGTTAAGATATATTTCTACATAATTTTTTATTGATAAAAAGTTGTGAAATGGTAAAATTATTGCCATATTGATTCACCCCCCCCCCTCTTAGTGTGATATTTGGTCCAACAAGTGGTATCAGTGCAAGTTTCCTTCAGGAACAGTTAACTACTAAAAGGTGAAATCATGGCAACATGGATGTAGATGTATACCATGTCATGCTCTTGGAAATTGAGTTGGAATAATTTAAAAGGAAATTTGAAATCCTGACAAAACAACTGGGAGATTCGAAAAAGTAGCTAAGAGATTAGGATGATGAAATTGTCCTTCTCAAAGAAGAAAAAGGTGTAGCAACGCAATCATCTAAGGAAATTCATGAAGGGATTCAGGCCAGGATAAGCAACGAGAAACAATCATCCAAGTACCAAACATTATTTTATGGTTACTGTTATTTATGCCATGCATTTGTTCATAAGACAATTGATTGCAATTATGTTTATAATTTTGGACACAAGACAAAGGACTATAAAATCAATCAAAAGAACGAAAAGTGCCCATCTGAGATGTGGAACGAGAGAAGAGAAAATTGTGGTCTCATACCATATTCTCAATATAAAAAATATAAGTGGTATGTAGATATGGCTACTCAAGGCACATGACAGGGGATCATAACAAGTTCATAAGTATCAAGGAGATAGGTGGAGGTAAAGTGAATTTTGGAAATAATGCATATGAAAGAATCACAAGAAAAGGGACCATATGCATTGATAATGGAAGAAAAAAGGTCCAAGATGTCCTATATATATAAGGATTGAAACATAACCTTCCAAGCGCCATTGAAATATGTGATCAAGGTTTTGATGTAATATTTAAATCCAAATAGTGCGAGACCAAAAAATTCGACACATGAAAATTGGTAGCAAAAGCCACTAGGATTGATGGCAATGTTTATATCCTTGTCGGATCAAAAGTTGGGAGATGTTGCATGGGAATGATGGAAGAAGATGAGATTGTTTCATATTCTCTTCAAATAGGAAATACTATCAACTCCATTACGGGTCTTGGTGAAGAAGAAAAGATAAAAAGAGGAATAAACAAGTTCAAAAGTAAGTTCCCTTTCAAGTGTTTTGAATGTGGAAGGATAGGACATTATGCTTCCAAATTTCCTTTTGCTAAAGTCAATGATAGTGATGATGAATAAAGATTCAATTCTAAGCATCAAAAGAAGAATCAAGCTAATAAGAGGAAGAACCACTACTCCTGACGATGAAATAAATGAAAGTGTGATTGATGATGAAAGGGGTGATTCATCACTGAAACAAAAATGGATCACGAGGAGAAATTAGAATTGCATTGAAAGAAATCCAGACCCTAAAAAAGAGGGAAGGTTAACTAATTTAACAATTTCAAGACAAAAATCTAAATGAGGAGACTATTCTTGCTCTTAAGGTTCAGCTAGAAGAGGATAAATGAATAAAGGAAGTTTTGTCATAACAACTACATGAGAAGGAACAAATTTGTGAAAGACTAGAGGAAGAAGTTGTTCACTTTGAGAGAATAATTGGAGCAACTCAAGAACAACTTGAAACTTCATAAAGGGATTGGATCTTTAGATCACATTCCTAGCATGCAAAGGTCACCCCTCATTGAATCAGGCTTGGTTATCAGGGAAATTGTGAGGCATCTAGGAAAAATGATCTCCCAAACACATCAAATGAAGATCATCCCAAGAAGCTCAACCAAACATTAATAACATCCAATAACAACTCTTTTAAAGGTCCTAAGCAAATGATGAATCAACCCAAGCATCTTCATTTCTCTTGAGATGATGCCAAGAAGCAACAAGGTACATTCAATTCAAGAAATGAAAGGAACCAAAATGAAGACAAGGAATTTCCCGTGACAAAGAATCTTCATAAAGGATCCACAAGCAACAATGAGGTAGGTGTTGGAAATCATAAAATGATTAAGGCTCCTCTAAGGAACAACTTCAGAAGATCAAGGTCACCCTACACCTCCAAGTATCAAAATAAGTTCTTTGCTTATTGCTTTTCATGCACAAAACTTGGCCACAAAGCACAAGATTGTAGGAACTATGATATGGTCGGGTATAAAGGATATGATCAGGCACCTAGATGGAGGCATGTGGACCAAATTAGAATAATATCTCAACAATTTCTACAAATGTTGAAGCCCAATGTTGAATGTTACATATGTCACAATGAAGGTCATACAACACGAGATTGCAAACTCAACTTGAGATGTCATAAGAAAGAGGGACACACTTTCAATATAAGGATTAAATCTATAGGATGGAGGAGAATATAGGAATAAACATGGTTAGATATGACATTTCATATCTAATCCCTTGGTGAAGGCTTATTCAAGACTATTATTTGTTGAATCAAAACTTGAAGAAGAAATTCTATGTAGGTAGAGTGAGCACTTTGATATGAAGGTAGTATATCGACAGTGACAGGAGGAGATTTCATATGACAAGTAATGACATATAAATATTAGAATATAATAATATGTATGTACAAGTAGAGAATTCATGCAGGATCACCATCAAAGGCAAGATAAAGGTGCAATTGGACAATCCATAGAAATCATAGTCTCAAAAAGAGTCTCCACCAGATCCATAGGAAGGCAACATGATTTCAGGGAGAGATTTTATCAGGTCCACAGGAAAGTTTAGGCACAATTGATGAATAATGGTAGATAGGAATCATGGCCTTAAGAGTAGAGTCTATTAAATCCACAACAAGTTCAGGCATAGTTGATGAGTAGTGGCATATATGAAGCATGGTTGTAGGGGGATACTTTGTTAGATCCACAGGAAAGCAATATGGTATTGGGGGGATAATTTGTCAAGTCCACAAGAAAGTAGCAAGGTCTCAGGGGGAGACTTTGTCAAGTCCAAATGAAAGAAATGTGGTCTCAGAGGGATACTTTATTAGGTCCAGAATAACATATAAGATTAATTAGACAAGCATTAACAACATGCTCACAGGAGGAGACTTTATCACATACACGAACAATTTGTGGATTTTTGACAGACACTTGGAGAATGCAAACATTGATAGATATGACAGATAAAAGAAGATAATTTTAGCGAAATCCTACAATATCAATTTCACATGTGATTATGGAATTTTTGATAGAAAACTATATCCCTTTTCCATTTATGTCAAAGGGGGAGAAAATGCAGACATTGATATAGTCCAACATTGAAGATGAGAATACAAGCATTAACAAAAGGAAGGAAAGAAAGAAGGAGGCATCTTCGCAGTCAAACATGGGGAGTCCATACTAATATGGTAAGGGAAGTTTGATGCAAGTCAAGGCTTGGCTTATTGACATCAATGACCATCAATATCTGTTGGTGTTGCCATCAATGACAAAGGGTGAGATTGTTGCACATAATGTTCTCATTGATGACAACAAGTGCCACTTATATCAAAGGGGATGTTCGAGACAACAATAATATTATTCATGGGTTAAAGGGGATGTTTGAGACAACAACCATGTTGTTTATGGGTCAAAGAAAGCAACATGATAGTTTGTTATCTTGCATACCCTCATGAGGTGAAGTTAAAGGAAGATTTAGTTTTTGACAAGGTTATAATACCATAATGTACTATAAATAACATGGTTGGGTAGTCCTCGTCGAGACCTTTCCAATGATATATCGCACTCTAAAAAACTCTTCTTGGATGAGAAGTTATGGAAATTTGAAAATAAACATTAGTTGAGGGCCCAAAGCTATAAGGTAAAACCCCCAAATCTCAATACGTTAAACAATGCACAACTCTCGGGCAGATCCATGGTTCAATGGGTAAGTCAATGATATATTTTGATAGGACTTGCACATATTTTAGTCATATTAAAGAGTGCACACCTTGCTCAAATAAAATGGCAAATATGCGACAACATGTGCATCAGTTAACCGGAGCAATCTTGCCACAATGGCTAATCCTAGAATGACACGTGGTAGCATTTGATTGGTTGGTTAACGATGAAGTGGTCACTTGCACAATCAACACAGATGACACACGACAACAATTTATAGGTTAGTTTACAATGGCGTGGTCACCTATACAATCAAAATGGATGACACACAATAGTGTTTGGTTTGATGACATGACCTCCTTGCATAATCAATAGATGATGTTAGCATGATGGCATGGCGGGACTAGGGATTGCCACATGGAAAACATATTTGACACATTATGATTGGTCAAAAGCTTAAAAATGGGTGACACATGCCACCCGTCATGGGCTTCCATGTGGCATGATGTGTCATGCTGACATCATCATGTTGGTGACCATTGACACCCTAAGACAAGGTCACATAGGTTTGGTCACATGGGCTTAGTCACATTATATAAAGGGTTGAGCCATTAACGTTCCAATGAAGGTCATATTTGCATAGTCATATTGAACAAAGAGTAGAGCCCTTGAAGTTCCAATGGAGGTTATGACGAAGGTAATATTGGCATAGTCACATTGATCAAAAGCCTAAAGCCCCATTTCATATGCATGGTATTATTGTTTGAAAAAAGATTATATGAAATTGTGGTTGGTTCCGAGGTTGACTAGGACCACACCCACGTGTATAAAATAAAATGGCTTGAATCCGTAATACAACATCAATTAAGTCAAATTGGTAGATCATTGGTTCTATTGTGTGGTTGTTTGTGGATTAAGTCATCAAGTGAATGGTTTGAGTATATGTATGGTAGTAAGGTTGAAGTGGTAGCTTGTTTTTTTTTGTGTTGTAGTTTATGGTTCAAGTTGTGAAGCAAGTGGTCTGATTATGTGTACGGTGGCAAGGTCAAAGTGGTAACTAATTGATATTGTTGTGTGGTTGTTTATAGTTCAAGTCGTCGGTCAAGTGGTTTGAGTATGTGTATGGTATTTCCCACAATGATTTGACACAAATATTTTTAGGTTCGAGATCCAAGCCCCAGGTTACATGACAATGCCTCAACCACAGGTCCAACATGATGATCAAGTCAACTGGTTATGTAATGTTGTTTGTATAGTGCAGATCGTTGGTTCGAGTCTAGGTAGACTCAGTTGGAAATTTTTTAGGAGGCTTACTAGCACACCAAATTTGTACATGTTGTCAAATAATTAATCTTTTCCAGTGCTCGTAATGTAACACCCTCCTCCCACATCTACCCAAGTAACCGTCCAACCGGGGTAAACATGTGATGAGAAGTTACTATGATATGATTCGACCTCCTATGTCATGATAAGGAAGTGGACCTGACGGAAACACACCATACAGACCTTTGACAACAACAACAAGACTCTCAAGAACCATCCCCACCTCTCAGGTAACTAGTCCCTGAGTCCCATTGAGTTTTTTGACCAATTAACCCCCGAACTCTCCCATGTTATGGGCATGCCAGCGTCCGGAGGGCTCTGGATGTTCCCATGGCATGGAATGCCAATGTCTAGGGACTATTTTTCTCAGAACTGTACTAGAGTCCTCGGGACTTGAGCCTCTTTTTCAAGCCCAAAGCCCATGTCATTGCCCATAATTGAATTTCACCTTCAGAATAGAAAGATAACAATGGAATGATGATACAATTGCAATTACCTAAACAAGCCCTTGACTGGACCCTTACAAGCCATGACAGGAATTTCGTCGAAATATATCACAAATATGTAATCTATAGATGTAAAAAACATATCTAAGCATAGGTGAATCATACTTATCTGAGAATCGCTAAGAAGCATCATTCCCTTAATATCATTAGTTGCATTATCATCTAACAGGTCACAGATACATTTTCATTCATTTACAAATCGAAACATGAGGAGATCCATCCATCATGTTTATAACCAGCATAATAATAACAGAAATATCAAGGAAACTATAGCCATATAATCCACATATAAACTAGTATAATACCCATAAATTAACAAGGAGAAATAAACTAGTATAATACCCAAAGGCCAACTTGGTATGGGAATAACACGTTCCACCTATCTATATACATGGTTGAGCCAAATCTCTCTTCCCCCAGTCACCCCCCATGCCATATTCCAAGCATGAATGTGGGATCTCATAAAACACATCAATCAAAACCATCCACGGCTTTTAGAGGCCAACCACCTCAACCCATCAAATAGTGATTCCACCTCACGGTTGTACATCACAAAACCATCATCTGATTGGTCTCTACCCAAGCCTTCCAGAGCTTGAAATCATTTGTTCCAACCAAGGGTCCATGATTGGTAAACCAACCCACAATTTATACAGGGCTTCAGAGCATTTGTTCAACTAAGGTTCCAGGACTAGTAACTCAACCCACTAAGGGCTCTAGAGCGTTTTTCCAACCAAGGCTCCAGGAATAATAACTAAACCCAAGTTGTTACAGGGCTCTATAGCGTTTTTCCAACCAAGGCTCCAAGAACTAGTAACTCAACTCAAGCTAAAAGAAACATGAGAACCAACCAAAACAAAGAAATAAACCCACAATTACCATGGCTATCTAGGAAATGGAAAGGCGAGGAAAATCCATTGTCAATCTAGGCAATCCTTTGTGCTAGTGACAGATCATGAAAAATAAACCACACGCATATGCCATGCATTCCAAAACTTAGTGAGTAAACATACATGCAACTTGGTACCTGCAATTAAAACTCATTGTAGTTGTTGATCCCGATGTCCTCTTGTGCTTTCCTTCTCTTCCTTTCCCTTCTTGGTCCAAAACTCCAAGTATGTCACACCCCTCTAAGATAGATCCAAGAAAACTCTAAGTGTCCAAGAGTATGAGAGAGAGGATAGAGAGAGAGCTCCAAAACTGAATTGACACACAGCTACACTGACCAAGCCTTCCCCACTGATCCTCAGAAGCCTTTTTATTAATGAGGCCTCTATTTTCTTCATTTTCTATTAGTTTCCTTCAATTTCCTCCTCACATGAAACCTATGACCTTTCAACTTCCTTTTCTCCTAATTTCCTTTATTTTCATAAATAAATTCCAATTAATGCCTCATGCCTTTCCAAAGCCTTTTTCCATTGCATTTTCCAGTTTCCTTAGCCATAATAACTGAAATGAACACCCACTAGGATGTTTTTACCACCATTCATCTTGGAATACATGTCCCATGACCGTGGTCTTATATATTTTTACATGAATTTTTAACCATGGTTGTTATAGAACCCTCCCCCTTGGGGGAACACCATCCTTAGTGTTCAATGACACCTATAACTAATAAGACTGCTGAAAAAAAACATACTGCCCATGGAGCTTTATAACATAGCTCGTTGCAGTGTTTACACTTACCATATGCTAAACATGACAATCATACCATTTATTGGAGCTTTATAACACAACTCATTATGGTATTTACAATAACAACCACATATACTTAAGCACATTTGCTTCAACCAGCAAATAACCATGTTGTTTATGGAGCTTTATCAATCCAACTCGATACAATATTTATAGTAATAAAAACATATGCACATTTGCTCAACCAACAAATAAAAGGATACAATGTCTACACCCGTAACAAGGGAATCCAGAGGTTCACACCTCCATCCTTAAAGTAATACCAAGATTCACCTCCTTCATAGGAAGTCCAAAATCCACTCCAAGGTCAAATACGCATCCAATGTCCAACGCTACAATCCAACGCCACTTTTCCTCTCAGTGAATAGTTACTGACTCATTATTCTAGGGCACACTCCTAATGTGAATCTGATTCCATCTGACAATACTAATGACAAAAAAAACCCATCCCTAGCCTGCCCTTCTCTGCTACACAGTCCCTCAGGAAATCTGGTCACCCCCTTCCGTGCAATCACACACCTTCCAAGTTCTGTTGGCACCCCCATCCTGGGCAGTCCATCCCTTGGGAAGCCTTCCTCGCATCGGAAGATACAAAAACCAAGGCATATCCCTACCCTAAAACCATCATACCAGTCATAGTATGCTCATGGAAATCAATGGATATTATTGGGTACCAGTGTCCCACAATGGCCCTGCTCCTAAAGTGCTTTACTAACATACTGATTCCTACTCCAATTCCTTTTTTTGTTGCTACTAATGCTTATCGTCAGTTTCAACCACCCAATCGGGCATTTCATGTTTTCCTATATCAAGGACATAATTTCCATTAGATTCAAAATAAATTGAAATAACTTCAAATCATATCTCATTGGTGGGTCGTCAACAAGGTACACTTGCAATTCTATTCACTTCCTGTCACAACAAGTCAAACTAACATCTTTGACCAAATCATCATGTATAAGCATATCACGTCAGGTTAACCCAAAACACAAACATCATAGATCAAAATCATAAATCACATGTAGCCACCATAAACCAGAATCATAGATCACAGATAATCATCATAGACCATAATCATAAATCACATGCATAATAAAATTGAAGCAAAACACTGATACTTATCCTTTAATCAATCCTTAGTTTCTACCTTTATCCTCATTCCATACGCACACCGGATTAGTTGCCACACCCGAAAAACACCCAATGCCTTCTCCTCAACCAGGTGCACATACACATAGTGTGCATCACACACATACATCCACACACAACGTACGACACCACACAATGCATACACCTACACCTGATATACAACACAACACATATATCTATACCCAATGTATAATGCCACACAATACATGTACCTACACTCGACGTACAACACAACAAAATACATGTACTACACAGATTAGAACACAATGAGTACACATGTCACAATACTGCAACTACACAATGCGCATACATAGTACTGCATGCCCACAACACAACATGTATGACATGCACACAATACCACATGTATACCAATACCACATGTACAACATGTGCATAGTACCATCTATACACAACACCACCTGCACAACATGTACACAACATCACATGTACATGACATCACCTGCACAATGTGTACACAACGCCACATGTACACCACACCACCTGTATAATGTGTACACAATACCACATGTACACAACACCACATGCACGACATGTACACGAAACCACATGTACACAGTGCCACGTGCATGACATGTACACAACACCACCTGCACAACATGTACACAACACCACATGCACAAAACACCACTTGTACAATCATGCACACAACACCATATGTACATAACACCACATGTACAACATGCAAGCAACACCACATGTACATAGCACTGCATATCCAACATGTACATAGCATCATCTGCACACAACAATGCATATCCCACATGTGCACAACACCATATGCACACAACATCGCATATCCATCATGCGCATAATACATATATAGACAACATCGCATATCCAACGTGTACATAGCACCATCTATACCCAATGCTACATATGTCGTATTTACACCACTATTTGTACCACCCTGTACATATAGTACCACCGTACATAACGTAGACTTACTATAATCACATAATATCAACTCATAACCACATGATAATGACCTTTAGATTTTTCATGACTACTCTCCCCACTTTATTCCCATAAGACCAGGAACCTTCCCATGCCATTCACTTGCATAAGCAATCATTCCTCCATAAGAATGATCTCTGATAACCCTGTTAGACAGTGACATAGATACATGGATACATACATACATATATATAAACATTAGCATAAAACAATCATGATCATGTCAGATAACGACATACATACACATGTATATACATATAAACATTAGCATTAAACAACCATGATCCATGACGACCCTGTCAGACACGACATACATACATAATAGATGTATACAAAAATAAACATCAACATAATCATGATCATAACATAATTACCAAATATCATAAGGTCAAGGTTAAGAGAACTCCCTTTATCCATGCATATCATGCACAACATTGAGAAAAGCCGTTTCCAACATAGCCAAGGCATATGACGCCTCAAATCCATTTACCTTACCTTTCTTGATTACCTTTCCCATGACTGTCCTACCACCATCCATTTACACCAATGGACCCAACCAATCCAAATGGTTGTCATACTCTTGCCTTCAACTTCCCTTACACATGCTTCGAGCTTCATCTAGGTCTTACCTTACCTGCTAGGTTTCATTTATCTCTCCCTGAGCTCCATTACTTTTCCTCTTTTCCAACCAATTCCTAATACCCTCAAGACATAAAAGGCAAGAAAAAATGCAAAAAAGAACAAAACCATGAAAACCAATTACAATATGACACTGCGAACATAGTGGTATGGCCATACACTAGACATAAACAAAGCCGCAAATCAAGAACAAATAAAGAACGAAGAATCGAAATCACAATAGTCTCAACATACACCATGACTCAATCCCTATAGTTCCCAGTGATTCCAAAGGAAATCTCAATGGGAGCCTTCTACAAAATTTCATGGCAGTCTCTTTGCCATGCAATCCCCTGCATCATATTGCCATAAACACATAACTTTCAGTGTATAAATAAACATGATAATACACTAGTTAGCTTACCTTGATATGCCAAGAACTTCGCCTTGTAGTTGAACACATATGTGCCATGTCTCAAGGGACTTCAATTCCCTCGAGAGATCTAGCTATAATTAGACACTAGCTGTTATACCTATCAAGTACATGAATATAACACATATCCACATAATTTCAGACAAATTAGGTTTAAGAAGAGTTCCTGTATGCAAAACACTCATTCGTTTGGAATTGCAGTTTCCAAGCTAGCCAAATGAATTCCCACCCAATTCCTTTCTTTTACCTTTACCTTGCTGCAACTGAGTCTGACTAGGTATTGTCACGTCACCCAATGGATAGTTATATAAACAAATCAATTATTACCATGTTAAGCTAATACCGAGCATGTTTCCCTGCAACTGCTCACACATGTCAGTCTCATGTTACAAAGATCAAGACATCATGTATATTAATTTGAAATCAACCTTTACCAAGTCTAACAACAATGTTATAATCAACAATCAACTGACATTCATAAACCATAATACATAATACTACAACTATCACCTACTTACACTCAAGTACATATCAACTATCTCAACACATTTGCATTAGTATAACCATCTTAAAACAAGATCATTTCAGCAAAAAATCTTATAGAGACATACTCATATCATTCAAGTAATCAAACATCCAAACAACAGATAGGTGACATAATAGACACCAAATACTCAAACACCAAATAAATGACATAATCAAACATTCAAACACCAAGTAGATGACATAAGAAAACTCGTACCTTAATGTATCTCAAGGAAGGCTATCTTGTTTGCACAATCAATCCTGATTAGCACGATATAACTTCACAACATATCAATTCAAACATAAATAAGGTCATGATATCCATAACAGTAACTAGATAACGTGTTCACATCATAAGCTCATAAACAATTGTCGTTCATGCATAACAAACACATATGCACAATCAGTCTAGATTAGTACAACACACTATCACAAATAAGTTGACTCATACATGAATACCATAACCATAATCATCTGCATAGGTCAAGACAGGTTAGCATGATACATATAACATCAAGATCTTAATGTAATAACTCTAATCATCAAGTTACTAACATATAACAACAACAAGCTAACCTATAACATACTCATCAACGACATATAACATAATCATCAAGTTATCTAACATAAAACAATAATAGAAATGCATACAACCATAAGTTACTATCATTCATGACTATCCGATACATGTGCCTATGACTACTCTAATCAACTAGCCTCTATCATGTATGTAACCATAACAATAATAGAATGAAAGGCATACACCTAACCATATGCATATAACAATCCTTAACCTACATACCTTCATGCCCAACATACAAACTTGTATGATGACATGCTCTTGCCTCGAGGTCCAATGTTGCAATTTCACTTTGATGATCTGCATCTCCTGCTCTATCTCAGCCAACACATTAGCATCATAACATACCAATAACATCATGCTGACCTAATTGCATACAATTAACTCACAATGCATGTCTAACTTACCATACATGCATAACCATAACCATGACAATGCATGCATATAGACACCGACATGCATAACAATGCATATACACCCATACACTCATGACGACACATTCCACAACAACGCCATCAACCTTTACATGGTGACATCACTACAACCATGATCAACACCATGCAAATGCAACAAGCACATGGACTACAAGCATAAGGAACACATATGCAACCGACATGAATGCATGACCGACACACAACCCATCCATTTCGAGGGGTGAACCATGCTCTCATACCACTTTGTAACACCCTCCTCCCACATATACCTAAGTAACCAACGAACCGGGGTAAACATGTGACAATAAGTTACTATTATATGATTTGACCTCCTATGTCACGTTAAGTAAGTGGAACCAACAGAAACACGCCATACAGACCTTCCACAACAACAACAAGACTCTCAGGAACCATCCCCACCTCTCAAGTAACCAGTCCCTGAGTTCCATTGAATTTTTTGACCAATTAACCCCCGAACTCTCCAATGGTACGGGCATACGAGAATCCAGAGGGCTTTGGATGCTCCCACAACATGGCATGCCAGCGTCTAGGGACTATTTTTCTCAGTGTTATGCCAGCGTCTCCGGTATTTGAGCCAACTTTTCATGCCCATTGCCCAGGTCAATAACCAATTGAATGATACCTTCATAATAGAAAGATAACAATGGAATGACGATACAATTTCAATTACTTAAACAATCCCTTGACTGGACCCCTACTAGCTATGACATGCATTTCATCAAACATATCACAAATATGTAATCTACATGTGTAAACAACATATCTAAGCATAGGGGAATCATACTTATCTGAGAATTTCTAAGAAGCATCATTCCCTTATATCATTAGCTGCATTATCATCTAATAGGTCATAGATACATTGTTCATTCATTTACGAATCAAAACATGAGGAGAGACATCCATCATGCTTATAACCAGCATAATAATATCAAAAATATCAAGGAAACTATAGCCATATAATCCACATATAAACCAATATAATACTCATGAATTAACAATGAGAAATAACCTCATATTAATGATGCAAAGGCCAACCCAGTATGGGACTACCATGTTCCACCTAACCGTAGACATGGCTGAGCCAAATCTCTCTTTAGCCAATCACCCCCTGTACCATATTCCAAGCATGAATGTGGGATCCCATAAAACACATCAATCAAAACCATCCAGGGCTTTTAGAGGTCTACCACCTCAACCCGTCAAATAGTGATTCCACCTCACGGTCAGACATCACAAAACCATCACCAGATTGGTCTCTACCCAAGCCTTCCAGGGCTATAGAGCGTTTGTTCCAACCAAGGGTAGAGGACTAGTAACTCAACCAACAACTTATACGGGGCTCTAGAGCGTTTGTCCAACAAAGGCTCTAGGACTAGTAACTCAACCAAGGGTTCTAGAGCGTTTGTCCAACCAAGGATCCAGGACTAGTAATTCAACCAAGGGCTCCAAATCGTTTTTCCGACCAAGGCTCTAAAAATAATAACTAAACCCAAGCTGTTACAAGGATCCAGAGCGTTTGTCCAACCAAGGTTCCAGGAACTAGTAACTCAACCCAAGTTAAAGGAAACATGAGAACCAACCAAAACAAAACAAATAAATAAACCCACAATCACCATGGCTATCCAAGAAATGGCAAGGCTAGGCAAATCCACTGCCAATCCAGGAAATCCTCCATGCCAGTGATAAATCATGACCAATAAACCACATGCATATGCCATGCATGCCAAAACTAGTGAGGAAAACATACATGCAACTCGGTACCTGTAAGAAAAACTCATTGTAGCTGCTGATCCCAATGTCCTCCTACGCTTTCCTACTCTTCCTTTGCCTTCTTTCTCCAAAACTCCAAGTATGCCACATCCCTCTAAGAGAGATCCAAGAAAACTCTAAGTGTCCAAGAGTATGAGAGAGATAGTATAGAGAGAGAGCTCCAAAACTGAACTGAAACAAAGCTACACTGACCAAGCATTCCCCATTGATCCTTAGAAGCCTTTTTATTAAAGAGGCCTCTATTTTTTTCATTTTCCATTATTTTCCTTCAATTTCCTCCTCACATGCAACTTGTGACCTTTCACCTTCCTTTTCTCCTAATTTCCCTTATTTTCATAAATAAATGCCAATTAATGCCTCATGCCTTTCCAAAGCCTTTTCCATTGCCTTTGCCAATTTCCTTAGCCATAATAACCAAAATGAACACCAATTAGGATGTTTTTCCCACCATTCATCTTGGAATACGTGTCCCATGACCATGGTCTTATATATATTTTACATGAATATTTAAGCAGGGTTGTTACATGTAAAATGCATTTTTGTGAGATGCGCTTGGAAATATTCAATTTTTATAACCATTAATTTTTGTATAAGTTTTATATAGTTTCAAATGGCTTTTGGAGGTTTCTAGCCTCATTTTGAGTCCAAAATGAATTATGGAAGAAGCATGATGATCAGGGTCCAATGTCGAACAATCCTAGAGGCATGAAGAGTCTTGATGATGTATTTTTGATGATCATAGTTTTTCTTGTGTGTTTTAGGAACTTATGAGTAGGTTATAATTGATGTTGAGTAAATGGCGAAAACAAGTTCCAAGATGGGTTTTATGTGACTAGATTGATGAGCAGGTTGGAATAGAGTTTGGGTAGGGTCTAATAGGGCGTTGAGAGAAATATGACAATAACACTTTATTTATTTTGAATATTTATATTGATTAAAAAGTGGGTGTATCTAGTTTGGAAGATTTTGAAAAGAGGTTCATAAGAAGTTGAAGAAGGAGGTGTAGATTGGTTCCTTAATTAGGTTGGAACCTACAACAAGTTGAAGTTTTCATATCACTCAGGTTGGTTCCTCAATCAGGTTGGAGCCTAGGGAAAGTAGAAGTTTGGTCATCTTTGAGGTTGGTGCCTCAATAAGGTTGTAGCCTATATTGAATAGCTACTTACACTTTTCAAGGTTGGAGCCTCTACAAAGTTGTAGACTACCACAAGTAGTTACTTGCACATCTTGGGGGTGGGTGCCTCTAGCAGGTCAGTTCCTGTAAATCTATGTAGTGAATTGAAGAAGAAGAAGAATTTGTGGTTTTCTCCCATATGGGTTTCCATGTAAAAGCTTTTTTCTCTTTGTGATGATGTGATGGCTTCTTGAAGTGTTGATGATACGATAATGGTTTCTTGATGCATTGTTCTATTTATTGTTGTTTTGCAAATGGTTATGATACATTGCTACATAATTATTTATTAATAAAAAAATTGTGAAATGGTAAAATTTTGCCACATTGATTCACCCCCCCTCTCAATGTGATCTTTGGTCCAACAACAAATGGAGGTTTTAGAATTTTTTTTGGTTATTGCACCTAAACCATTCTAGTGCATCGATGTGATTTAATGTCACATGTAGTAGTGTGATTATAAACACATTGCATGTAATAATTAAAGAACATTGTATTTTACACTAAAATTTTGGAAAATATGAACATTGAAAAAAATACCACATGATGCATGCAAAACAAACAAAGGCATCGATATGTTGTGTTACAAGGCACGTTGGTTTTAGTTTCAAATAATAAATTAAAATTCTATCAAATATAGACAACAATGTTTATCTAACCTATAGACACACTAGTGCAATGATTGTAAGTAGTCAACCAAATGACCCAAAAAGGAAAAATTCCATTCCCTAAATATCATCCTTAGATATTTCCTCAAAATTCAAAATATTGGATTAATCATTAAGTTTAAAACTAACATAATAATCTCCCGATTTTTGGAGGTTTGGTGAGATGGGACTTTTGAATTGGGAGCGATGGAAACCCTATCTCTGGCAGTCGTTCCGAACAAGGGTTACAGATAACGTTGCTCCATTTCTGTTGTTAACCTTTTGATCTTTGCAGGTGCACACTGTCACTCTCTATCATCTGCTGGCTACCCTCTGTGCTTCCTGTTGTCACTGTTGCCTTTCGTTTTCACCGGGATTGCTGCATTATGTCAGACCTAGAATTAGATGAGGTGGATTATTTCGTTGACTGTAACCCTTGTGTCTCTATTTTTCGTAGCCCTAACCCTACATTGGTTTATTTATTTGTTGCTCATCGAAAACCAGCTAAAGCACTCCTATCCGTCTCACCTCCCGCCGTTACTTTCCCCGGACCATCTACATCCGACCTCCCCTTCGCCGCCCTCTGCATTGATTCATCGGAGCTTGATTGACCTTCACTCTCACCTGCGACCCTCCACCTGCTTATTGCTTTCTCACCGTCGTCCCCGCCTTTCGAACCCTCGCCTTCCGGGGATCTATTGCACTCTCCGCCCTTCATGCCCCCCTCTGAAGATGGTCACACCTCTGTGCCTGGGTAGACCTTGCCTGAGCCTATAGCACCTTCCACTTTTGCTGCGACGACACCCTCCACCATTCCATCCAGCTACTTTGAGACCTCGGTCATTAAGGTCTGACACTCTGTGCAGAATCATCACCAGGAGAATCAAGGCTCTCTAGACCCATTGCAGGACCACCTGACTGCACCTAGATCGGGAAAGAGGAAGATTAAGTGTGTGAAGGCCTCGGGTAAGGACCTCACCCTCAAATTTGGGGAGGGTTTGAACATGGGTGAAGTTGTCACTACGGCTGGTAAGGTTCTGGTGGGTAGGGTTTAGGGACATGCCTATTCAACGGGGCGGCTCAATCTCTAGGTCAAGGAGATTTGGGGCAACATTTTTAAAGATCTTCCTGAGGTGCAGACACTGCCTCATGGATGGTTTGTGCTCCACTTCTTGCAGGAGGAATATACCAACTGGGCACTTGCCAGATACTGGCACATTGAAATGGCCCCGGTCATGCTGAAACACTAGAGCCCGCTATTTGACCTTGAAAGAGAACAGATCGATGCTGGACCATTATGGGCTAGGCTTCCATGGTTTCCTCTATAGTAATGGTTCGAGGATGTGTTTGTACGTATTGGGAACGTGTTGGGCACCTATTTGGACTACGATAGGTCTTATATCAAATCAGGGAACAGGTCTCTGGCTCGCATCTTGGTCCATCTTGATACAAGAGAGGGCTTAGAGGAAAAAATCACCCTGCAATGGAATAATTTCACTAGGATCCAAATCTTGGACTATGAAGGAGTCCCATTCAGATGTCACAGGTGCCACAAAGTAGGGCACCTCTTTAAGGAATGTCCCTTGGTTCATAAGGACTCAGACTCTACTAAGGTACCAGAGGGTGAGGCTACTACATTCGCTCCAGGGCAGACTCCTCCGGCTACTTCACCGATGACCAGGAAGGGGACACCAAATCAAATGCCAACTTCGAGCGCTCCTCATCCTCCCTCCTTGCTGATGACCTAATCAAGGGCTGCTGCTGAGGTTGCTCGCTCCTTGGGTACTCCTCCTCTCCGTAACTCTATATTTTCCTTTTCTCCTGCTTGTTCTGCATTGCATTTGCACTCTACATCTACATTGGTTAAGGATTTCACCTCCACCTCCATCCCCTGTCCCCTTGTCTCCCATTAGCAAGTCCTCTCGACCACTCTACCATCATTCCCTCTTGAGGTTCCACCCTCTTTTGTGGAATCAACATCTTCCCTCCCAGTTTGCCCCCACCCTTACAATCTCCATCCCTGCCTCCCTCTCTCAGTGGCCTACTCCAAATCCTCTAGATTGGGACTAACCCCCCCTACAAGTGTCCCCAAATCCACCAAAGGTCATAAATCCCATTTATCAAAGGCCATCCTATTAGCCGGGGCAGAAGTGGCTTCGGGTAGACAATCATCACTTGATCGGGTACTTAGAGCTCTGAATGCCCTACCTAAATCTCCCCCATGAAGTGGCTCTCTTTTAATTGCAGGGGTTTGGCTAGCTCACCCAAAAAGCTAGCCCTTAGACAATTATTTGAATCTGAGACTGTAGACATTATCTTCCTACAAGAAACATTAGGTGAGGCTGACCATATCTCCCGTGTTCTCCACTCCCTGAAACTTGGTTGGATCTTCCAATCCCTTGATGTCATGGGACGATCGGGTGGACTGGCCCTGGGATATAACCCCCGATCTATTTACCTCAAGGCCTCCTAGGGCGGTGCTAGTTTTATTGGAATGGATATCTTCTCATCGGATTTGGGCATGGATCTCTGGATAGTCAATGTATATGGCCCATGTCAAAATAGAGAGGCCTTCTGGAACCGTCTCCTTAATCTATCCCTCACAAATTCTGAAAACCTCATTTTGGGTGGCGACCTAAACTTCTCCATTGGATATGGGGAATCATGGGGGACAAACGCTCAGGTGGATCCGCTTTCGGATGTTATGGAGTAGCTGCTTGAACAACATCATTTGATGAATATCCCCATGGTAAAGCCCCTTCCCACCTAGCAAAATCGTAGAATTGGGGAGGCAGCCCTGGCCAGGCGATTGGATCGCTTCCTCATCAAGGACACACTGGTTCAAAGACTTTCCTTATTCAGACAATGGGTTGGTTCTAGAGGATTATCAGACCACTCCCCCATTTACTTGGAGATCTTTAGCACCTCTCAAAAACCAAGGGGCCCATATAAATTTAGCTCCACCTGGCTATCAGACCCCTCTTATATTCAACTGGTCTCTAATTTCTTTTATATCAAATCCTCCTTCCTCGAGGATAACTTTGGCGGAAGGTTCCTGTACCAATCTCTCTAAGATTAAGAGACTTTCCATTATTTGGGCTAAGGATAAAAGAGTGAGGGATGACCAAACCCTTGGAGATATTGAATAGACATTGGCCACTCTTTTGGATGAACAGGGACGGGGGTTTACCTCGGCAGAGGAAAAGACACATCTCATCAATTTGGAAGAACAAAGATAAAAAATCCTGAGGGAGAGGGAAGAAGCCTGGTGACTCTGCAGTAGAGATGTTTGGCTAAAAGCAGGAGATGAGAATACAAATTCTTTCTAAATTTTTCCAAGGGAAGGAAAGTCAACAATACTATTTGGAATATGCCCTTGGAGGATGGGGGCACAACAACAACTTATAACCAGCTCTCTCGCCTTGGGAATTCTCATTTATAAAATCTTTACAAGGCCCCTCCTGGTGCCTCTCTTGCTGAAATTGTCTAAATTGCAGGACACTTCCCTAGATTTGTGGACCTAGAAATGGCCGAGGAGCTCATTTCCCCTGTCACTCAGGCAGAACTGGAAAGTACACTGAAATGGTTCAAAAAAGATAAAAGTCCAGGGCTAGACGGCTGGACAATTGAATTCTACCTTGCCTTTTATGAGATCATTGGTCAAGACCTACTCAAGGTGGTGGAGGAATGGACTTCCGAGTGTATGTATGAGGCCATCAACACCACTTTCATTGCCCTGATCCCTAAATCTGACTCTCCTTCATCTTTCAATGAATTTCAACCTATTTCACTTTGTAATTGTCTCTATAAAATCATTGCCAAGATTATTGCCAATCGTCTCAGGCCCATCCTATCCTGTCACATTTCCCCTGAGCAATTTGCTTTCCTCTAGAATAGAAAAATCCATGAAGCTATTGGCACAACATAGGAAGCCCTACACTCCTTGAAAACAAAAAAGCTAAAAGGGGCAATTCTTAAGATTGACCTTTCTAAATCATTTGGTCGGATCAGTTGGCTATACATTAAGATGATCCTTACACACCTGGGATTCCCACCCCCTTTCATCGACTAGATTATGTGTTGTATCACCTCAGCCACCTTCAGTGTACTCATAAATGGCTCAACATCACATTTATTCCATGCTGAGAGAGGACTTCGGCAAGGATGCCCTCTCTCCTCGCTCCTCTTTTTGATTGTCATGGAAGGCCTCAACAGACTCATTGCATCTACCAAGCAGGAAGGGCAGATACAAGGGCTTAAAATGTCTGACCATTGCTTCCTCACTCATCTACTTTTCATAGATGATGTACTCATCTTCCTAAATGGAAGCATCAGGGACTCCTCAACTTTCCATGAAATCCTCACCCTATTTTCCTTGGCTATTGGTATGGAAGCAAACCACTCCAAGTCTACCATTACTCTTTCCAATGCATCTCCTCGGGAAACAAGGTTCACACAACAGAAATTCCCTTTTCAGAGCCATCATCTGGAGGATGGCCTTAAGTACTTGGGATTCTGGATCAAGCCACATTTCTAGAGAATAACTTATTGGATCTGGCTTATGGTTAAAATTGAAAAACGTTTACAAAACTAGAACCACAAATTCCTATCCAGAGTTGGTCGGTTAGTCCTCATCAAATATATCTTGGAGGCTACTCTAGTCTACTGGATGTTGCTGGCTTGGATCCCTAAAGGAATCCTCGCCCGAATTCAGAAGATTTGTTGTAGATTCCTTTGGAACATGTATAAGAATGGAAAACCCTTTGCTTGGGTGGGATGGAAGCAAATTTCCCTCCCTAAGAAATGGGGTGGGTGGGGACTAAAGGACTTATCATTCTTTGCACATGTTCTTGCTGCAAAGATGGGATGGATCGTGCTCACGTCACAAAATCTCTGGACTGAAGTCTCCTACCATAAATATATATGGCCTCATCATCTCTTGGATTGGATTCGACTACCCTCCTGGCCTCGATATGGGATATCAATGGTCTAGAAAGAAATATTAAACACCTTGCCTTCTAAGAGAGAGGGACTAGCTTGGAGAATAAATGATGGCACATTGGCCCGTATAGGCATGGACCCATGGACGAGAGGTGGGAATATGTATCAATTACCTCCTGACCTCATCCTGTTTCTCAATCAACAGAATATCAAAGTAATTGCACAGGTTGTTGACTTGGAGAACAGTTCCATCTTTGAACAGGCGTGGTTATCAACTCTGCATTTAGGAATCCTCGAACACTGGCAGCAGGCTTGGGAAGGGTATATTAATGCCCTGAAAGAATCCCATGTGCGCATCAAAGAAGGCCCCAACAATCTCATCTGGACTCTGACTGAGCATGGATTATACTCTCCTAAATTTGGATACCCCATCCTACTCTCAGTGCGCATGCCGCTAGCACTCCTAGACTGGTGGGGGAAGATATGGAAACTCAAAGCACCGCCGAGAACGAAATTATTCATGTGGAACGTGCTTAGGAACAAAACCCAAATTGGAGCAAACCTCATGCATCGATCCCATTACGATCCACATTGGTGTGTGCTATGTAAACATGCCAAGGAAACCAACGATCATCTGTTCCTACACTGCCCGATGAGTGCTCAACTATGGATACAAGTCTTAAATATGCTTTCCAAAACTGCCCAATGGCAGGGTCAATCGATACCTGAGGCTTGGGATCACTGGATAGCTGTGAACAACGACTTAAAAACTCATTGCCTTCCTCTCCTTGTCTACTAGTCAATCTGGCTGATCAGAAATGGGATTATTTTCCAGGGGAAAGAGGA
The DNA here is from genome assembly GCA_031772625.1 of Pinus tabuliformis. Taxonomy (NCBI): domain Eukaryota; kingdom Viridiplantae; phylum Streptophyta; class Pinopsida; order Pinales; family Pinaceae; genus Pinus; species Pinus tabuliformis. Next base: position 349,115,918 of record CM062820.1, on the reverse strand, counting down.
AAGATGGCCTCATGCTGCTGCAAAAATAATTACTGCCTACCATGAGATTCCAGACGAGATACACACTCCTACAAATCGAAATTTATCCACTGAATCGATTGATTTCACCATTCCTTGGGCATATTTCGATGGCGCTGCCCAAGCACAGGGGTGTGGAGGTGGAATTTTACTCCATCTATCTGAACACCATCATTACAAAATTCAATTGGGATTGGGAGAGGGAACGAACAATTATGCTGAACTGATCACCCTCAGGCATCTTTTGCATTTTGCATTGGCTCACACATGCAATAAATTACAGATCTTTGGTGATTCCAAAATCATCATAAATTGGTTCAATAACATTAACAATTGTCATTTTTTTTTCCAAAGAAAAAAGCAAACTTTTTACTAAAATAAAAAGTTACAAGCATATGCAAAAAGCATTCAGTTTAGCTGTGTGGGGAAAGGTCACACAGCCTGCAATATACAACATTGCCAAAAGGCAGGGAAAAAGAGAGCTGCTCCAATGCAGCCCAAAAAGAAAGCCCAGCTAGCCTAAGTCTTCCTGCCCTTCTTCTTCTCCACTTTTCGCCAACCATCCATGTTGGGAGGGGAGTCAAAAATGGCAAGCTGGTTTTCCATCGTACACATTGGTTGCTCCTTATCTGAATCCGATCCTTCAGGGCTGTGACTTCGTTTATTACCACCTGTTTCCTTCTGGGTCTCTTGTTCCTTTTCCTCATTAATCTCCTTATCCTTGTTGTCCTGATTTTTATCATTTGCTGTATTTTGTTCTTCTTTCTTTGCTGTAGTTGCTTTCTTATATACTGCATCTATATTCTGCCATCCTTTCAGCTTCCTTTGTTGTTGCTTGCTCTTATTGTGGTTTGGACATGCATTGTACAGATGACCTGTTTGTTGACATCCTCGCATCTGAAGGCAGTATTCTCATAGTCCAAGGGTTGTTTCCACTGAGTATTATTGAAATTAAGAATGATGCTCTCAGGTAGTCCCTGGCTGAGATCTACCTCAACGCATATTCTGGAAAAAGTAAATATTCCTTTTATGTATCGATCTTCGTCTATCTTTAACATTCTCCCCAAGGTATTTCCAATTGCTATTAGAACCTTTGAATGCCAAAAATGTGAAGGGAGATTATGCAACCTAACCCATACTGGCATCCTTGATACCACCATGGTATTGGCATCGAAATCAGGAAACCAAGGGATAATGAGAAGTCCAGCACTGCCCCAGAACCATGGCCCTTGGTTGAGAACTGTTTCCTTTTCTTCTTCTGTCTCAAAGCATACTATAAAAAATCCTTTTGGGTATAGGTAGATTTGGCAGTTTTTTGTCCAAACCGAGTAGATCCATTGATACAATGCATCAGTTCTAGGCCAAAAACCATTAAATCTACAAATAACTGCTTTTTTCTGTAAATCTGGATGTATTTATTTTACCTCTGGTATTTCGATGGAGATAGCTGGGCTCTCCTGTATTTGATCTACAATGTACTTCCCTGGAGGTTCAGAGGCAGCTGTGGGGTTTTTTCCTTTGCCCTGCATTGCTTCCTTAAAAGACCCTTTGTTTTGCGAGCTAGTTCCAGCGCTTTCAGCTCCTCCTCTTAATCTCATATTGAGAATGATTGTGGAGCCAGGTTTGATGTTGTATTCTTGCATGGTTCTGCATTCCTGCAACGATTTGCCCTCATTTAACAAGTGTTGTTCCTCATGCGGGTAGCCAGTCTGATCGGCGACATTGTTCTTCAGATCTCAAACCATGTCGCTGTCATAAGTCCAGATCACGCTTGTGGTTCCTTTTGGCGTTTTTACAAAAATTTGAAATCCTGTCTTGGCAGTCTGGGATGGCTCGATCTTAGTCAGATCTGACTCATCCGGCTCCGTATTCGAGAGATTGATTTCCGGATCGGGTAGATCCATGCTAGATCTGGGATTTTTGAATCTATTTCCAGTGGGGGGAAGTAGATCCGCTTCATGCAGCCCTCCTCCGTTTATTTCAGCACTGATTCCGATTGGAGATGATTCCTCTGCTTCAGCAATGAAAGAAAGGCTGAGTTTGATCATTAGGACGCGGATATCGTGTTCATGCAGAGCCCCATCGTCGTCAATAAACCCTTCGCTCAGCATCGCCCTTTGCTCTGTATCCGTTAGGGAATCCAACCCTAACAGACATAATTTTCCTTTCAGGCTCTCCAAGGTTTTCAAACGCAACTGGGGATCTGACGAAGGACGGAAGCTATTGCAGGGCTCCATCATGAATTCGCGCTCTCCTAATTCCTCTATCATCATTTCTTTCCAGATCTGCCAGGAATGTTGAGTAGCTGGTTCATTTCCTTCCCCTGCGGTAATGAAAATGGAGGAGGCCAGGTTCGAGGTCGACACAAGAGCTTTGGGCCTTCTGCAGCCCACATGCAGCGCAGAGAGCATGGACGCCGTGGAAGCCATGAAGCGGCAGGTTATCAGTTCGAATCCCTTCATCAAACCTTGTGTTATGTTGTCTTCAAAATCATGAACATTAACAATTGTCATGCACATTCACTCATAAACATTTTGCATGAAATACAGGATTTCAAAGGCACAATTTAACTCTGTTACATGTCAACATATTTACAGGGAATGTAACTCAGCTACTGACAAATTATCCAAGGAGGCTACGGCACATCCCAGAGGCCTGTGGATGATATAGGAATAGATTGGTGAAGAACAATACCAATACTATCACCGACCCTACATTGATAGGGCATATCCTAGGGCGGGCAGGTCCTAATTTTTTTGTTTATTATCAACAATTTACAATTGCACTATGTTGACTTATGTATATACTTTTTTATTTTTTCTGTTACTAGACATATCAAGTACACCCTGCGTGGTGATTTATGTACAACTCTTTTTGAATGGCCTCGGCCATAACTTATTTTTGAACACTACTTGAATGGCTTCGGCCAACAGTTATGCATATGCCAAGGGCATATACTACATTTAATTTTTCAAAATTAATAAAAAGTTACGATTTTTCCTCGGGAAAAAAAAACATAATAATCTCCGATATAAACATTACATTTTCCCTTTACAATGCTAAGTCAACTAAAAATAAACCTACATGCATATAAGATAGTTCTAAAATATTCCATAATGAAATATAAGACTTCGTTATGAATAATTTCTTCCAATCAAAGGGTCCCTACAGCTAGATGAAGTCACAACTTTGATAGAGTAACGACCTCTGTATTTAATTCATGATATATGTGAATGAATGATATCTTCTTGAAAAATGTGAATTCACCTTAATTATATATGATAGATGTTGGAGTGTTAAATTATGCATGAGTTTATTATTCCTAATCCACTTGATCACCTTGAACGAGTCACTAAAAACTTGCATATTTTGTATAACCTTATCTAATGCAACCATCAACAATACTTTGAGAGCTATCAACTCAACAAAATTGTTGGATCCATTGTTATGTCAAGCTCTAAATCTAAGATGATGATCATTTTCAAAGTATAAAATACCCCCAAGGTTGCTAGTGTTCATAGCCCCCCAAAAAGGTCCATCAAAGAAGCCTTGATGGAAAAAAAATAAATTCAACCTAGAATTCCCCTATTTGACGTGGAATTTTAGAATGAGTGGCCCTTTAACAAAGTGGAAATGAAACACATATCTACGCAAATTCTTGGAAAGTGGGAGTTTACATATTGTCAAAGAGTAGGTCATTTTGAGATAGTTAAATGTTATAGAGCACTAGAAATGGAATTGCTCTCAACACTTTGAGGTACTATTTTTGAAACTAGCCTCTAAGGCAATCTTCTATATTTGTCCCATTCCAAATATTTTCCAAATCAAATTTGAATAAAAACATTTTTTGGGTGCCTTGGCCCTCCAAATATTAGATCACCACCACTTAACTTCTTGTTTCTCATCAACTTGTAAAGCATAATACCCTAACTTAGATCCATACCTTTTCCCAATATTATTTTGAGACTCCCCTAAGACATCTAGGTCCTCCTTAATCCTAATGTCACTTTTCCTCACACTAGTAAAAATGACAAATTTGTGATGGGAAAAAACAACTAAAATATGTATATAAACAAATATTTAGGGGAAAGTGACCACTAGTGTTACAATTACATCATTTATAATGTGGCTAGTTTTTTTCATAATTTGCTTAGTCATTTATTGGTTTAATTGATTCATCAACTTGTATTATATTCAGTGGTTTAATATGCATTAATTATCATCAAGTTGTAGTATATTTGAGTAGTTTAATTGTCAAAATTGATGTTAATTTGTTATATATTTGTGAATTTAATGAGACATTCACTATCATCAATTTGTAATATATTCACTAGTTTAAGGGATCATTAACTGCCACAAATTTGTAATATGTTGTCTATATATTCTATTACTAGTTTAGTAATTACATATGACATTTGGATTTATCTTGAGTTGTGATTGTTTTTTTTGTAAGTCGATGATTTTCTATTAATTTAAGAAGAGAGTATATCGTGATTATAACAGATGCCATAAAGATAAGGCTGCACTCCTACAAGACTTGGTGGCCATTAAGTACATATAAAAAAGGACTAGTAATATCTAGACAAAACTAGAAGACTTCATATCAAGGGCCCAATAGGCACAAAACTTAGCAAAAAACCAAATGTATCCCGCTCGCTTCATTCCACATTATCATCATTGGGGCCCTGAGTAGTGTTACCTCTGTCAGTCGGACGATGGAAGGCATCATGAATATGTGACTCCATATGGGCCATCTCCCTTCAAAATCATCCATCTGATTTTGCAGATGTTTTTTATTGCGGAATAGTGATGCTTGTCGATCCAAAAGTCGTCCTTGGTTGTGCAAAATGTTAGTAAAATAGCTAATAATTTCATCGCAGTCATTTTGGCAGTCTTGAACTTGTTGGTCCATCAAAGCTTAGACTAGGAAAATACAGGCTTCTATGGAGTCGAAAGGGGGTGGCAAGTCAACTCTTCTAGGTGAGCCATTATGAGGCAAGTCCAACTTGCCTTTTTCTACCGATGGATCCCCTGGAATTCTATATCCCTTGCCCCGTTGGCCACCCGCATGACAAGGATGAACACACTGTCACAACATAATTGGCTCACAAATATATATACATTATCCCATAACAACTAATACCATCAGCCGTGAACAGACAAATCCTCTTGCTCAACCCTGCCTAGGCCTACTAAGTAAGAAAACACTGCCACCGCAGGTTGCAAATCGTTGGCAGCATGTAGATGCCATAGAGAACCCACCTCAAACACTGAATAAGTAGGGACCGTAGCCACCTGTTTGAAAAAGTATGAAATGAAAAGAGGTCTTCTAACCTCAGTGTTCAAAGAACTCCAACGACCAGACTCCATAGAGGGCAATTTTCTCTAAACTCTCGTCCCTAGCCCACAAAGGCTTCAAAGTGCCACACCCAACTCTAGCCCATACCTCTCAGACATAATAAATATAACAATATTGTCCCATAGTAAAAACAAAGAAGGTAATTTAACCCCTTGAAATCATTGACACCATGCACATAATACCAATTCAAGAAACCTTGAGAAAGAAATAGGCTGCACAACAAGAGAAGACCAAATAATCCACCGAGGATGGAGACATGGGAGACAAATTTCCTGAGAGAAACCTATGAAGTCCAAATCTACCTCCCAAATGTTTCACAAACTTGAAGCCCAACAAAAACCTTCCAAGGGGTTGGCACCACCATATGATGAATTTCCAACCATGCAAGGACCCTACATGTCTCTCAAACCCAGGTCCCAAATTATAATCTAGTCATTAATAATCACTTGCACTCTGTCATCCTTAGGCCTTTGGGTCACTATGAATGGCATACACCTACTAGTGAAATGGCTTGGGGCTTTAAGGAGTCCACTCGTATAATTGGAACCAACACCTCTGTCGTCTGCACTAAATTTCATTTCCCAACTATTACAACTGATTTTCTAGTCCAACATCATCACAAATATAGTTGTAGCAGTCTCGAGAATTTTTGTCGAGCGACCTCCCTATGTTGTCTCCTCAACACGTTTAAGCATTACGATTGTCACATGGGGGATGATCATTCCCACTTACTGCAATACACTCTTCGTTTCTCACCCCCAACAGGGAAGGTTTATCGTTATTTATCAACACTTCTATGAACTCCAAGTCCCTAGGGTTTAAATATGGGGGCCAATTGGAAGCAAAGTTCTGATTTTCCTCCAAGATTCCCCAATTCACTAGCCAATCCACCATTTTGTTGCATGTCCTTCTAGCGTGAGAACCTACCACATAGGGAAATGAGAGCACTAACTCCTTTATTCTGATGATCTGTGTCTCCATGCACCATCTCCTAATCACCTTGAATGTGAATGTGTCATTTATTATATTTGTGCAACCTTAATCAACATCGTTGAGTCTCATTTTAGAGTTGAATCTTGGATAATTCCATTCTTCTATTAAGTTGAAGGTCTTTCTTGAGAGCAGTGAATTCTACTACTTTGTTGGTAGTGGCTCATCAAAATCTCGCAAAAATACCTACAGGACATCCTGTCGATCATAGAGGATATGACCATAACATGTTAGTCTTGGGTTTCCCTTAGAGGCCCCATCGAAATTAAGTCTTACAAATCCCTCTAGAGGAGGTATGAATATTGATGGAGTATCCACCTTCTCTTTGACTATTGATTGAGGATGCAGAACCACCATGGACAGGGCTAGGTTAAGGATTGAGAGAATAAATGCTTCCTCCCTGTCAAGTTTCCAATCATCCTCCACCCACTTTTCCGCTAGAATGGTCTCTCATATGTTCTCCTTTGTTGTGTTCCAGATTAGTTGGGTTGTTGGTTTTGGTCTTTGAAAATAGCCCTGTTGCAACCTTTCTATATATTTCATAGGAGGAAACCAAAAATAAAAACCCAAGCTCTATTGACGATTGGATTCTTAAATAAAGACATCCTCCATTGTTCTATGGTATTGATCATATTATTTCTCAAGCGATCCAAGTGAAAAAAAATATTTTTTACCAAACCCCATAAGGTTTCAGCAATCAGACATGAGTTCAAAAGGTGCTCCATATTTTCCTCTTGTTGTTGACATACATGAGACCTTGAGGGGCCATGGTTTCACTTTGTAAGAAGTTGATCCCATGTTAGGAGGTGTCTCCTGCGTACCAACCTGTTGTGCTTGTCAACAACCCCCCCATTTATTAAAGTTAGTAGTAAAATATTTCTTTAATAAAGGGGGACCCTTTCAAAAAATGTATATACCCAAAAAATAAATCCTAGCATGTAGGTATTTCTTTTATTTTTAGAATAAATCAAGATATCAAACAAAACCTATAAAACCATTAAAATGGTACTTTTTCTTATTTAGCATGAAATGCATCACAAACGATACCTTTCTAACCCATCACAATCTACGATAAAACAATCAAAAAAGCAAATCTATATTCGAAAAATAGTCATAATGTTAGAAAGTCCTTAAAGCTTCTTTAAAAAGCTAAAAGTCTCGCATCACAACATCCCTGTTTATAAAATACTTCTCTTAAGAGGCTACCCTGAAGGATTGCGATCTGTGAAGTTGCGATGGTATAATAGCCTTCTCGCATCGCATTTCAGTCATACAACACAAACCTCAACCTATTATATGCCGATATTGCGAAATGCGATCTCAACCTGGACCCACCTCTTAATCTTTCCACCAACACATGCAGAGGTCCATTATTCGTTAAAAAGAAGCCCGATAAGTAATGATGTTTGTTTCTCGCATCTCGCACAAACTCAAAAAGTGGTAAGTTAAACGAAAACAAATTATGCGATATAGCGATCTACGATATTGCTTTGCAAATCGCAAAATCGCTATTATCACAGTTTAAAGGCTCACCACCCTAGGAGATTGTTTCCCGATTTATGATGTGAATATTTATGGACATTCAAGTTAAAGGATAATGAATCATTAGTGGGAATTTATGAAGAAGTAACTGCATTTATGTGTGAAAGGCCATTTAGAGTGATTTGATATCTTCTTACGTGATTTCAAATAAAACACCTTTATCACCTTTACTGGTTTTCTTCATCAATTCATTCCTACGTTCAGTATCATTTTTATCCGATAAATTGTTCCTCTTGAAAATTTCAGGGAAAAGCCGTAGAATAGGAAGCCGAAAGAAATGGTGAAGAAAGGGAAAGCAGTCGCCTCTGAGAAGTCAAAAATGACTCCTCTATTCATGGATACTACATGTAATAAGGAAGCAGGGACGTCTACATGGGAGACTATGTATCAGCTACTGGAGGAAGAACAACCAAGGATTCTTGAGACAACGATTACAGTTGATGGGTGCGATTCCTCTGATGCTTCCATAATTGAGCTTGCATGCTCATTTCTGCACCGAATAGTCGCACAACCAAAAATAATCCCCTATATCGACATGGTTAAGTGGATCATTGATGATGCTGATATATCTGACAGAGAATTCAAAACAGGAGGCTAGGAAGTTATAGGATCTTTCACTCCAGATAACCTAAGGCTTATGTACCACCTACTGGAGCCACGGGTTACCTACAACAGGTAATTTGTTGAGAAATTCATTAAAGAAAATGAGGACCCAATGGACTGCACAAAGAATTGGTCAAATAATGAAGAAAGAATCAAGAAAGATAAAAACGGTATGTACGCCGCTGCATCTATTTTTTCCCCTTTCTATTTTGTTGCGGTTATGCTCTGTAGACTATTTGGAAAACCTGACAGTAACAAATTCTCCTCAGAATGGTTTCCCTTAATAGATGCAGCCGTTAATGCAACAATAATAGATTGGGCACACATCTTGTCTGATAATTTAGCCAAATCAATTATAGAGTATAGAAGGAAAAGAAGTATTGCTTCGAGGGTATACCCTCTGTTTTTCATGAGTGCTTATGTAATGGACGCTATTTGTTTTAGTTCTAAATTCCCTCTTATGGGATGGAAGTGGATTATTCAAGATCCACTTCCTATTCACATCCACCACAGAGATATGTGGGAATCCAATTTTGAACCACATTTTTTCAAGGTTTGTCACGAGGTTATGCTTCCTATCCATAAATGAATTTATAACCAAGATGCCCCCAGATTCTCCCAAGAAGCCGAGGTATACATCCTCCTAGTAGCCCGATGGCTCGGGGAAGAGACATTTACATATATCGGAGTATTTGAAAGCATCGCCTCTCCCCATGTTCTCCCTTTCTATGTCCCAGATAAATTAATGGCTAGAGAGATAGCCTATCAGACATGCAATGAAAGAGGGATGAGAAAAGCATTGAAGGAGTCAAAGAAGGCCATTTGGCCTCAATTTCCTATGTCATGTAGAGTGTATGCATTACATGACCTTGGACATGCGTTCAGGGAAGTAGATAATATGTTGTCTCTACGATTACGTAAGTTCCCCGGAAGACAATATGACCCATTCAGTATTGTCTAGGATTTTACCACTATGGTCAAAATAAAAATATTCAGCAATTAGAAGGACCCATTTGATGATGTTTTCTTACAGAAGAATACCTTCAAAGAAGTGAAGCATATGTCACAGATACTTTTTGATCAAGAGGGTCTTGAAGCATTTTATAGCTACAGAGAAAAGAGATTATCAAAGGTGCCATTGGACCAATTGTTAATTGAACCAATAAGGGAGCCCACTCCCAGTGTAAGCATAGATGGTGACTCTAAGGAAAAATCTAAAACTAATTCTGAAGAGGAATCCTGAGAGAAATCTTCCAAGGGATCTGAGAAGTCATCAGGAAATAGGAAAAGCAGGAGCAGGGAATCAATCAAAGATACAACCGAGTCTGCAACAAAGACAGATGAAAAAACTTCGACCATCAAGCAGACTGAAACCCATACTCCTTTTATACAACTAATAAAGCCTCGGGTAATTAATTTGGAAGAAGAGTGGGATAATTTCAACAAAAAAATCAACACAGAGGAACAAGCACAGGAGATGCAAATGACACATGAGGAAACAACTACAAAAATTATAATAGGGGGAACTGTGAATACTCAAGAAGTAGAACACATTCCTGTTACCCCCACCTCTGAGATTGTTTTAAGAATAGAAGAAATCCCCCCTCTTGATGTATTTTATAGCCCACAACACAAGGCCATTGTTAAGAGACAAAGAAAGAAAAGAAAATTGGAATCTACAACTGCTACCACTCTAGACAATGAGCCGATGGATGTCCTCTAGAAAGATTCATCCACCGACCCATCGGCCAACCTCACCAGGCTCTTACAGTTCGCAAGTGCATACACTATGGAAACCATTGACAAAGAAACAGAGGTACAACTGTTGCTTAAAGAAAAAGAAGACAAAATTTTGTCACTCGAACAGGAGTTACAACAAGCCAAAACCAACCAACAAGTAGAAATACAATTGACTAAGTTACTGCAGGAGTTCCAACAAATGCAAATAGAACATCAAAGCAGCTTGGCAGGTAAGGAGGCACAGATACAGAACATAACAGATCTGCATAAAGATGACCCAAAGATTGATCAGTTTGTCACTGAAGCACTCGACCTCAACTCCCAGATCACACACCAAAAAGAATTGCTATGCCAAAGAATCTTGTAGTGGAACTCTCACTGCGAAACAAGCGACAAATTAACAATCAAAGTTGTGGAAATGCGACTTGAATATGATGAAATTCTTAAAAAGGTTTCAAATTTCATAACTTGGCAAAATTTTGAAAATGGGAGAAGAGCTGACATGCCCAAACTAGATGAATCACATAAGGAGATCTTATTTGCGAGTTGGGATTCTCGGATCAAAGAGGCAGAATAGGAAATAGAGGATGCGGCAGCGGTGGAAACAACGTCATTGAAAGTGTAAATGAAAATTTGCATAGTGCTAATCTTGTGGCAAAGACCACCCCCAGTTTCCTTCCAAATGCAAAACAACTTGAATTACAGTGGAAACAAGCAGCAGAAGAAAGAGCAGAAGCAATTAGGCAAGTAACCAGGTTAAACTGGGAGGCATATTGGCAATATTTGGTAAAACATCACATCCAGTGGATGACCCTGAAATGCCTAATTGTTTCTACTGAGAAAATGGTGCCAGCGCTCATCAATACTGTGTTTATAGGACAACTAAAAGCCAAACTCGGCCAACCTACACTCCTCAAGACCATGCTAGATATTTATGATCTGAAAGATCAAATGCAAGATTAGTCATTATGCACATCCCTATTTTTGTTTTATTTTGCTTAAATTGAGGCAGGTCGTTTAAACCTCCTCAACTTTTTTTGTAATAATCTATTTTTAGTTTCATAAGTTAGTATTTAAACCCCTCTCATGCATTTAGAGAGGTCCAGAAATTTTATCAAAAACATTCTTCAGAACATGCACTTTTGTCCCTTTGAGGAAGTTCTGGTGAAATTAATGGAACAAGATTTGTTTTCTACTTTAATTTGACATATTCTATTGAAATTGCACTTCTGTACTCTTAGATGATGTTGGATGATTTGAAAGTAGATCAATATTGTTGGAGCACATGAATAGAACGTATTATAAATGGCACTTTTATCTCTTAATTATTTTTACTCATGCGTTAAGCAATGCATTATCTTCAAGTTATTTATGAATGAAAGTTTGAATTTTTTATTGCCATTATTGCACTATTGTATGATGATGATTTATAATTTATGCTAAATACATGAATGATTTTTATGCGATATATCTCTCATATCGTTTTGGCTAACTTTTTATATGAAACGATCATTGTTAAACGGATTCACTTCTTATCGTGATTGAATGATCTTTATTATCAATTGCCTTCAGACATCATTTTAGATCGCATATATCATGTTACTCCCGGGATAGTTATAGTTAGATAAATATTTTTGATTAGGATAAACTACACATGATTATTAGTTCAAAACATCATCCCGTTAGCACAAGCATAAAAATAGATTGGGAAACTGGTCCCATCATCGCTAGTCAGAGCCACTATTCCAAACGGAAAAGGAGCTATCCCAAGTTCCGGACCGGGTGGTTATTCCCCTTGTTGAGGCAACGATTTTCGAGCCTTCAACACAACCATAGAAAATGAGACACCTTTGGCCACAAATTTGCAACCCATATTGTTGTCCAAATTGGGTCACATGGAATATTCACATGGTCTGCAGTAATTGAGTAGGCTTCTTTAGTATAAAACATACCCCACATCTTTTATCCCCACTGAAGTTTATCTAGGTCTCTCAAAATGGGGATACAATGCTCCTTTAACATATTTCTAAAGGGGGTCTAGTTTAGTATTTCCTATGATTCCTACCAATCTACTTTTGTTTTCCATGTTCTACATTCCTCTTATGGGAGTGGATCCTACCAATCTACTTTTGTTTTCCATGTTCTACATTCCTCTTATGGGAGTGGATCCTACCAATCTACTTTTGTTTTCCATGTTCTACATTCCTCTTATGGGAGTGGATCCTTCCAGTAGTCTGTTACCTTGCTGACATTCTGCGATCTCAAGAAAGCTTGAATTGTGGCTAACTCAATGTTCCTTTCCAACTTGAGAATTTGTTGCCACGAGTCCTCTCAAAAGGAAGTGGATATCCCATCATGAATCTCCTAGAAGAAGTGATCCTTTACAATATGGTTATTTCGATGGGCTGAGTTCCATAGTGAAAATCCATGGGGAAAGTTTGCAGATCTGATTTTCTCCTCCAAGTTACAACCCAAGCCATACTTTTTACTCCATATTTGTTTCCAAAGTTCAATCCCACCCTAGAGCCAACACCACCATAATTTGGCTCCTATCATGTTTTTTACTAATTTGAGGTCACGTAGACCTAGACCCCCACCTATCTTTGGTAAACAAAGTTTCTCCCATGATACTAGAGCCCATTTCTAGAGAAGATTGGAGCCCTTCCAGAGAATTTTTTGAAATATGGACACAATTTCTTGATAAATTCCTATATGGGTTGGAAGAGTTGACAATTGGTAGATCAAAATTGCTTGTAGAATTGCTTTCAGAAGAGTAGCCCAACCCGCCAAATTAAGGGACCAAAAGTTCCAATTAGAGATCCTCTTCAATAATTTGATGCAGATTTCCTTCTAGGAGTAGATCCATAGGTGATCAGCCACTAAGGGTACCCATAAGTACTTTGTCAGTAGAGTGTCAATATAAAATCCCATTATGCGAGCCAAATGTCTTTGGACCAAAAAAGGAGTGTTAAAGAATTATATACTAGACTTTTATTTGTTGAGTAACATACCTAGGGATTCTTGGAATTCGTCCAAGATGGAGGTCATATCCGAGACTTCACGAATAGTTGGTTCTCTGAAAAGTAGGTTATCATCCACAAATTATTGATGCGACATTGAGAGATCCGTATCTGGAAACTTGAGGCCTTTAAGTTGTCTCGATCTCATCGCTACTTGAATCAGTCTTCCCAATCCCTCTGTCGCTATAATGAACAAGAAGGGAGAGATCATATCACCTTGGCGTAAGCCTATACTTGGATGGAAGGTTCTCAATGGGGATCAATTGAGGAGAATTGAGAAGAAAGGAGTTGAGATCATTGACTTAATCCATTTGATCCATCCCTCAAATAAACCGAATGTAGCCAGAATTCAAATGAGAAATTTTCAACTTAGGTAGTCATAGGATTTTCATAAGTCAAGTTTAACTAGCATACCTGACATTTGATGGATTTTCAGGGAATGGAAAATCTTATGAGTTGAAACTATCCCATCCAGGATTTGATGTCCCTCCACAAAACTCGATTTTTTAGGATTATTGATAAGGTGGAGAAGTGGCTTCAACTGTCTCACCATGACTGATGATATAATCTTGTAAATCACATTGCATAGGGATATAGGCTTGAACTCGCTAGCCTCAGTAGCTGCATTCACCTTCAGTATCAAGGTGAGGAAGGTTGCATTCAACCCCAACGAGATCTATTGTGTTCTTCGAGATTCCTCCACCAAAGTAACTATGTCTTCCCCGAGGAAGGTCCAATCAGCTTTGAAGAACTTAGACATAAAGCCATTTGTTCCTGGAGATTTTTTATTGGGCATTTCCTTTACCATTATTTCCACCTCCTCTCTTGAGATCTCCTTTAGCAAGGTCGCAATATGTTCATCAAAGATCAGTCTTAGAATGTGTTCTGCTACGTAGTCAACAACTTTTGTCCGGTATTGGTCTCCTTCTATCACAATATTGGAGAAGTGGGAGATTAGATCTTCCTCCATGTCCCTGTGATTGGTTAGTCTATCCTCTTTTCTGGTAAAAAGGGAGAATATCTTGTTATGTTTCCTATCAGATTGATCATGGATCAATGGAATAATCAAGTGTTTTTCTCACCTTCTTTTAGCCATTTAATACACAATTTGTCTCCACATAACCTCCTCTTATTTAAGTCTCTCCTCTAAATGATGGATAATTTTTCCTTCCTCCTCTTATTTAAGTCTCTCCTCTAAATGATGGATAATTTTTCCTTCCTCCTCTATGGAATTCGATTGCCCCTCTTTATGATTTGACTTTGTAGCTCTTCCATCTTTTCATCCAATTTCTTTTTGCCCTTCAGGATATCCTCGAACTCTTGCTTTTTCTATGTTTTGATCTTAAGCTTCAATTCTTTCAATTTCTTCTGGAATATTTGCATGTGGCTTCCTCCTTGAACCATAATCTCCCTCCACCATTGTGCCAACTTCTCCACAAACCCTAGATGCCTTATCCAAAAGCTCTTAAATCTAAAAGGTTTATTCTTGGGGGGTGATTTTCCTATCTATCTCTAGTCGAATAGGCCAATGGTTGGACCCCATACTAGGGAGAATCATGGATTCGATAAAGGTATCCTAAACAATGACCTCTTACGAAATAAGGAATCAGTTAAATTTATTGGAAATATGTTGTTGTCCTCCTCTTCGGTTATTCCATGTATGGATTCCATTACGAGTCTCGACATTTGAGAGCTTCAGATTTTAGATGGTGTCATTAAATAGGGTCGATATTGGGTCTAATTTGTGTATCCCACCATGTTTTTACTCCAGATTGCAAACCATATTAAAATCCCCCCCCCCCACTATCCAGCCAAGTTCCTCAAGTGATTCTTTTATCTCCTTAGTTCCCCTAAGAATTTATCCTTCGTACCTGGATAAGGAGGGTCATAAACCACCATTAAGCTTGTCCACTCCTTTGTTTTGATGCAACAAAATTTCCCTATCAAACAATCGGTCGTGCCTTCCCAATCTTGGAAAGCCACCAACGATGGTTCCCAGAGTGCAGTGATTCATCCCACAGAACCCCGAGCATCGATGACCATAGCCTCACTTCCCTGCCAACATTTAAGCAAAATTCTTTCCATCTTTTCACTTGTTACTTTGGATTCTTGCAACAAAATTATCTTCAATTTTTCCTTGCTAATCTTTGATTTTAGGTAATGGAGTTTACCTTGATTGTTTAAGCCTCAAATGTTCCATGAGACAATTTTCATCAGGTAAGTTGAAGGTTTTGAGGGAAATAATCTGTGAACTAGCTCATTTGACTTGAGTTCAACAAGAATCCCTTGTTTAGGCCTCCTTTTAAGGAAAACTATGCCGAAGAAGAAGTGGGAATAAAAGAATTTTCAAAGGAAACCCAAATCAATTTGTTTGGGGAGATAGAAATTAATCGTATATTTTTTACTAAAGAAGAGCAAGATCAATTTCTTCTTTTGCAACCAGTCCCTTAGACTTTGAAGAATACAAACAAGGATATTAGAATGCCATAATGGAAGTGCATAGGCAATATAACCTCAGGAGTAGAAAAACCGTTGATGCAGAAATCAAATCATCGGGCCCCACGCTACGTGCTGGTCACTCATGACTTCGTAACCCCCCTCCGAAAACCACTTTTCTCGCCTCCACTCTCGCAAATGGTCCACCACGTCAACTCTCGTATCCTACTCTCTGCTCCCATAATCACGCCACCTGTCTCCCCCTCATTCGCCTATCAACCTACCCGTTACACAACAAACTCGTTGCAATTTTCCTGTTGTGATTAACCATTTAATCATTTGTTCCCTAATCCACCCGTTCTGTAATGGACCTGTGTGAAATGGCCATCGATCCGATCTCTAAAAATAAACCCTAGTAAACCCGCGTGGATCTCCTTTGCATTGTTGATTGTTTGATTTACAAGTACTCGTCTCTCATATTGCATTTCGTGTCCACCACCAGCTCCTGTCATTTCCTCCAATTCATAGCTAAAATTACCCTGCTATGTAGCGTTCTGATCAATTCTTTGTCCTTTCTTTTGTCTTTCCACTATTTACAGACATGGACCCCAAGGGAAAGAGTAAATCTTCCAATCCCAAACCAAACGATGAAAATCTTATGTCCTCTGCCACCCCGGACCTCAACCATTTACCCTTGGCTGACCAATATTACAAAATTGCTGATACTGAGTGTGAATTCAAATTGTTCGAATTGCACCATTGGTTGAAATAAACTTATTTGGACTAGGGGGATAACATCAATCTCTGGTAATCCCTATTGCCCATGTTTATGTTTCCACATGTCCACCATTTTCCTGATTTCATCATATGGTGTCAAGCTAAATATAATCCAGTTCAGAGAACCATTATGGCCCAGAATGGAGACATTTTGGTCACTATTTCACCAAAAACCATAAATCAAATGTTATTAATTCCTTAAAATGATTCTCTCAGTCATTTTTCTACAGCTGCCCTAATGGATCTGTATCATAAACTCACTTTCCCTCAGAGAGCACAAATCTTTGAGATTTTCCTCCTAGAGGATGCTCAACTTCCCAAGAAAAGTCCCCCCTATCCGGCTTCCATGTTCCCAGAAAAAACTAAACAAATCATCTCTTTAGTGTCTTGCCTTTTAGGGTACCAGTCAGACCAATGGGTGGATGAGCCTATTCTAGGTTTTCTTTCCATTTTTTTTTAAGGCGAATAAGCTAGCATTCATGTTTAATTTCATTCACTTTTTGGCTGATAATATGCATGAACAATTGATGAAGATCACTACTGAAGGAATGTTCAAGTATCCATTTGTATTAGTTTACATGTTCCTTTTTTAGCAAGGTGACAAATTTCCAATAGCATTGCAAAAGCAAAATGATCAAGGAGTCAGTTAGTCAGTAATAGAGTGGACCTCATTGGTGAGAAGAAATTCAATAGAGTTCAGTTTTACAGATTTCATAGACAGGTTTATTCATACAGTTGCAGGGCTTCTCAACAGTCAGATTGAGCCAAGGATCAGTTCAGAAATTAAGAGGATTTTGCACCTAAGTGAGCAGACCAAAACTGGAGACTGGTATCTGTACCAGAGCTATACAGAAATAAGAGTATATGGGTGTGAACTACCCCCATATAAGCTACCCAAATATGTTCCAATGAGGATCTTTTCTCTGGAATATATTAGGCAAATGATTAACATGGATGAACTCCACTTTGTTTCAAGTAAAAGAAAATCACAATTCAAAATTAAGTCACAAGTGGGACCTTTTATATGTAATAGCAGAGCAACAGGGAATGAGGCAGATTCAGTCCTCAAACAAATGAATTTCCACCTAAGTTTTACCTGGTCATATGACCCCTTCAGTATAATTTCTAATTTAAGGGTGGAGCACAAAACCACACCTTATAATCATACCCCCAAACCAGAGATCAATAAATTCATGAGTCAAGACCAGTGGGAGTAAAACATACTACAAGAAGCAGAGGAGTAGACTCTATCAACAACCACCTCCCAAAATCTAGTGCCTCAAGAGAAGCAGAACAAAAGACCAAGGGAAGAAATATCTTCACCAATTACAAAAATTAGTGCCAAGGAATTCATTATTTATTAGAAAAGGTAGAAGACTGACCCTAAAACAGTCACCATTCAGCATGAAGAAGGGCATGAAACCATTGTCATGATTGGTACATAGGTCTCAATAGGGTCAGAGGATCTTTTCTCTGCAACTCCATCCTCCTCGACCTCACAGGATCCTTCAGAATTAGTGCATTCAACAAAATTGGGAGATAATCAAGATGAGCCAAACATCTTCAATAAATTTCTAAAAATCAAACATAAGAATGAAACACTCAAGGCCAACACATATGCTCAGTTTTGGAAATAGACCTCTACTTCCCAGCATAGACTATTAATAACATTTGACAGTGAGGAAGGAAGAATGCAGATGACATTTTTACAAGCTCAAGTGTCATTCCCAAAGTCCCCTTCGAATTACAAGAATACTATTTTTTCATTTGATGCAAAGCAGATACATCTTATAGATCAAATGGATATGCATAGATAGTCTGGAAATGATTTTCTCCACCATTACCAACACTGCTATGACAACTTCAAAGTTAAGGACATCACTCAACAATGTCCAATCACAGTTAAATCTAGAGAAGATCTCCTCATTAGCAAAAGACAACAAAATCAAAGCATTGGAGGATCTGGTGATCAAACTAGGTTATGGTCACAATGATGTCAAAGTAGTGGAAGGAATTCTAAAGAAAAAGAATACAAATATAGCAACACTTATAAAGTAGCTTCAATTGCCATCTACAGAGGATCCACAAGCAAGCGAGATAAAAGAAAATGAGCAGGACAAAGAAGATGTTAGAAAATTATATATTATGGAGCAATGGAACACATAAAATATTGCAGAAATATAAACATAGGAAGCGCATAAAACAAGAGAGACACAAATATACGTGGTTCACCCAGTTTGGGCTACGTCCACCCCGAACAGCCAGTCCTTCCTTTCTATTATCCAGCAAACTGAAGAGACACAACCTACAACAGATCCGCTGTAATATCCTCTGTTTTCTCTCACAGTCTCACCTCTCTATTTCCCGCTCACAGAATACACATCTATCACACAGCCTCAAATACAATGCCCTCATACAAAGAGAGGGGTTTCCTTCTAGGGAAAAAACCCTAAACTAAACATAAGTTCTACCGTCAGATCATCCGCCTAATGAACGGCCCAGATTGACTAGAAATTACTATACTTTTACAAGGCAATTTTGCAGTTGTTTTTAGCTTCGGGGGCACTGCCCCCGAACCCCATGCCAGGGGGGGGCTCCTAGCCGCCCCCCCTAGACCCCCCCTGCAGCGAATATTTTACGGGCAGCGTTGCCGCCCCCATTTCGAACTGGGGTCCAATGTGACGATACCTTTGAATATAGAAGATAATCAGGCTCCACACCCAACAATCTCCCACTTGGAGACTGATTGTAGCAACTCCACCGCTGCTCCATTTGCTGGACAATGACTCCTCTTTGGACTTGGTTGTTTCTCATCTTCATCGTCATCCTTGAAGACCAACTGAAACTGAGCATATTCTCAGTTTCTCCCTGGTTACAACTTTTGTTAGCATATCTGTAGGATTCTGGCTAGTGTGTATCTTTTCTAGCTTCAACTCTCCATCTTCCAACACTGATCGTATGAAATGGTACTTGAGTTGTATGTGTTTAGTCCTGGAATGAAATGCTGAGTTCTTTGCAAGATGAATGGCACTTTGGCTATCACTGTATAACGTGCCCATATCATGCTCCTTACCCAATTCACCCATAAACCTTTGTAACCAAATCATTTCTTTACTAGCCTCTGTAGCAGCAACATACTCTGCTTCTGTTGTTGAAAGTGCAACAACACTTTGGATTTTTGAAACCCAACTGACAACTGTTCCTCCAACAGTAAATACATATCCTATAGTGGTCCTCCTGTTATCTCTGTCACCTGCCATATTTGCATCAACATATCCTTGTAGGGAGATGTTTGAACCACCAAAGCATAATGCTTGATTTGTGGTACCTTTCAAATATCTGAGAATCCATTTCACTGCCATCCAATGTTCCTTTCCTGGATTGTTCATGTACCTGCTTACAACTCCCACTGCATGTGCAATATCAGGCCTTGTGCAGACCATTGCATACATTAAGCTTCCAATTGCTGATGCATATGGAACTTTAGACATATAATCCATGTCTTCTTGGGTCTTTGGGCACATTTCCTTGCTAATTTTGAAATGGCTAGCAAAAGGTGTACTAACTGGTTTTGCATTGTGCATGTTAAATCTTTTCAACACCTTTTGTATGTACTCATTCTGAGACAACGTTAATTTACGATTTTTCCTGTATCTAGTTATTCTCATACCAAGGATTTGTTTTGCAGCTCCCAAATCCTTCATTGCAAATGAATTTGCCAATTTTCTTTTGAGCACATTTACTTCCTGCATGTTAGATCCTGCAACAAGCATGTCATCTACATACAATAACAATATAATATAACTGCCATCATTTTGCTTTTTCAAATAAACACAATGATCAGAGTAACATCTAGTATAACCTTGTTCAGACATAAACTTGTCAAATTTTAGATACCACTACCTTGGAGCCTGTTTTAAGCCATACAAGCTCTTCTTCAACCTGCACACTAGTTTCTCCTTCCCTTTCACCTCATATCCTTGTGGCTGCTGCATATATATCTCTTCCTCCAAATCCCCATGGAGAAAGGTTGTCTTTACATCTAACTGCTCAAGATGCAAATCTTCAGCTGCTACAAGACTTAAAATAGTTCTGATTGAAGTCATTTTAACAACAGGAGAAAATATTTCATCAAAATCAATACCTTTCTTCTGTGCAAACCCCTTCACCACAAGTCTAGCTTTATACCTCTGTTTTCCTCCATCTTCTTCCTTCAGCCTGTAAACCCATTTATTATTCAATGTAGTTTTTCCTACAGGCAACCTGACTAAATCCCAAGTCTGGTTATGCATTAAGGAGTCCATCTCTTCTTCCATGGCTACCTCCCACTTCTTCCTGCTTTCAACCTGCATTGCTTCTTCATAACATTCGGGTTCACCGGAATCAGTCAACAATAAATAATATAATGAAGGAGAGTATCGTTCAGGGGGTCTACTTATCCTGGTAGATCTTCTAACACCACTTTCAGGTGTTTGGGGTGCCTGTTGTTGTTGTGGTGTTTGTTGTTGTTGTGGTTGTTGATTATTATTATTTTCAGGCACCTTTACTTTTTCAGTGATTTCATCAAGAACTGCGTATTCCTTGTTTTCCTTTTCCTGTTTCTTTTCCTGCAACTGATTCTTATAAAAGACCTTTTCATTGAATATTACATCTCTGCTCCTAATGATTTTGTGATTTTCGTAATCATATAAGCGATAACCAAAATCATTAACACCATATCCAATAAAGGTACATTTCTTTGACTTTGCCTCAAGCTTTGTTCTATTTTCTTTATCAATATGGACAAAGGCCTCACAACCAAAAGGCTTTAAAATAGAGTAGTTTACCTTTTTACCTGTCCATGCTTCCTCTGGAACACCACCATCCAAGGAACTTGAAGGCCCTCTGTTTATTAGATAAACAACAGTATCTACAGCATCTGCCCAAAACTGTAAAGGCAATCCTGCATGCAATCTCATGCACCTTGCACGCTCCATGATTGTTATGTTCATCCTTTCTGACACACCATTTTCTTGTGATGTTCTTGGAACTGTCTTCTCTCTGCAAATTCCATGCTCTAAACAGTACCTATCAAACTCTTTGCTGCAATATTCACCTCCATTGTCTGATCTAAGACACTTCAATTTCTTTCCTGTCTCAATCTCAACCAAAGCTTTCCATTTCTTGAAAGTATCAAATACATCAGATTTATTCTTAATACAATAAATCCAAGTTTTTCTAGTTGCATCATCAATAAAAGTAACATAATAACGAGAGCCACCGAGAGATGATACCTGAGCAGGTCCCCATACATTTGTATGCACAAGCTCTAATTTTTCATTCTTCTTTTCTTTCCCAACTCTGAGAAATCTGACTCTCTTCTGTTTTCCATAAATGCAATTCTCACAGAAGTCCAAATCAACATTCTTCAAACCCGGCAACAAATTCCTTGAGTGAAGAATCTTCATCCCTTTTTCACTCATGTGTCCGAGACTATGATGCCATAATGCTGCATCTGCTCCTTTGGAAGTTAAAGCATTAACAGAGTTAGAAATACCATTGCATAAATACAATGTACCAACCTTTTCACCTTTTGCTATTACCAGGGCTCCTTTGGTGACCTTCCAAGCTTTATCTGTGAAAGTTGTCACACAACCTTCACCGCCTAACTGCCCTGTTGAAATCAGATTTTTCTTTAGATCTGGAACATGCCTTACCTCCTTTAATAGCCATTGGTTTCCATTCTGTTGTTTTACAAGAACCTTACCCATTCCAACGATTTTACAGGGTTTATCATCACCCAGACGAACTTGTCCAAAATCTCCTTGAACATAGTCATGAAAGTATTTCTTATCAGGTGTGGCATGGAATGAAGCCCCTGAATCTACCACCCAAGAATCAGTAATATTTTCGAAAGAAAGAATCAAAGCATCTTGTAACACCTCACCTGTCACATTTGCTTCATGATTGTTTTCTTGCTGTGCATCTCCTTATTTTCCCTTCCGAGATCTACAGTCTTTCTTTAGGTGTCCTTTCTTTCCACATTTCCAGCACACTATCCCCGATCTGGACTTGGATCTGCCTTTCCTTGATTTACTGCGATATCCTAAGCTCTTTCCTCTTTCCATTTTTCTTCCTCTAGACTCTGCACTCAAAGCATTTCCCGATGTCTCATCGGAGCTTTTCTGTCGCATTTCCTCGCTAAGAATAGCACCGACAACATCATCAAACTTTAAAGTACTAGATCCAGAAACAGAGTTACTAATGGCCATTACCAAACCATTCCAACTTTCTGGTAATGAGCACAAGAATAACAGAGTTCTAACTTCATCATCAAAGTTTACCCCTACAGAACTTAACTGACTTGTAACTGTATTAAAGTCATTTAAATGGTCTGCAACAGATCCACCTTCCGACATCTTCATATTAAATAATCGTTTCATAAGAAATACCTTGTTTGAGGCCGAGGGTTTTTCATATAGTTTCGACAACGCCTGAATCAAACCCTCTGTCGTGGTTTCCTTCGAAATGTTGAAGGCGACTGACGCAGCAAGGCACAACCGTATTGTTCCGAGTGACTTTCTATCGAGAAGGTTCCATTCTTCACCTGTCATACCCATCGGCATCTTTGATTTTCCTCCCAATGGTAGGTATAGATCTTTTTGATACAGATAATCTTCCATCTGCATCTTCCACAGCGAGAAGTTTTGGCCGTTAAATTGCTCGACCCTAAACTTACCATCTTCCACCATTGCTCCCACTCGAACCGGGAACCCTTCTTTCCTACGAGTTTATCAGCCAAATAGACCTTCGGCTCTGATACCAGTTGTTAGAAAATTATATATTATGGAGCAATGGAACACATAAAATATTGCAGAAATATAAACACAGAAAGCGCATAAAACAAGAGAGACACAGATATACGTGGTTCACCCAGTTTGGGCTACGTCCACCTCGAACAGCCAGTCCTTCCTTTCTATTATCCAGCAAAATGAAGAGACACAACCTACAGCAGATCCACTGTAATATCCTCTATTTTCTCTCACAGTCTCACCTCTCTATTTCCCGCTCACAGAATACACATCTATCACACAGCCTCAAAAACGATGCCCTCATATAAAGAGAGGGGTTGCCTTCTAGGGCAAAAACCCTAAACTAAACATAAGTTCTACCGTCAGATCATCTGCCTAATGAACGACCCAGATTGACTAGAAATTACTATACTTTTACAAGGCAATTTTACAGTTGTTTTTAGCTTCGGGGGTGCTGCCCCCGAAACCCCCCGCCAGGGGGGGGCTCCCAACCGCCCCCCCCCCCCGACCCCCCCTGCAGTGAATATTTTATGGGTGGCGTTGCCGCCCCCATTTCGAACTAGGGTCCAATGTGACGATACCTTTGAATATAGAAGATAATCAGGCTCCACACCCAACAGAAGACATGCTCAAACTCATCATTGAGAAAAATGTATAGATTAAGGAGATGGAAGAGAAAATAGAAAAGCTATTGAAAGAAAAAAAAGATGATGCACAATTAGCTATGACTACAGTCACAACCATACCTATATTTGTTGCAAGGATAGTTGAGGATTCTACATCAACATCAAGTGACCTGAACAAACTCATGTAGGACCTGTCTCTTCAGAGACAAGATAATGACAAGCTAAAGAATAAATTGAAGAATCTGGAAGAACAGAAGTTGAAAATTGACAACTTCTATGTAGCTAAGTTACAGAAATCTCATCAGCTTACCCAGAAGATCGAAAATGAGTCAATGATCGCTCAAACTTTGGCACATGTTAGGGAAAATGTTTGGTTGGAAATTAGTCAAGCCATGACTAATATTTGGCCATCCATTCAGATCATGTTTTAGTAAGAAGAGTTGATAGAAAGATCTATGACAACAATAGAACAGGTTAGAAATGCCCTGGGACACAAACCAGGTGAGGCCACAACCATGATTAAAGTTTTAAATTCAAAGACTAGATTAGAATTAGAACAGATGCAGATCGCAGACACGACAAAGACTATCTTGGAGATTAAGAAAGTATTGATGAAAAGAAACTTGATGACCTAATTGGAGACCAAAACTCAGAATCTGGAAGATGTTGTCCAAAGATTTCACACCAAGTTCATATTATTGAACCAAAGAGGATTACCAGGATTAGTAGCACCAAATGATAGATTAATCAGCTTGGAGGATTATTATCAGAAACTCTATATTATTGCTACAAATAAATCCAAATTTGCAGGTATCAAGGGACACATCACAGGGAAATCTTTATTAGAAGCTTTGGAGTTTGATTTAACTATCAAACATGAAATCAAACACATATTCATCAACAAGACAACCTTCGAGAAGTATATTGAAGTCGATGAAGTGTATAGAAAGATACTCAATCTTTCTATCCCCAGTGATGAAAGATGGGATCAACTATGTGACACCCTTGAGTGAAAGATTTTCATCTCCAACAGACAAACAACAAGGCAACACATTTTGAGGCCAAGTCATCAACAATTTTCCTCGAAGTTAGTACCAACAGTTCCAATAGTTAGAAGATTCCTAATTTTTTGTACTACTTTTGTAATTAGTTGTTAGATATTTTTAGGATCCTATCTTGATATTTGGAATCAATATATTTTGTAAAATTTCCTATAAGTACTTCATAATTCGATTTATGAAGGGTTGGGATTAGTTTTGAAGAAAGGACTTATATTGTAAAGAAGCTCACAACGCTACCTTTGATCATATATCGGTGATGCAACTCTTACAGGATTCTTGTGTCAATTTCATTGGTGAAGTGCATCTTTCTCTGTTAAATGTTTTCATTGTTTTTCATATGTGTTTATATAATCAAAATTATTCTAAGAGGAGTAGGAACAAAATTTGTTTATAAGTACGCTCTGTATCTGACTGACCTGTAAGTTTAGCCTAGAAAATCTATGATTTATCAACCTAAACATGTGACTCCATTGCCCAATGGCATAATTCCACTATCTCAACCCAACAATAGAAAAAACCCAAATCTGAACATGATAACTAGGCTAATATCATCAGTAAAACAAAGCTAAATCATAAAGAGAGATCCCTCTCTAAAACTGGAAGGGATAGATTCCCAGTTTTCAAAGTGGTTCTAGGGTTACCTCTGTGATCTACTCTGCAACCTCAAAAATTACGGAGTGAAAACATCCTGGCGACTATACTGGGGAAGAACATATCTTTGTTTGAAATTTCATTTCCCTCGTTCAAAAACTTTATTTCAGCACATTTAAGAGTTATTTTTTAGAAGAAAAAAATTGAGGTTGTAATTTTTGTACATATTGTAATTGTGTGTTAAATACCTGTAGCAGCTACAAACACCCTTCAAAATTTGCCTTAACTTCGTTTTGGAACCTCCCTACCAACCATCCTTAGCAGCATGTCTTACACCGTCAGGCATATAGGCTTCATTTGTTTCTCAGTGACTTGTCAGCCTGTGCATGTCAGTTTGATTCACTCCCATCACAGGTTATCTTACCAGAATTAGACCATGTGCTAGCAAAGAAGATCCCCCAGAAAATTGCACAATTTTGGAGGGGAACCAACCTTCCCTCCAGAAATGGCCCAAATTAGCTGGCCAACCTGCTGAGCTCAAGAATTGCACAAATTAGTCTGTTATGCTTCCCAAAGAAAATTGCACAATTCTGGAGGGGAACCAACCTTCCCTCCAAAAATTGTGCAAATCAGCCTAACAGCCTGCTGGGCTCCAGAATTGCGTAGAGAAATCAGGTAGCCTTCCTCAAGAAAAATGTGTAATCTGACCCAGCACTGCTCCTGTTAGCTCTGGTACTGATTTCGCTGCTTAAAGGGTCGAATTGTGGTTGGTTTGTGCCGAGGGAGCTTGCTGCAGGTCGTCTCTTCCTTCCTTCTTCCCCGCATTCTCCTCATATTCTCTCAACTTCTGCTCAATCCCTTAAAAGCTGTTAGCCTCGCTGTACCCTGAAATTCATTATAAAGTCTCGTTCCCTTATAACTCCCGTTGGCTCCATTTCTTCTTTCCTCTGTATTCTTTTAGTTTTTCTCTTAATCCCTTCATTCCTATTTTTATCCCTTTAAATCCGTTGTTTTAAACTCCCGGGCGTTTACACCATAAAACCACACTAAATTAACCTTTGGCTGCTTGTGCAACCGCAATCGTTGATCACCACGATCCAACAGTCTACGCACCTTTTCCCGCTCATTAACTACCGTGCATCTTCCCCTCCATTTGACCATCCATCCTAGATCGAATGGCTGACGCATCCCCCGATCGCGCAACATGCGCACCCATTAGCCCACGGGGGTGGTGGTTTTGGGCGGCCACGTGTCGAAATATTACAGGATCGCGCCCTGCGTTACAGAAACCGCCGAGCCCTGGAAGGCAGTGCGGGGAATATCGCCCGCCTCCCAAAACCATTATCCCGCCGTTTAAACGTCATGCATCTTCTGTGTGCGATCGTCGTCCGGTCATTCCCGCCCATGATCCGACGGCCCAAATTCATTCACCCGCAATGGCTCCCGATAGCTCCTCTCGATGTGATCGTAGTCGTTGATCTATATGATCCGATGGCTCATGATGCTCTCCCCACTCCCCTGTCTTCCGATAGCCTCCACACGCCGATCTCCACCATATGATTGTTTAATCTAACGGCCAGCATTTGTTTTTGCCTTTTGCTCATGCTTCTTCTACTTTGTTCTCGCCCGTAACCTGTGTTATTCACCCGAAGGATGAAGAGGATGATCTACCTGCTCTCTGCGAGTTAAGACTTCAGCAACTGCAATTAAAGGGTAGCATGGCCTAGGAAAAACAAGACACCCTAGAGCAGTTCAACCATTTATCAGTGATGGAGCCTTATGACAGTCAGTACGCCACCTGTTCAGGAAGGACTGCAGAGCACCAGAAATATTAAATTCATCCATTAAAGCAGTCAATCTGTAGCAGAGACCCATATCTGAATGTAGATGTGGTTGGTGGTCCATTAAAACACCTCCACGCATAGCTCAGCAGAGCAATTTTGTAAACAGATTATATATATACCCAAAGATATGATGTAATAGGGGGATGAGTGTTATTTTGTTGTAAGGTTCAACTTCTGGAGATTGTAACTGTTGTGATACCTGCAGCGTCTAGTCTTCATTTTCAGCTAATGCAAGCTTATTTTGTTGTTAATTGCTCACTGTCTACTTCTTCTTCTTGTTCCAGGCTGTGCCTGTCTTGCATTTATTCATATGCTGTTAATGTTAGCATTAGAGGGGCTGTCATCCCACCTCTGTGTTAGGATTTAACATGTATCATTGAATTTGTATGCAAGTTTATGTTCTTTTAGTGCCAGAGAGCTGTCATCCTGTCTGTGTATTAGAAAACAGATTTACAGACCTTTTAACTGGTTGCAGCCAACCATCACAGGGTCCTGTGCATCTGCTTGTGTGGTCAATCTTCTCCATCATCACTTATTCCTTAAACTATGAGTAATTGGTGGTTAAAGGCCTTGTAACCTGGGGGTGTTCACCCATGTCTGGGGTCAATCATATTAGAAGTGGTTATTTGGCTTGAATATGCAACATTTCTTTCATTCATCCACCTATTTTTCCAACATTTTGTTGAGTTTGTAATGTTCCCAAGCGTCACTGATATACAACCTAGGTGAGTTTCTTGGGGTAATAACATTAATTGGCGCCATTGCCGGGGAGAGGATAATTGAAGCTTAGCTTCCCTGGGAGAATGACACAGCTTCAAACTTTTATGACAGACAAGGTTTGAACACAGTTTCTGGTTGTAATCATCTGTCTGGCGACTTCACTGGTGGAAGACCAACCTTTGGCGACTCCACATTGTAGTTCTGGTGCAGTTGGTGAGGCATGCTTGAAGAAATTTTCAGAAACCATCAGCTGAACTAGTGCTTGATCCTGAGAAGATCGTTAGGCACAAGAAAGTATTGCAGTAAGGAGCATCAGGGTTAGGTAAGCCTTAAAAATTCCATGTATCCTTGTTAGTGATTGTCACCTTCAGAGATTCATGCAGCGCCTTGTTATTCATTCCCCTTTTGGAACTCAGTTCATAGAAAGAAGCACCATGATGTCCATCATATTCCTCTGTCTCTGTTATCCTTTTCACTGATTCATTCCACTTAGTCCACCAGTATCCCTTTCATATACCTCAGTCATGGCAGGTCAGCAAGCCCTTACAAAGATAGAACGAATAGTTGCTGCTATATATCCACCTTTAGTCTTGCCTACCCCTTTGAATGCCATGACTACAGGAGATTATCAAGAATTCATGCCAAAGTTTATTGGTTCAGAAGAAATATCAGCTGAAGAATGCCTTGAGTCCTTTTATAGCTATGCCAATAACTTGGATATCAATGAGGAGGATGTCTGGATGAGGGTTTTTTTTCAAAGCCTAGATGGAGAGGCTAGAAAATGGTTCAGAAATTTACCCCCTAGGTCCATTGCAGACATTGATGCTTTAGATGATGTATTTTTAAAGCACTGGGGAAATAATAAAGACCTGCTCTTTTATCATGATGAATTTGGGAACTTACAGAGAGAAGATGGTGAGCTGTTGTCTAATTTCAATATCAGATTCAATCATATGTACAGCAGAATGCCAACTGAAATAAGACCTACCCCTGCTTCTGCCATGATAACTTGTTCTAATACCTTCGATTCTTAGTTTTGCCTGCTGTTAGGAAAAAGAAGATGCACTTCTTTGGCTGATTTGCAAGCTGTAGCCTTTGAAGTAGAAGCAAATATCATTGTTGCAGAGAGACTTGAAGGTGATGATGAAAGGGGAAGACAGGAAGGTGAAGTCTCTTCATCCTATGATTCTGAAATAGATGAATTAGCTAAGATGATTGAATTTTTGGCCTCTGAGGTTTCCAAGCTAGAGGCTGAGCAGCATCTTGATGAAGCAGGAGCTCATTGTTCCATTTCTTTTCCAACTCCAAATTTATATAGAGGTACACATGAGCATATGCAGATTTTGCAAAGAAGCAGAGATACAAACAAAGATCAAAGGGTAAAGACCCTTTGTCAAAATATAGTCATGGAAGAGGTGCAGCATGAGGAGGAGGTCCATTGTTTGGAAGGTGCTCCTTTCCTAACCAGAGCTGCCTATCAAAAAAGCATTATCAAGAAGCACTGCCTGTCAGTTTGTTGTGCCTGCAGAACAACAAGCTTGCCGGTAGCAGCAGTCAGCAGCTGGCCCTACCAGCCTCCAAGAATTTATGCCCGAAGCCAGCTCATCTTCACATGGCTATGAAGATCTGCAAATTTTCTAGCCTGCTATCATCCCCAGTCTAGTGATAAAGAAGGGAGAAACAAGCTCCCCATCATCTTTTGTTTCTCTGTCTGCTAAAGAAACAATCCCTCCATGTTGCCCATTGAACACTGAGGTAGGAAACAACTCAATGTTCAGCGCTGAGACTGATCACCTCAGTTTTGATATCTTGAAACCTGCTCAGATGGCTTCCACACAGAATGAAAGGGCAGCTTTACAGATGACAGAGGAAGAAAATGCACAGTCATGGGACTCCTCCTTGGATGAGGATTGTTCAAAGAAAGATTCAGGAGCAGATGTTGTTTCTGTGTCCCCTGCACAAGAATTCAATGGTGCCTCTTTCATATTAGTTGTGTAGGTCACAGAAGATAAAGATAAGTACACAACAACAATGATTATTCAACAGGTGTACACAGGCTCCTCTAAAGAACGTCCAAGGGGGAAAATACACAGAAGGGAAATGAAATTTGATCCCTATCTACCCATCAAGGTTAAATGTCCTAAACTGTTTGAGGTGGAGGATCAAATAAATCCTGTCTTGTTGATATATGATGAACCAAATGACAGGCAACAATTTTGATGGCCCAACAGATGGGCAGTTTTTGAAGTTTTAGGTTTGTAGGCCTTAATTATTGTAAGCTCTTTCTTTTACAAGTTTTACTATAGACCTAGTTCGATTCCATGCCCAATGGATGCTAGGAAAATGTTTTTTAAGATGGTTTTGTATGAAGGCATTGGTCTACAGGTTCTTGAGACCTCACAGGGAGGATCTCATCCCCAGAAGGAGCCAATGTTAGCTCTGCTACTGATTTTGCTGCTTAAAGGGTCGAATTGTGGTTGGTTTGTGCCAAGGGAGCTTGCTGCAGATCGTCTCTTCCTTCCTTCTTCCCCGCATTCTCCTCATATTCTCTTAACTCCCGCTCAATCCCTTAAAAGCTGTTAGCCTCACTGTACCCCGAAATTCATTATAAAGTCTCGTTCCCTTATAACTCCCGCTGGCTCCATTTCTTCTTTCCTCTGTATTCTTTTAGTTTTTCTCATAATCCCTTCATTCCTGTTTTTATCCCTTTAAATCCGTTGTTTTAAACTCCTAGGCGTTTACACCATAAACCCGCACTAAATTAACCTTTGGCCGCTTGTGCAACCGCAGCCATTGATCGCCGTGATCCAACAGTCTACGCGCCTTTTCCTGCTCATTAACTACCATGCATCTTCCCCTCCATCTGACCGTCCATCGCAGATCGGACAGCTGACGCATCCCCCGATCGTGCAACCTGTGCACCCGTTAGCCCGCGGGGGTGGTGGTTTTGGGCAGCCACGTGTCGAAATATTACAGGATCGCACCCCACGTTACGGAAACCGCCGAGCCCTGGAAGGCGGTGCAGGGAATACCGCCCGCCTCCCAAAACCATTATCCCGCCGTTTAAACGTCATGCATCTTTTGTGTGCAATCACCGTCCGACCATTCCTGCCCATGATCCGACGGCCCAAATTCATTCACCCGCAATGGCTCCCGATAGCTCCTCCCGATGTGATCGTAGCCGTTGATCTATATGATCCAACGGCTCATGATGCTCTCCCCACTCCCCTATCTTCCGATAGCCTCCATACGCCGATCTCCACCGTCCGATTGTTTAATCTAATGGCCAGCATTTGTTTTCGCCTTCTGCTCATGCTTCCGCCACTCTGTTCTCGCCCGTAACCTGTGTTATTCACTCGAAGGATGAAGAGGATGATCTACCTACTCTTTGTGCGTTAAGACTCTAGCAACTGCAATTAAAGGGTAGCATGGCCGAGGACAAACAGGACACCCTCGAGCAGTTCAACCATTTATCAGTGATGGAGCCTTGTGACAGTCAGTACGCCACCTGTTCAGGAAGGACTGCAGAGCACCAGAAATATTAAATTCATCCATTAAAGCAGTCAATCTGCAGCAGAGACCCATATCTGAATGTAAATGTGGTTGGTGGTCCATTAAAACACCTCCATGCATAGCTTAGCAGAGAAATTTTGTAAACAGATTATATATATACCCAAAGATACGATGTAATAGGGGGATGAGTGTTATTTTGTTGTAAGGTTCAACTTCTGGAGATTGTAACTGCTGTGATACCTGCAGCGTCTGGTCTTCATTTTCAGCTAATGCAAGCTTCTTTTGTTGTTAATTTCTCACTGTCCACTTCTTCTTCTTGTTCCAGGTTGTGCCTGTCTTGCATTTATTCATGTGTTGTTAATGTTAGCATTAGAGGGGCTGTCATCCCACCTCTGTGTTAGGATTTAGCATGTATCATTGAATTTGTATGCAGGTTTCTATTCTTTTACTGCCAGAGAGCTATCATCCTGTTTGTGTATTAGAAAACAAATTTACAAACCTTTTAACTGGTTGCATCCAGCCATCACAGGGTCTTGTTTATCTACTAGTGTGGTCAGTCTTCTCCATCATCACTTATTCCTTAAATTGTGAGTAATTGGTGGCTAAAAGCCTTGTAGCCTGGGGGTTTTCACCCATTTCTAGGGTCAATCATAGTAGAAGTGGTTATCTAGCTTGAATATGCAACATTTCTTTCATTCATCCACCTATTTTTTCAACATTTTGTTGAGTTTGTAATGTTCCCGAGCATCACTGATATACAACCTAGGTGAGTTTCTTGGGGTAATAACAGCTCCTAAACCCAAAAATTGTGCAATTGTGGGAGGCAGTCACCTGCTGACCCCAAAAATTGCATAATCCCTCTAGGACAGCTAGCCCAACTCAGCCCAAGAACTGCACAAATTTTCATCCCAGGCTCATAGACCAATGCATGTGCCTTTAGGTTGACTGATTCCCTCCGAGACTGAGCAAAACTGATTTGCACACATGGACTGCTTTTCCCAAGGCAGCATGCAAAGGCATCCCTAGATTTAGTGATCTATTTTTAGTAGCTCGAGGTTACATGCAATGCTCATTTTAGAAACCTCCCGCGAAGTGTATCTTTTCCTAGATTTGTGGCTTGTGCGTCATAAACTAGATTTTATCAAAATTTATGAACTGGACGCTGCAGAGCTCATTCCTCACATCGATCTAGTAGCTTTGACATCCCACATCGCATCTAGGAGTCGTCGGCACATTCAACTCAGTTGTTTCAGTGTAAGCCCACTTTGCATGTCTTGCGCTGCATTTCTATCGCTTTTTGTGTTTCAGCTTCTGTGACTGTTGTCTGCTTGATTTCAATCATCGCTTGTTGTCATTTTGATGTATGTTAGCTTTTAGACGCATTGTTTCAATCGCCCGTCAGCGGGTCTGGGCTGCCTTAGCCCAAAACTTTCCTTTCCCTGCTAGCATTGCTCATTTCCGGGAGTGAAGTCTCTGCCTTCCCTCCAGAAATTGCGCAAGTGTGGCCCAACATTGACCTCCAGACTTGCAATGCGCAATTCTGGGAGGCAGTGCCTTGCTGGCCCCAGAAACTGCGCAATGCAATTTTCTGGTTTGCATGTCATACTGAGAGAAATTGCACATTGCGCAGTTTCAGTCCTCAGCAAGCCAAGCTAGACTATGCATTGCACGATACCAATAGACAGTGAGCCTCCCGACAGCTCGGACTATGCCTTGCACAGTTTTGGCAGTGAGTCACCCAGCCTCCTAGTGAAAATCGCGCAATCTTCACAAGTAGTCACACAGGTATGTTGAATGTCAGTCCTCTAGTTTGTTTTGATTTTCAACTGATAGATTGCTTGCCATGAGTGTTGTTATGTCTCCAGGTATCACAGGTGTTCGTCTGCCTCTCAACAGCACAAGTACAATGGCTTAAAGAGAGCAGAGTCGAAGACATCGTTCAGAGCACAACTGGGGATGCAGTCGATCAAGTGTCTAGATGAAATAAGTGGTGTCAAAGTGAGCAACACCATTAAAAGCAGCACAAGGTAGCACACCTACATTCGACAAATGCGAGAGGAAGGTTGTTGACAGCGCAGAGGTGGAACAAAGTTGCAAGCTCAAGCATATCCACTTGTGATGAAAGAAGATTTGGAGATTGATGCTATGGGGCGACGTCGTGACAAGAGGATCGCACAAAGGCAGAGAGAGAAACACATAAGGAGTTGCAGGTGCTGAAGCGGCAACTCAAAGAAGAACAAGAACTGCACTGACAAGAGAAGGAGTTGCAGTGGGAACAAGCACAACAGGAGGTGAAACATGCACAGACTAATGAAACTGCGCCCCTATAGGTTATGGATCCATCGAGCAGCTGGCATGGAGCAGACATGCTGAGCGATGTTTTCAACCGCATGCAAGGGTATTGAAGAGCATGGATGTCATTGTGCACATGCATGCGATCCCACCAATTTGGCACACTCACCGAGGCGAAGACAAGAAGCAAGTTCGACTGGAGTTGAACATGTATTTTGACAAGTTGATACGCATGGTCACCAGCACACACTAGGATATCAGTACAGACATTATGCATCGGTATGTTGCTGGTCCAACTACACTCAAGAAGATGATGTGAATGTTATCAGACAAGTTGGACAGAGGAGCCACATCAGTGTACCTGTATGCAACGGAGGCAATAGTTTGCTTTCAGCAGGATGTCACCATTGAAGCGCACAAACACCATCACGGACAACCAAGCTTGGCATCAGTGCGCTACCGCCGATCATCGCAAGGATGTTGAATAATTGGTCTTACCATAACTGTTTGAGTCTTAGTGATGTCTTGCATGGCTTGCTCAAGCCTATTTTGTCTCACATGGGTACATGTGAAGATAGTATGTAACATCTTCAAAAGTGGAAGTCCAAGTGTCGATAGTTGAATGTAATAGTCATGTAGTAGGTGAAGAGTCATGAGGGTAGGTAAAGAGTCACAAATTGGAATGTCAAGGGTCACCCCATCCTTTTCTATATATAATACCTCATAACTCATTATATAGGCTTTTGATCAACCAGGCTTTTGATAGGAGTATCTTAGAGAAAGCTTGGAGAGTATTGTAATGAGCCTTGGCTTCTCCACTGTGCAGAGCTAGTATATCTCTTTGGAGGAGCAGGAGAGAATGATTGTAACATTCCGAATGCACCCGAAGAATTATGTGATAAGGAAGTAGAAGAAGAGAATCATCCTATTCATGATGAAGGTATGATAGGGGAGAAAAGTGATACAGAGGAGGAACAACCTGTTCCCAGCCAAACTACACCAGAAGAATTCCAGGAAGAAGAAGGGGTGGAAAAAGAAGTCACCCAGGAAATAACAGAGCCAACTAGGGTTTTTACTCTTGAGCAACCTAAACGAAACAACGAAGGAGCACCCCAAGAAGAAGACCAGGGAATTGGCCAAGATAACAGTCCAAGCCCAAGTAAACAGACAACTATTCCTTCTAAGGAAACAGAAGAAATTAAACGACTACGGAAAGAACAACAAAGATTGTTGAATGTGATAGCACGACTTCGACAACAAATCAGGGTCGGAACTAGTGGTTGGTCCTCGTTGTATTGTATGACTGGAACTTTCACTTCTTAATATAACAGAGCCGACGCGTTTCATGCATATGTCATATTGTATTTCAGCGATCTTGTTTACTCTAAATGACATATGTATATGTTTGCTTACACATGTGTGTATAGACTCTTTCTGTATATGTATGTATGAATATTACTGAGATGTTTTGTTGGTTTAACCATCACTTTGGATTGCTAGCTTACTTGCCCTCTAGATTGTGATGCATATTTGTTCATGTGTTCCCTTCTTAACTCTGTTCTTTCACAGGTTTCCAAGGGGCGCACTCTCCTCACCCTCTGCATGTTAGAACCGTTCATGCACCTTCTTTGACTTGCTACATATGTCACACCCTTGCTACCAACAGGGCATCTTACTTGCCTCTACGTGCAACGCGGTCAAGGCGATATCATACCCACTACTGGGACTCATACACCAAACAGTCTGAGGTCTAGTGGGGACTTCTTATCAGGGAGATCCCCTGACATGTTGGCGGGTCCAGCACCGTCAACATTTTGGTGCTAGAAGGAGGGCCAAATGACAAGTTGTGTCCTCTCATCCCGTTTTTAACCTTTTCACATCTATCATGGATTCTATCACACTCATCCCTCCACAATGTCTTTTGCATGTCGAACATCTTAACATCACGAGGGAGTTTTTTGATCTCTTGTCTAAATTCACGTATGATGATGAAGGCAAAGTAGCCTAGCCTAAGTACCTAGAAGACTTCTATGTATTCCTTGAGAATGCAGACGAGTTCTATGCAGAAGAGGTTAGTCTACTACTATCATACACACTTTACGAATCCCCACAACTGTGGTGTTGGAGTCTACCTCCTGGCAGCATGCACTCACTTGACCAGTTTTGTGATCTCATTGAATCTACTTTCCATAATTTTGATCCAGAACCTCTTGACAAAAAATTGTTACAGCAATGGAAGGCCCCACATGAATCACCTATGGATTTTTGGCAGTGCTTCCGTGATTTTCATTTTGAAGCTCCCAAAAGCCAGATGAAATTTCCATATCTTTAGGATATATTTGAATACTATCTTAACAAATCAGTCAATCCCAAGAAGAAGTTCAAGATCAAGCCCCACTCAGCATACTTTGGTGATGGAGTTGCACAATCACGGACGGACGCGGTCACTATCACAAGTGACTGTCTGTCGTCCCCTCGTCAAACAGCTCCACCATTGTAGAGTGATGTGGGAGAGCATGCACACACATTTATTCAACCATCATATCTTCCTGACATCACTCCTTTCGATTTTCGCGCAAGCTTGGTTGCGAATCCATTGGGTTCTCACATGTATTTTGTACCTCAACCTCCGTCTTCGTACTCAGATGATCCTCTGGATGACACTATCTTGTTTTCTTCCATTCTGGACTCTACACTTTGATTGAACGAGGATCAAGCCATTGATGGAGTTAGTTTTTCACAACCAACATGCGCTATCATTCATGAAGAGTATTACTAGGAGCTTGAACATCCACTGGCAACATAGGACCATCCCTGTTTGTCCTCACCTCCCCCGTTATTTCTTGACATCCTTGATGAACCCACCATCCATGATTTTTCATGTGTATCTCTGTCCACGGATGCACCCATTGTTGATCATTCGCAAGACACACTATATGTCAACCCATCATCTGACAAGGGAGAGGACCCGTCATTCATTAAACATCCACTTTATTTTTCATCTTCTTTTTCCGGAAACGCAGAGGGTGAACATCCTTGCTTCTCATCTACCCCTCTGTGTGATCCATCTAATCATGAGGGCGCCGACACACACTCTAAATTTTTTGATCTTGAGTGTCGTGATCTCTCTACTTCTTCATCCAATCACGATATTGATTCAACTGTTGTTAATTTGTCTAAGGCACTAGTCTACAATGATCTATCTGTTGATGAAGTCGAAACCCCGTAGACTGTCGAGGCACTTCAGCCTGAGCTGATGGTTATGTCAGGTCCTCGTTGTCCTGAGGTTGGTTTCACTTTCAATCAGAATATTGTTTAAACACCTGAGGCTCCTCATCACTCATTTGTATGCACTGAAGATCAATCTAACACTCATATTTCACTTCCTCCACTCAAACTACACGATTCCATCACTCATGCATTGGAGGAATCTTACATAGCAAGCACACTTGTGCAATGTAAGTGGTCTACCTTTATCAAGTTTGCTTGCATGTCACAGTTAAGAGAATGCATACACTTAACATCTACACACACTGTAGCACAACACCAAGGCAAGTCCATAGAGTGCATGTCATGCGCTTTCACTCACTTATGTTATGTGGATGCTTTTGAACTCAGAATGTGTTTGTATTCATTATTATATCTTTCTTGTTTTTTGGTTCACACAGTTGTCTTGTTTGTGAACCATGCCTTCGCCAACATGGGTCGACCAATGCGCCGATGGCTACATTGGAAGTATCACTTCACGTGAGCAGGCCCATACACCGTTAGCTTAGGAGTAGGAGTAGTGTTACACAGTAATTTGTCACTGCCTTCCTGTCAGTCACCCTGCTGTGCCAATCACTAAGCTTCATGCCTTCTGAACTGGCCCAAAAAACCCATTTTCCTAAAGTTTTGTTCATCAGCGCGTCTGTTTGAAAAATACCCGCGATGACTGGCGCCCTGTAGTGTATCCCGTGTGCTGCCAGCTCGGAAGGACATCACTTTTCCGCGCTGGTCGCCAGCGCGCCTTTCCCGTGTTCTTCCGCGCTGACATGACTGTCCCAGTTATGTAGACGCGGCGACATCGCGTCAGTTGCCTCATAATCCGCGCTGATCCAGTTTGGGCGAATTTGTTCAAACAGCCAGCCTTCCAGATCACTCCAGGCTTGGTTGTTAGCTTTGTGAATGTCGACTCCCTTCTATGGCATGTCTGTTCGACCCTTTGCAACAACTTCCCTTGAAGATAAGCTCATCCTTCCACCCTTATAGGAGACTCCTTCTCCTATATAAACTCTCACCATTACCATGGGCAGCTAGTTTTTGGATAGTTAGACTTAGCTTGGAATAGCTTGGATTGTACAGAGCTTGTAGTGCTCAGATTGCTGCTATAGGTTTGGTGTGCTAGGTGTGGAAGTGATTGATTGCTTAGGGAAGGTTGTTTTGTGCCATTTGTGTGAGAGAGAGAGTTGTTTGTCTTGGGAGAATCATCCTCAAAGGTGAATGCTTGAGATACATGCTGACTGGCCCCTCCTGAGAAGGTTACCGACGTCAGAACATTTGGTTGTACTCTTCTCTATTCTGATTAATAATAGATGACTGCTATTATTGTTCCATTCTCATTTGTACTTGCAATGGTTAAATGTGAATTACATCTTTTCTGACTGATGTATGGTTGCTTTTACTAGATTTCACGCTTGCGTTTGTTTCCTCTTCGTGTGTGCAGGTATCTATTCGCGGAGATCGTGGAGGATTGTGACCAGCCAAAGCGAAGGAGCGAAGGCAACATCTCTTCGTCAAACGACAGCGCAGGAATCCAAGTAGGTGCTCTTTACCTCTTGTTTAATTGTAATTAGGAACATGCGTAGCAGCATTGTGTGATTGTTGCTAGACCCCTGCTGGGCTAGTAGGGATCGCCTCTATCCGTAGAGGGGATTTACCTCTCCAACAATTTGGCGACTCCGCTGGGGATCAGCCTTTTTGTCTCTTGAGTCCATCTTTGTGTTTGAATTTGATTGCTCTCTTTTTGAAATTGGGGATTAA
Organism: Pinus tabuliformis; assembly: GCA_031772625.1. NCBI lineage: Eukaryota > Viridiplantae > Streptophyta > Pinopsida > Pinales > Pinaceae > Pinus > Pinus tabuliformis. The sequence continues at coordinate 349,076,973 of CM062820.1, read as the reverse complement.
TTATCAGTCTTTTGCGTTTCCTGGGTTGATCTGGGAGATGCCCCTGTTTGATTGAAAGATTGGCTGTTTTGATTTGGGAGTTTTGATTTGCCTGTCACTATTTTTGAGCTCCATCGCGGATTTAATTTTAACAGTCGCGCTGACATCGCGCTCACCCTTTTGCAACATCCTGTTCATCGCGTAAATACGCCTAACAGTCACGACGATCCTGCAAAATCAGATTAGCGCGGAAAAGACTTGTATAGTCGCGATGTCAGCGCCACTTGCTAGCTTTATACCCGCGCTAACCTTGGTTTTCTAGCTTAATTCCGCGATGACTGTGTTTTTCTGAGATCAGCTCGGTTTTTTGGGCAAAAGTCGCGCTGACAGCTCGGGTGGTCTGTGTAAAAGTTGCGCTGACATGGGTTTTTAGTGTAAAACTTGCGCTGACTCCTGAAAAGTTGTTTTTATAACTTTATCTCCTGAATTCATCAATCTTTCTTATCCCCTGTGGTTTCTTGTCCCTCATTAGCTTGTTTTGATTGCTTTTTGGTTAAGGGATGCTCTCTCTTTGATTTCATTCGAGTGACTCTTGTGTTTTTAGACCATGTGACCTAGCCCTTTAGAAGTTTCATCGAGAAACCGTTTGCTTGGGTTACTTGTCTATTCAACATTCATCCACAACCCTCTTATTGATTTGCTTGAGGCTTTTTTTTACTGCTTGTTGCTGGTTGATTTTTAGTGTTGATTATTGAACCACCTTTTTATGTTGATTCGATTTCTTCACTACCAAGCATAAATCACGATTGTTTGGATCGATCAGTTCACACTTGCAATCCTTGCTTGACTTGCCGAGCTTAGATCACATAGCTCGTGCAGAACTTAGTTTTCCTTTTGATTTGGGAATCTTTGTTGAGTGTTTTGGGAACTTTGTGTGCTTTCATTAGGCAGTTGCATTTTGCTTGGTGTTCTGGTTCCTCCAAATTATTTTAGATGCTTTGTGTCACTGAAAGAAAATCAAACTCGTGGCTTTGCTTTTAAAGATTGAAAAGGAAAAGAACATTTCGTTGATTTGCATTTTCAAAAGAAAAAGTTTCCTTTCCTCGCTTGTAGCTGCATTAAGTTGCTTGTTTGCTGGTATTTGTTTTGTTTGATCAAAATTCTTTACTCTCTCATAGCTAGAATTCATCGAACAAAATGAAATTCTTTGGCATGTAGTTTGCATCTAGGTAATTGTGAGAGAACATACGATAGGACCTGAAATCGAAACTTAATCTCAAGATCAACTATAAAATGAACCGAATGAATCTAAAAACGCATTGGAACTAAACGCAAACATCTAGAGGTCTAGGTTAGAGACGTGTTCTGGCGTCTTTAAACATAGTCACTGTTGTTTCACATTAGGTTGGGTGATTCCTCCTTCTGTGACTCGATAGTGGTCTAACAAGGACTGCGCTCCCACGTACCGTCGCGTATATAGGGAGACCCCACTAGGCTTTTATCCTTTATCCATAGGAAGCCGAGTCGGCCGCCCTACGATTCGCAATGCAGTGAACACAGCATTCACGAAGATCGACCACCCGTACCCTAAAAAGTATTCTGTGGTTTTGCGAAAAGTTTGGCACACCCTCTACCTAGAATTCCAGAGCAGTCACTTTTGATCCTTTTCGGACTCCCTAAACAAAAAGGTGCCTGTGAGCGTCTTGTCACTTCGTGCTCATTAAACATTCGAAGGAGACTGGAGTCATCTTTTCGTCCTTTTCTCGACTCTCGAAACATGAAAAGGTCAAGTTTGGTTCCTGTGTCTTAAAAGTTTATTCGGCCACGATAACATCACCTGGTTAGATCTTGTGTGCGTTAGCTTGAGTAGGTTTCGTTTTCGTTTGCTATGGCAACTTTTCCGGGATTCACTAACCCAGGTTCCCCCTCTGATGGGAATCCAGGTCAATTCCCTCCTCTTGGGAATGTTGGTGCTCCGTATATGGCGACGTTGTCCCTACCAGGGTTAACTGTCGGGTTGCCTGTGTGGTTGTTTTCAACCTCTTTGGTCCCTACCGTATCGGCTGTTAGTCCATCGGTCCCTCCACCTGAACAACATCATGTTGATCCTAAGGTGGATCTCTCCCCTTCGACGCCTACTTCTACGTCGTCCTCTTGTACTTCGCCTGGTGAAATTCTCAATGTGAGTAACCAGGTGGCTAAGCAGAAGAAGAAGAAGACCAAGAAGAAGAAGTCTCCTAAGGGAGAGCTTACACACACAGTCCCTCCCTCAAGTCCAGCTATCCACTCCCGTATACCTGAAGTCGGGTCACCTTCTGCTCCTCCGCGGAAGGTCAAGTTTCCTTGTCGATTATGCAAGGAGGACCATCTGCTTCGTGATTGCCCTGGCATTCCCAGGGTATTAGAAGTTTGGTCTCACGATCCGGCCCGCCCTTCATCGTCCACTGACGATCATGGCAATGTTACCTCATCAGTTGGGAATGGTAAGGAGAAAGGGAAGCTTCGAACCCCCTGTCGACTTTGTGAAGGAAAACATCCCCTTCACCTTTGTCCACTCATGGATAAAGCCTCTGCTGTGTTGGAAAGTCTTGCTGCTCCTCCGAATCCATTTCCAGCTGGTTATCAACGTCTTTCTACAGCTGTAGATCGTGCCCCTGTTGACAAAGAGATCGCTTCAGATTCCCCTTTTGTCCCGGCCCCTCTTCCCGAACCTGGCTGTTCCCAGCCTGTTCCAGACCCGTCGTTGGTCGGAAAGGGTGTTGATTCGAGTTCACCTTCTCTCGAACACTCTGTTTCGGAAGAGAAAAATTCGCATGTTCTTCTCGTCTCCTCAGATTCTCTTGAGCTTGATAAAGGTTCTCCTGAAACCTCTCCGGAGAATTTAGATTCGGTTCTTTCCGAACAGGGGGGCAACCATATGGTTCCCCCACCAAATAGTTCGGTCATCTCCTTTGATTGGAGTCGTTTGACTGCCCCTCCCCTTCCGTCCCATGTGCCTTTCTGGGTCACTGCCTATGCTTGCAATAAGGCGCTGCCCGGAACTGTGTTAGACGAAGGAGCATCGGTTAGTCTTATGCCCGTTACTACTTGGCGAGCTTTGGGTTCCCCATCGCTTGTACCTATCGCACCGCATCTCACCGCGTTTGACGGAGGAACGAGTCAGCCATTAGGGATCCTTCCAAAGTTTCCTATTACTTTGGGGGGCAAGACTGTCTATATATACATCTCAGTTACCCAAGGTTCTTTAGACTTCAGTCTTCTCCTTGGTCGTGATTATGTGTATGCCATGGGAGCCCTTGTTTCTTCACTTTTCCGTGTGGTTTGTTTTCCACACGATGGAAGAATCGTGACGTTCGATCAATTATCGTTCGTTCGTCCACAAGCCCCTCCGGCGCACTCGTCCTTCCCTCCTGGCTTTCATCCACAAGTTGCATCTGCCTTGCCGCAAATCAACTATGTGGCCACCTACCCCGTGCCCGTACCCAGTGATGACACCATCGTGCATAGTGTCCTGGGGCATTAGGTCCTGATTTCCACGATGTCGACCTTTCCTCCGGAGCCACTTTCTTGGGGGCCTCCACTTCCCGTTCATTATGATGAAGTCTGGATGGAGCATAGTTCTTTTCCGGTGTCAAGCTCCTTAAAAAATGAAACTGGGTCTGGATGGAGCATAGTTCTTTTCCGGTGTCAAGCTCCTTAAAAAATGAAACTGGGTCTGGATGGAGCATAGTTCTTTTCCGGTGTCAAGCTCCTTAAACTCCCTTTTCAGATCGAGTCTTTGATTAAGAACTCATAAAATCCCAGTCGAGTCTTTCCAAGATCTCGAAAGTGAACCTTCATTCCATCCACTTTGTTGAATGCAATGAAGCTTGGGGGGCATGTACCTCGATTTGCATTATTATGCTGGGGGCATGCGAACTTATAACAAGCATAGTTTTTCGTTTCCAGCTTGTGTAAACATGAAACCGAATCCAAGCAAAGTTCTCCACGGTTCAAGCTTGTGTAAAAATGAACCCATACCCGATTTACATCTCGTGATTGCCATTTTTATCCGCTGAATTCTGCTAGATGAGCCTTGGTTGTTTCATTCCATTGCTACCATCTCTTTGGCCGATCATATGCTCTCACTTGGTTGTTTATCCTTTCCTGAGGAACCGCAGCGATGAGTGGTTTTATTAGCCAGCCTCTTAACCATTACCGGAACCAGTTGCTACCCTTTATACCACTCGTTCCTCTAGGACGAGTCTCCTTTAAGCTCTTTTCTGACTCGTAAAATGTGAAAAGATTGCCGAGTATTTTTCCCTTTTTGACTCGTTAAAGAGAATAAAAATGGAGGTCTTCTTTCAGCTCTTTTCCGACCGTTTAAAGATGGAAAGATTGCCGAGTTATCCCTCTTGACTCGTTAAAAGTAAAAAGAGGCGGTCGTCTTTAAACCCTTTTCCGACCGTGTAAAAACGAAAAGATTGTCGGACCCTTGTCGTTTCCGGTTCGTTAATGGTTACGAAACGACGTGATATCGATTACTTTTTTACTTTTTCAGATCGATATCACTACTCATGAAAAGTACTCCTCGATCATACTGGTCGGGCGGTTCTCTCGAGCATTGTTTTATACTTTTTCGGGCTCGAGAGACACAACTCTATGAAAAAGGACCCCCCTGGAGTTTCCTTTTCCGCTGTCTTTTCAGACTCTCTAAACAAGAAAAGACGCCGAGTTTTTCCTTTTTCAGGCTCGTTAAACACTTGATGACATCGGGCATTGTCGAAATGACATTCTTCAAGCATATGCTATCCCCGTCAAGCTTGTCATCCAAAAATAACCGGGGTACCTGCCAGAAATGGTGGGGAAAATGGAACTGTAATCATAATTGCGTCGGCAGTATGTCGCTCTTGAACATGGCACTCTTCTGCTTCGTGTCTGGGTGGGTCCATCTCATCTTGTTTTTCACTAGCCTCCGTGGGTTTGGGTTACCCTGTTTTGACCTCTCATCTGCTCATTGCCCTGTCACCATGACCTCTGCTCATTTGATGTCAAATACTGCCAAATCCACTGTCGTGCCGCCGATATGTTCAAGAGAAGTTGACCTCTGCAATAATACAACCTCATCTGCTGTCTCACACAAATCATTTTTTCTCTGTCTCGCGTCGATGATGTGGGAAACATTATGGCCCACCTTCGATCAAAGTCACTTCCTGTCGACTTCAGCTCATTATCCGGGAAGGTGACTTAGAGACTCCCTTCAGGTGCCTTAGAGCCTGCATGCCCTAATGGCAGGTTCTTCGTGTTCGACGCGAGGTTTACATCATTGGCCTCCGATCGAATGATTCCGTGGGTGTTCGACACCAGCTCATTGATTCACATGCCGCGGATTGTACCTATAGTACCTTGAGGGCCATTGTCATTATTGGTGGTACCTCTCGCGTCTGTTAACAGTTTTCATCATTGACTGGTAATCAGACGATGTTCATGCATGTTCGACTTCAACCCATGTATTCACATGCTTGAACTTGTACTTTGTTCAGATCGGGACGGAGCGCAAGACCCTGGATCCCTGTCTGTTTATGGTCCAGGTTGCGATTTTGTGGATGATCATTACATGACTCATTGATGGATGGCTGCGCCCATACCTGAGTCTTCATGGATGGCTGCGACCATACCTTATCATTATTATGGTCTCTTTAGCTGGGTGGCTGCGTCCATTCCATAGACCTTTTCGCATGTCTTTTGGATGGCTGCGCCCATGCCTCGACTGCATGTACTTGATTATCAGAGATATTTCGGTCCTTCCTGGTGATGTTCCAGTTCGGCGTGTATTATAAAGCATTTCACCCCTCCCACTCTCTCGGTCTTCATGCTTTAGGGGGCATCTGTTACACAGTAATTTGTCACTGCCTTCCTGTCAGTCACCCTGCTGTGCCAATCACTAAGCTTCATGCCTTCTGAACTGGCCCAAAAAACCCATTTTCCTAAAGTTTTGTTCATCAGCGCGTCTGTTTGAAAAATACCCGCGATGACTGGCGCCCTGTAGTGTATCCCGTGCGCTGCCAGCTCGGAAGGACATCACTTTTCCGCGCTGGTCGCCAGCGCGCCTTTCCCGTGTTCTTCCGCGCTGACATGACTGTCCCAGTTATGTAGACGCGGCGACATCGCGTCATTTGCCTCATAATCCGCGCTGATCCAGTTTGGGCGAATTTGTTCAAACAGCCAGCCTTCCAGATCACTCCAGGCTTGGTTGTTAGCTTTGTGAATGTCGACTCCCTTCTATGGCATGTCTGTTCGACCCTTTGCAACAACTTCCCTTGAAGATAAGCTCATCCTTCCACCCTTATAGGAGACTCCTTCTCCTATATAAACTCTCACCATTACCATGGGCAGCTAGTTTTTGGATAGTTAGACTTAGCTTGGAATAGCTTGGATTGTACAGAGCTTGTAGTGCTCAGATTGCTGCTATAGGTTTGGTGTGCTAGGTGTGGAAGTGATTGATTGCTTAGGGAAGGTTGTTTTGTGCCATTTGTGTGAGAGAGAGAGTTGTTTGTCTTGGGAGAATCATCCTCAAAGGTGAATGCTTGAGATACATGCTGACTGGCCCCTCCTGAGAAGGTTACCGACGTCAGAACATTTGGTTGTACTCTTCTCTATTCTGATTAATAATAGATGACTGCTATTATTGTTCCATTCTCATTTGTACTTGCAATGGTTAAATGTGAATTACATCTTTTCTGACTGATGTATGGTTGCTTTTACTAGATTTCACGCTTGCGTTTGTTTCCTCTTCGTGTGTGCAGGTATCTATTCGCGGAGATCGCGGAGGATTGTGACCAGCCAAAGCGAAGGAGCGAAGGCAACATCTCTTCGTTAAATGACAGCGCAGGAATCCAAGTAGGTGCTCTTTACCTCTTGTTTAATTGTAATTAGGAACATGCGTAGCAGCATTGTGTGATTGTTGCTAGACCCCTGCTGGGCTAGTAGGGATCGCCTCTATCCGTAGAGGGGATTTACCTCTCCAACAAGTAGTGTTTGCTTTTGGTTTGTTTTCTTGCATGCATGTTTGCTTACTCGCTTTGCAGGTTTGTTGTTTGCCTATTTTTTTGCTTACTCGCTTTGCTTACACATTTACTTTTGCTTTTTTCTTTGTTTTCTAGTTTGTTTGTTTGTTTGTTTGCATTCGTAGGTTAGTTTCACATGGACCATGCACAACTCTTGAAATGAGCTAGGTAAAGTACAAGAGGACTTGTGCAGTTATCAATACTTGGTTATCTGTCATCTTGCCTTTGTATGAAGAACTTGTTATCTTCATTCCATGATACGTCGATGGAAAATACGTACTATTCGAAGTGAACCTTGGTGAAAACACAATGCTTGTGCGCTAACTAGTGTCACCTACTCTAGTCAGTTGTTTTTGGGTTAATCCTTATCAGCTCAGTCAAGTAGAGTAAGGTGAGGGGGGAAACCTTAACAAGCATGTCAGAGGTATATATAAACTACTTCTCTTAAGGAACAACCTCGTCTTCTCTCGATAAGTCGGGATCCCTCTTGCGCCTCTGAAATGAATAAGTGTTATGCATAGTTACGAAAAATGAATGAAAAATGAAAACGTGATTTTTTTTTTTTGAAAAAATGAATAAGGCGAAAGAAGAGAAATGCTTCCTATGCAGAGAGGTGATGCAAGTAACTTCATCGGGGTACTGACCATGCTCGCTGGCAGCGGAGGGATGCTTGCGTTCTTGTGTGACTCTGCCAGGGTATTGTTCAGGCCTACTGGCAGTGGAGCAACACCAGAGATGAAACTAAAACTTTGTTAATCATATGACTTGTGCACCAATATACCCCTCATCCCTAATCGAAACAACTGCATTGACTTGGCTTGGAATGTGTGTCAACCAAACAAGGGTTTGGCAGATGCTACATCTTACAATAAAGCAAGTGTGGAAACCAAGATGAACGAAGAACTGAACAATACTTCCAGAGGTGTTAGACTTTCTTTTCAAAAACAAGATCCATTCAGAGAGCTGGAGTTCTACCAGTGTGTTGCCAAATTTTGTAGCGGCTACAAACACCCTCCAAAATTTTTCCTTAGCTTTGTTTTGGAGCCTTCCTACCAACCATCCTCAGCAGCATGTCTTGCATCGTCAAGCATATAGGCTTCAGTTGTTTATCAGTGACTTTTCAGCTTGTGCATGTCAGTTTGCTTTAGTCCCATCACAGGCTGTCTTTACGGACTTAGACCATGTGCTGGCCAAGCAGCTCCCCTAGAAAATTGCGCAATTCTGGAGGGGAACCAGCCTTCCCTCCAGAAATTGCGCAAATCAGCTGGCTAGCCTGCTGAGCTCAAGAATTGTGTAAATCAGTATGTTAGGCTTCCCTAAAAAAATTGCACAATTTTGGAGGGGAACCAACCTTCCCTCCAAAAATTACGCAAATCAACCTGGTAGCCTGCTAGGCTCCAAAATTCCGCAGAGCAGTCAGGCAGTCTTCCTCCAGAAAACTGTGCAATCTGACCCAGCATTGTTGCTCAGCCCAAAAATTGTGCAATTTTGGGAGGCAGTCACTTGTTGACCCCAGAAATTGTGCAATCCCTCTAGGACAGCTAGCCCAGCTTAGCCCAGGAACTGCGCAAATTTTCATCCCAGGCTCACAAACCAATGCATGTGCCTTCAGGTTGACTAGTTCCCTCCGGGACCAAGCAAAACTAATTTGCATGCATGGACTGCTTTTCCCAAGGCAGCATGCAAAGGCATCCCTAGATTTAGGGATCTATTTTTAGCATCTGGAGGTTACATGCAATGCTCATTTTAGAAACCTCCCGCCAAGTGTCGCTTTTCCTAGATTTGTGGCATGCACGTCATAACCTCGATTTTATCAAAACTTATGAACCGGACGCTGTAGAGCTCATTCCTCACATCGATCTTGCAGCTCTGACATCCCACATCACATCTAGGATTCGTTAGCACATTCAACTTAGTTATTTCAGGGTAAGCCCACTTTGCATGTCTTGCGCTGCATTTCTATCGCTTTTTGTGTTTCGGCTTGTGTGAGTGTTGTCTGCTTGATTTCAGTGAGTGCTTGCTGTCGTTTTGATGTATGTTAGCTTGTAGAAGCACCGTTTTAGTTTTCATTCGCATCTCACTATTGTCGCATGCATGACACTGTTTTTGCACCGACGGTCGTCGTTGCGGTGACTCGCTTCACACGCATGCATGTTTTCCCATTTTCTGAATCCTGCACTTGTTGTTTGCATGCATGATCGTTCACTCTTATTTACACTCAGTATCACCATGCATTCAGACTTCTCATGTTTTCAGTCGCCCGTCGACGGGTCTGGGCTGCCTTAGCCCAGACCTTGCCTTGCCCGGCTAGCATTGCACATTTTCAAGAGTGAAGAACCTACCCTCCCTCCATAAATTGAGCAATTCTGGCCCATCACTGACCTCTAGGCTTGCATTGCACAATTCTAGGACGCAATGCCTTGCTAGCCCTAGAAACTGCGCAATGAAGTTTGCTAGGTTGCATGTCACTACTGACTGAAATTGTGCATTATGCAGTTTCAGTCCATAGCAGGCCAAGCTAGATTGTGCATTGCACAGTTCCATCAATCAGTTAGCCTCCCGACGGCCCAGACTATGCCTTGCACAGTTTTGGCAGTGAGACTCCCAGCCTCCTGGTGAAAATTGCACAATCTGTTGGAAATTCTACTGAGAGGTGGGGTGAATCAGTATTAGCAATTTAACAATATTTCATTTCCATAAACAGATTTACATACGCTACTTCTGTTAATGAAACCTGTGTGTATACGCAACTGTGTTTAGAGTAACCATCGTATACCTTGCAAACTTATAATTTATTTAGTTTATCTTTAATCTATGTATCAGAACCATATAACCAATAATGAGATGCAGTAAACAGAACAGGCAATCACACACATGAACACAAGATATAAGGTGGAAACCCAATGTGGGTGAAAACCACCTGCTGCAATCGTCTCTATCTTTCTTTAGTAAGAAACTTCCTTTACAAATTTTGTACTGGTGCAGCCTTATACCAGTATGCAAGCTTCTACATGCAGAAGGCTACAACCTTCTCTCGTTCTCTAGCTTTTCTTGGAAGGGAGCTACAACCCCCTTAACTCTTGTACTAGTTGATATGTTTACTAGTATGTAAGTGTTGACCTACAGAAGGCTACAACCTTCTCTTTTCTTCCAGGGACCACGCTTCATAAGTTTTCATACTGGATCCATCAATAACATCAATCAAACATCAAATATATCTGCATCAACCAATCTCCTTTGCACCAACCAAAACTGAATAAAACAATCACTTTTCTGAATGTTGTAACCAGAACACAATAACAGTAACCAGAACCCAATCCAGAACCCAGAACACTGCAACACTAAACAAAAGTAGCTAAAACATATTTTATGAAGTGTACGCTACTTCAATGTGTCGAACCTGCATGCATACGCACTTTTCTTAAGGCAGACCTGCGTATATGCAGTTTTGAAATGCCTAACCAGCGTGTATACGCGCCTTTGCTATACTGAACCTGCGTACAGATCTGTAAAAGATGATTTAACCTTTACCACTATTCAGACATCAGTTATACCTAGATCATCAGATTTACAGATTACGACATGCGCCAATTATTCAGATAAAAGATCAAAACCACACAAAGATACTTCTTTTCAAGCCTTAAGATCTTGACCCATTAATAAAACTTATCCTTTTTCAAGCACTCAGGTTCCTCCTTGATTCAGATCTTGCTATGCATCATAACCCAATGACCAGTATTCTAGATCTTGCTCTTCATTAGATATTCAATACTTGAGTGCCCTTTCCTAATGATCTCCTCCTCCTTTTATAGTCTTAGGCCTTACTCAATACCATGGTCCAAAACCACTTAGAATCAATACCTTGGACCAAATACCTGTGGTCAACACTTCAAACAAGATACCTTGGACCAATACCATGGGTCAAAATACCAAGGACCAAATACCACGGACCAAAACAAAGTTTTTCACCATGTATGCACTTTTCCTTACGTGAAAGTGTGTGTATATGCATACGCACCTTTTGCTCTGTGATCCCGCACGTATATGCAGTTTGGTTAAGGGGAACCTACGTATACCTATTTTTCCTTCATTCTGTGATCCTAAACTATGATCTGTCATCTAAGTGAGTTTCCATCAAGGACAACACCTGTGTCATAGTGCCAAAACTGTGTCATAATGCGAACAATCTCCCCCTTTGGACTTGATGGCAACCCCAAGTCACTCTCCCCCTTTGTCATCAAGGGCAAAGGGATATGATCCCCTTGAGTACATGTTGAATTCTCTGAAATGTTGAAGTGTGATGTTCATGCTCCCCTTGAATGTAAGCAAGGTCTACAAAAAGATGTTCTACAAGAAGAACATGACTCTATACATCATAAATGACCTTCCTATCACCAAAGACTCATACACACATCCATCTCCCAATGAAGTGGGTATATACCAATATTGACTCATCCACCCAACCAAGTGGGGATATACCAATAGTTTATACATGATAAAACAAGAACATTACATCATCCATCCCAGGCATAGTGGGGAAACAAAATAGGTCGTTACATAACCTTGATAATAAAAGATATACATGACATAGAGACAAAATATCTAAAACAATACTATGATAGTCATCAACAACTATCATCAGCAGCATTTGTCCAGACCAGCAACCATGATCTCCCTCTGCACCTGTTCCGCCTGAATAGAAAACAACTGTGAAATCGTACCATGATCTTCTAAGGTAATGCCAATAATGCATTATTAGAAGTATATGCTCCCCCTGAACCTGTGCTAGATGATCACTATCAGACCCATATCAGACTCTTTTCATCATGAGTCTGGCCCACTGATATTCTTCAAACTAACATATACGCGGTTGTATCCACAGCAACCGGCGTATGTACAACACTTCATGAAACTCGCGTACAACCATTGTTCTCTGAAACATATAAGTGTCAACAGCAAGATGATGCATCAACTACTCCCAGCTTCTGTATGTGGTATTCAAATGTCTCTCTGGGCAGTGGTTTGGTCAATATAGCAACTTGTTCCTTGGAGGGAACATACTCCAATTTGACCTTTTGTTCAAGCACTTGTTCTCGGAGAAAATGATATTTGATAGGTATGTGCTTGGTCTTGGAATGCATGACTAGATTCTTTGAAATATTGATTGCACTTGTATTATCACATAGAATGGAGATGGGTGGAGTGCATGTGATCTAAATGTCTTGCAATGTTTGCATCATCCAAAGGAGTTATGTGCAACAAGATGCCGCAACCACATATTCTGCTTCAGCTGTAGATAACGCAATTGAACTTTGTTTCTTGCTGAACCAAGACACTAATCTGGAACCCATATAGAATGCACCACCACTAGTGCTTTTTCTATCATCCACGCTTCCTGCCCAATATGCATCTGTGTATGCATGAAGTGTAAGATCTGTGTCCCTAGGATACCATAAGCCAAAATTCTGAGTTCCTTGAAGATATTTGAAGATCCTTTTGACTACCTACAGGTGTGATTCCTTTGGATTTGCTTGGAATCTTCCAACTATTCCCATTGCATGCATGATGTCTAATTCATCATTTGCGCTGAGGCTGAATCCTGTTACCATAGAGGTACATACTGGTTTAGAATCTTCCATGCCATATTTCTTCAAGATCTGCTTGAGGTACTTGGTTTGTGATAAAAAAAATACCATCTTTATTTTGTTGAACTTGTAAGCCAAGAAAATATGTGAGCTCACCAAGCAGGAACATTTCAAATTCTTTCTGCATTATCTAGGCAAAGTTTTGACTCATGGCTTCTTCGTTGCTACCAAAAATGATATCATCAAGATACACAACAAGTATTAGCAATTTATCATTGTCAATTTTTATATATAGATTGCTATTAGCTGATCCTTTTGAAAAACCTTGTTGATGAAGGTATTTGTCAAGACGATAATGCCAGGTCCTTGGAGCTTGTTTTAGACCATAGAGAGCCTTTCTAAGTCTGCATACAAGTTTTGGATCATTTCCAAGGATGAATCTGTCTGGTTGCTCAATATACACTTCTTCTTCTAGGTCCCCATTAAGAAAGGCAGATTTCACATCCATTTGATATACTTTGAACTTCTAAAAACTAGAAAGAGCAAGGAACATTCTTATGGCTTCAAGTCTAGCAACAGGTGCAAAAGTTTCTTCAAAGTCTATACTTCTTGTTGAGCATACCCTTTACAAACAAGTCTCGCCTTGTTTCTAATAACTTCTCCATTTTCATTCAGCTTGTTTTTGAATATAGATTTGGTTCTTATGACATTCTTATCATTAGGTCTAGGAACCAATTCCCAAGTATTATTCTTTTCAATCTTCTCAAGTTCTTCATTCATGGCCTTGACCCAACATTCATCTTTGCATGCTTCATTGACATTTTGCGGTTCAACGGAGGAAAGCAATGCTAGATAGCTTGAAGCTTCTGTAATAGTTCTTCCTGTCTGCACTCTTGCCTCTTTCTACCCCAATATTTGAGTCTCTGGATGATTCTTCTGAACATACCTGGATGGAGTCTTTTCTTCTACTCTTATCTGTTCTTCTGGTGCCTCGTTAGTTTCTTCTTCAGAATTTGTCTAATTTGATGTGGAAGGATAGTCCTCATCCTCTTCATAATCTTCAATTTTTACCTGCTTTGGATTTTTGACTGCTTCATCAACCACAACATCAATACTTTCAACAATTTTCCCAAGTATTTTATTATAACACTTGTATCCTTTACTTTGGGAAGAGTAACCAAGGAGAATACCTTCATCTGCTCTAGGTTCAAACTTGCCAAGTTTTTCATCAGTCCTTTTGATGTAACATTTGCTTCCAAAAACTTTGAAGTATTTTATAGTAGGAGTCTTACCATACCAAAGTTCATGTGGAGTTTGAGTGTTGTTTACTCGGATGTTTGTTTTGTTGAGAATAGTGACGACAGCAAATACAGCTTCTCCCCATAAGGTTGCAAGAGTTCCAGACTCATCTAGCATAGCACGAGCCATTTGTTGAACAGTTCTATTCATCCTTTTTACCACTCCATTTTGCTAAGGAGTTCTTACTGTAGAGAATTCCCTTCTTATTCCATGTTCTTCACACAAGTCGAGGAATTCATCCGAGGTAAATCCCCCTCCTCGATTAGACCTGATGCATTTGATTTTGCAATCTGATTCATTTTCAACCAAACTTTTGAACTTTTCGAAAGCTTCGTCTTTATGCTTTAGAAGTCCTATCCAACACATTCTGGAAAAGTTGTCAATGAACATATGAAGTATTCTTCTCCACGAGGTGAATTTTTCCTAGATGGACCAGATAAATCAGTGTGAACAAGTTCAAGAGGTTTACTAGCTGATCCTTCCTTCTCAGGGAAATGTGCTTTGGTTTGCTTACCAAATTGACATGATTTGCATATTGTATTTTTTGGAATGCTGATATCTGGAAGATCACGAACAACCTTGTATCTGCATGCTTTTCTTATTTGAGGGAAGCTTAGATGCCCCAATCTTCTGTGCCATATCCAGTGTTCATCGTTTTTGCTTAGGTAGCACTGTTGTTGTCCCCCCTTGAGTATGTACAGGTTGTTTGGAGTTCTTACACCTTTGATCACTATTTCTCTTGTATCAAGCTCACGAACAACACATCCATTTGATCGAAATACTACCTCATTTCCTTGATCACACATTTGACTAACACTCAATAGATTATGCTTTAGACCATCTACATACATAACATTCCCAACTTTAACTTTTTCTTTTAAGAGAACGGAGCCTTTACCTTTTATGACTGCAAGAGTGTCATTACCAAATGAGACCTTCTTTTCCTTTTCTAAGGCATTATATGATTGAAGTTTTTCTTTATCACCTGTCATGTGTTTCGAGCATCCACTGTCAATGTACCACTGATTTTCTTGTCCTTCTGCATACAAGGCTATACCACATCTTTCTGTTTGTGATTCTTTCTTTCTCCATGTTTTGGGACCCAATGAAGCTTGCTCCTTCTGAGATGTTTGCCGAAATTTACTCCTGCATTCAGAATCTTCATGACCAAAGTTGTTACAGATAGAGCATTCTATTTCATTTTCAAGAGTAGAAAAGTTATTGTAGGTCCTTTTCATGATCCCAGTCACATTCCTTTGATTTTGTGCTTCTCTAGTCATGATGGTCTTGTAAGAAACACATTGAGTAGCTTTGTGTCCAAAGTTATGACATGAAAAACATTGGCCATTAAAGAAATTCCTGCAATTATCGAATCTACTGACCTGATGATTGTAGTTTCCATTGACATTCATTCTTGAAGCAAAATGATTTACCTGAGGTAGGTTGTAGCTTCTGTTCATCCTTGAAGTAGATTGAACCCGATTTACCTGGTGATCTACTTTATGCCTTTGCTGACAATTGTCAACCTGTTCACTTCTCCTTGCTGCATCAAGATAGCTTTTGGAGGTTGATGGCTTCTATGCTTGAGATGCTTCTTCTATATGTCCAAGACCTGTCTTTATTAGAGGATAATGCCACACTTTGATAATTTCATCTAAAGTTTCTAATCCTTTAGCAAATCTAAGATTGAGAGCTTTTGTTTTCTCAATATCTTTTCTTAGACCCACAATTTCACATTCTAACTTTTCATTGTGTTTTTCCCTTTCAGCAAGTTGGAATGTCAGAGTATCTATAATCATACTCTTTTCTTCTAAACAGATTTTAAGTTTAGAAATTTCTTCATAGAGACCATCTTCATCTAAAGTATCCAAGAAATCATCATCTTCAAAAGTCTATAGTCATTACCATGTTCATCTTCATCACTATTTCATAAATCATCGCTATCTTCATGTGTATAGTAGCCCTTCTTACATTTTGTTTTCTATTCCATTTTGTCGGTTCCTTACCTTTATCCAGCTTATCTTTATGAGGACATTTGGCTGCATAATGACCGACTCTTCCACAAGCAAAGCATTTGAAAGGTAGTTTACCTCTGAATCTTCCAGAACCCCGTTGAAGGTTCTTGACAAAGTTTGCTTCTTCCTCTCCTTCTGAAATGTGTCCTGATTCATTGAGCTCTTCTCTTCCCGAAGCCTTGAATGCGGCTTCTCTCATATCTGATGGACCCCCTTTTCTCATTTCGAAAGCAGTTAGGATTTCGTGCAACTATGTCATAGTAATACTCTGAAGATTATGCTTTTCTTCTATGGCATAAACTTTTGATTCAAACTTAGAAGACAGGGATCTCAAAACCTTTTCAACTACAATAACTTCTTTTATCTCTTCACCCAAGTTTTTCATGCAATTAACAATCTCATCTATACATAAGAATTAATTAGCTTTA
This sequence comes from Pinus tabuliformis, assembly GCA_031772625.1. Lineage (NCBI taxonomy): Eukaryota > Viridiplantae > Streptophyta > Pinopsida > Pinales > Pinaceae > Pinus > Pinus tabuliformis. The sequence goes on along the minus strand of CM062820.1, from coordinate 349,060,621 downwards.
CTTTCATCATTGTGCATTTTGAGAGTTTCATATTGAATTCTAAGAGATTGTAGTTTTGCACGTTTTACCTTATTGTCTCCTTCATAGCTTAGAACTATCTTGTCCCATATTTCTTTGGCAGTTTGAGCTGCATAACCTTGACAAATTATGATTGTGACAGACTCCCCAATAATGTGTTGACAACCTTGGCATTTGTTTCATACTGCTTTTTACCTATAGTATCTGTAGGAATTGCTGATGGAAATGTGTATCCTCCTTCCACGATTTCCCAAACTTCTATTCCAAGAGATTGAAGATAGGTTGTGGTTCTTACCTTCCAATAGACGAAGTTGCTCCCATCGAAGATTGGTGGTCTAATGGATCCCTCTCTTTCGTAGGTACTCATGATGATAGATCTTCCTTCAAGCGATCAAGCTTTTTTTAAAGGACTTGCTCTGATACCAATTGTTGAAAATAATACTAAGAGGGGGGGTGAATCAGTATTAGCAATTTAACAATATTTCATTTCCATAAACAAATTTATATACGCTACTTCTGTTAATGAAACCTGCATGTATACGCAACTGTGTTTAGAGCAACCAACGTATACCTTGCGAACTTATAATTTAGATAGTTGATCTTTAATCTGTGTATCAGAACCATATAACCAATAATCAGATGTAGTAAACAGAACAGGCAATCACACACATGAACACAAGATATAAGGTGGAAACCCAATGTGGGTGAAAACCACCTGCTGCAATCGTCTCTATCTTTTTCTAATAAGAAACTTCTTTACAAATTTTTTACTGGTGCAACCTTATACCACTATGGAAGCTTCTAACCGCAGAAGGCTACAACCTTCTCTCGTTCTCAAACTTTTCCTGGAAGGGAGCTGCAACCCACTTAGCTCTTGTACTAGCTGATGTGTTTACTAGTACGTAGGTGCTGACCTATAGAAGGCTACAACCTTCTCTTTTCTTCCAGGGACCACGTTTCATAAATTTTCAGATTGGATCCATCAATAACATCAATCAAACATCAAATATATCTGCATCAACCAATCTCCTTTGCACCAACCAAAACTGAATCAAACAATCACTTTTCTGAATGCTGTAACCAGAACACAATAACAGTAACCAGAACCCAATTCAGAACATAGAACACGACAACACTAAACAAAAGTAGCTAAAACATATTTTATGAAGTGTACGCTACTTCAATGTGTCGAACCTGCGTGGATACACACTTTTCTTAAGGCAGACCTACGTATACGCAGTTTTGAAATGCCTAACCATCGTGTATACGTGCCTTTGCTATACTGAACCTGCGTACAAATCTGTAAAAGATGATTTAACCTTTACCACTATTCAGACATCAGTTATACCCAGATCATTATATTTACAGATTACGACATGTGCCAATTATTCAGATAAAAGATCAAAAACCACACAAAGATACTTCTCTTCAAGCCTTAAGATCTTGACCCATCAATAGAACTTATCCTTCTTCAAGCGCTCAAGTTCCTCCTTGATTCAGATCTAGCTATGCATCATAACCTAATGACCAGTATTCTAGATCTTGCTCTTCATAAGATATTCAATACTTGAGTGCCCTTGCCTAATGATCTCCTCCTCCTTTTTTAGTCTTAGGCTTTACTCAATACCATGGTCCAAAACCACATAGAATCAATACCTTGGACGAAATACCTGGGGTCATCACTTCGGACAAGATACCTTGGACCAATACCATGGGTCAAAATACCAAGGACCAAATACCATGGACCAAAACAAAGTTTTCCACCATGTACGCGCTTTTCCTTGCGTGAAAGTGCGTGTATACACATACACGCCTTTTGGTCTGCGAGCCCGCGTGTACACGCGGTTTGGTCAAGGGGAACCCGCGTATACCTCTTTTTCCTTCATTCTGTGATCCTGAACTGTGATCTGACATCTGAGTGAGTTGCCAACAAGGACAACACAACTATGTCATAATTCCAACACAATCTTCACAGGCAGTCACACAAGTATGTTGCATGTAAGTCCTCCAGTTTGTTTTGGTTTTCAACTGATAGATTGCTTGCCATGAGTGTTGTTATGTCTCTAGGTATCACAGGTGTTTGTCTGCCTCTCAGCAACACAGGTACAATGGCTTCCAAGAGAGCAGAGTCAAAGACACCGTTCAGAGCACAACTAGGGATGCAATCGATCAAGTGTCTATGAACTTGCCTATCTATGAAGACATCAAGTTGTTCATTGACAAGGATATCAAGATGAAATAGCATCGGTTCATAGCAAATAACACCATCAACAACAACAGAAGGTAGCACACCTGCATGCAACAACTACGAGAGGAAGGTTGCTGACAACGCAGAGGCGGATCAAAGTTGCAAGCTCAAGCAGATCCACTTGTGATGAAAGAAGCTTTGGAGTTTGAGGCTATGAGGCGACGGTGTGACAAGAGGATTGCCCGAAGGCAGAGATAAAAACACATAATTAGTTGCAGGTGCTGAAGCGGCAACTCAAAGAAGAACAGGAGATGCACCGACAAGAGAAGGAGTTGCAATGGGAACAGGCATAGCAGGAGGTGCAACATGCACAGACTGATGAAACTACACCCCTATAGGTTATGGATCCATCCAATAGTTGGCATGGAGCAGACAGAGTGAGCAGTGTTGTTGATCGCATGCAAGGGTATTTAGGAGCATGGATTTCATTGTGTGCATGCATGTGATCCCACCCATTTGGTACACTCCTCGAGGTGAATACGAGAAGCAAATTCGACTGGAGATGAACATGTATTTTGACAATGATGTGCATGGTCACCAGCACACATTCGGAGATCAACACAGACACTATGCATCGGTATGTTTCTAGTCCAGCTGCGCTCAAGACGATGATGCACATGTTATCAGAAGAGTTGGACAGAGGAGCCACATCAGTGTACCCGTATGGAACATAGGCAAGAGTTTGCTTTCAACAGGATGTCACCATTGAAGAAAACAGATACCATCATAGACGAACAAGCCTGGAATCAGTTCGCCACCATCGATCACTGCAAGGATGTCAAAGAGTTGGTCTTACCACAACTGTCCGAGTTTTAGTGATGTCTTGCATGGCTTTCTCAAGCCTATTTTGTCTCACATGGATACATGTGCAGATTGTATGTAACAACTTGTAAAGTGGAAGTCCAAGTGTCGATAGTTGAATGTAACAGTCATGTAGTAGGTGAAGAGTCATGAGGGTAGGTAAAGAGTCACAAAGGTGAATTTCAAGGGTCACCCCACCCTTTGCCATATATAGTACCTGATAACTCATTGTATAGGCTTTTGGTGAGCCAAGATTCTAATAGGAGTATATTAGAGAAAGCTTGGAGAGTATTGTAACAAGCCTTGGCTTCTCCACTGTGCAAAGCTAGTATATCTCTTTGGAGGAGCAAGCGACAGTGACTGTAACGTTCCGTTGTCGGAACTAGTGGTTGGTCATGGTTGTATTGTATGACTGGAACTTTCACTTCTTAATATAACAGAGCCAACACGTTTCATGCATATGTCGTATTGTATTTCAACTATCTTGTTTACTCTAAATGATATATGTATCTGTTTGCTTACGCATGTGTGTATAGACTCTTTTTGTATATGTATATATGAATCTTACTAAAATGTGTTGTTGGTTTAACCATCTCTTTGGATTGTTGGCTTACTTGCCTTCTAGTTTGTTATGTATCTTTGCTCGTGTGTTCCCTTCTTAACTTAGTGCTTTCATAGGTTTCCAAGGGCCGCACTCACCTCACCCTCCCTGTGTTAGAACCGTTCATGCACCTTCCTTGACTTGTTGCATGTGTCACACCCTTGCTTCCAGTAGGGACATCTTACTTGCGTTTGCGTGCAACCGCGATCAAGGCGATACTGTACAACCCACTGCTGGGACTCCTACACCAAATGGCCTGAGGTCTAGTTGGCACTTCTTATCGGGGAGATCCACTGACATGTTGGCAGGTCAAACACCGTCAACAATACTATATAGATCTGGCTCCTAAAAGAATTCATACCATATCTCATCCAGATTTGAAACTTCCCAATATCCTAGATAATCCTGGGAAACTGATAAGGAAGAAAAGCTTGACCGAAAGTCAAGGGAGTAATAGTCCTCTGCCAAGAGCCAATTCTTTTCCAGAGAGTTTTGTTACCATACATGACATTCAATTTGATCCAACCTTTGAACTCAGTCTATTTAGAACCATGTCTAAAACTTTGTAGCTGAAATTGTCATTAATGAGTCAGTATTAAAGCCATAATATCTGAACATCAGTATGTAGACTAGGATATTGACAAACAAGCTCCCCAGCAGTTTCAAAAATTAGAAGACTTAGTGACAGACCTTGATCAAGCTATCCACAAAGCCTACATCCAACAATCAGTTGAACTTTCATCCTTATCATTCTCTGTTTCTTCTCCCATTACACAATCTTCACATCATGTTTCCATTATTTCCACCTCTTCAACAATTTCCACTACCTCTCCATTAATATCACCAAGTATTATAAAATTTGTCTTAATCGCTTCCACATCTACACCTCATGTTGTTTCATCTGGTGTTCCTCCCCATATACCAATCATGGCAGCCCAATATGCTCCCCTAGTTTTACCTACCCAATTACATAACATTCCTCAAGACTATCAAAGTAGGATTCCTCAATTTGATGGCACTGGGGTCCTCGTTGCACAACAACATGTAGATAAAATGAACGATTACTTTGACCTTCAGGAGCTTGATGAAGATGATGTGAAGATGAGGTTGTTTTCCCAAAGCCTTAATGGAGAGGTAAGAAAATGGTTTAAATCTTTACCAGCAACTATCATTAATGATCTTGTTGCCTTTCATCAGTCTTTCCTCAACATATGGGAAACTAAAAAGAATCCCCTCCAAGTTTTAAATGAATATAAAATCCTAAAAAGAGGGCCTAATGAAAATGTTGAAGAATATTGTGATAGGTTTAATCAAGTTTATAATTCCATTCCAACTACTATAAATCCCCCACCAGGGTCAGCTCTTATTCATTTCCCTCAAGGGTTTGATGTTGACATGGCCTACCAATTAAGAGGAAGAGACCCTATCACACTTGAATAAATGCAAAGTAACGTTGTCAAAGTAGAGGCTAATTTATTAGCCAAAAAAGCCAAGCTTAAAACTGAAAGAAGGGTTACCATCAAGGAGGAACCTTCCTCCTCTTCATCAGACTTAAAAATAGACAATCTAGTCAAAATCATGGAAAGAATGATGGCGAGGATGACAATGGCTGATAGAACCCCTCTTAGGGGTAACCATACAAATTCTCAAAATAGAAATCAGAATCTCAGAAGAAATCCATCTTTGATCAAACAAAGGGAATAGAGGGGCCCTAATGATCAACAACTTATGCCTCCTTGTCAGGAAAACTATGGCGAAGAAAAAGTGGGAATAAAAGAATTTTCAGAGGAAACCCAAATCAATTTGTTTGGGGAGATAGAAATTAATCATATCTTTTTTACTCAAGAAGAGCAAGATCAATTTCTTCTTTCACAATAAGAAACAATTCCCTTAGAGTCTGAAGAATACAAAAAAGGATATCAGAATGCCATAATGGAAGTGCATAGACAATATAACCTCAGGAGTAGAAAAACTGTTGATGCTTCTGCTAATAAAATCCCTAATACTCCTTCCAAAAAGCCTGTTGATAATTAACCAAAGAAAAATCAGATTGATATCCCTCATCTATTCAAACTAAAGATGTTCCTTCCTCTAGTCAATCCAAAGAAGATACTCAAAGAGAAAACCTTTTAGAAACAGGATCAGAACCTCAAGGAAATAGAGAAGCCACAAACCTCTTTTATCATAGAAAATGAATTGGATAAAGTTAAAATTTCAATTCCCCTCACTGAACTAATGAATAAGAATGCATATAGGATACAAGTAATGAAAGACTTAACGGTAGGAGAAGGAACCAATACGATAAACCTTGCTGATGGCAAGTCTAAACTATTGTTTGGTACAGAGGTAGAAGGTAAACCCCAAGATGGAAATGTTCCCCCTTTCTATTCCAGTCTCAATATCTTGGACAAAATCTTTCACAATTCCATGCTTGACTCTAGTGCCTTACACAATTTAATGCCTCGGGCCATAATGGAGAAATTGAATCTTGACATTACTAGGTCATATAAAGACTTGTATTCTTTTGATTCCAACAAGGTAAGGTGCCTTGGTCTCATTAAAGACCTCTGTGTCACCCTAGCTCAAATTCCTGCCAAAAGCATAGTCATGGATATTGTAATGGCAGACATACCCCCAAAATATGGAATGCTTCTTTCTAGATCAAGGAGGCGAAGTTGCAAGGTACACTGCAAATGGATATGAGTTATGCTACCATACCTGTTTTTGGCCAGCCTAGGAGACTTTATAGAGAAACCCTAATGCAATACATGGTTAGAAGTCAGGATAGACCAAACAACCATCCCTTGTATTCAGTTCATTCAGACCTAGACTCTTTTATCTTGTATAATGATGGAGGCATAGAAAGGAAAACTCCCTAACCTAAAAACTAATTTGCGTGAGATAGAAGAAAATAAAGCAAACATGGTAAAACTTGATGAAGTTAATGAGCCTTTATGGAACATGGACTTTGACAGGGCTGTAAGCAAAGAAGGATCAAGAGCAGGTGTATGGGTTTTCAGTTCACAAACTAGAAAATCCGAAGGACATTCATATAAATTGAACTTCCAATGTAGCAATAATATAACTGAGTGTGAAGCTTTAATCCTAGGATTGCAGCTTCTGAAAAAATTAGGTGCTAAAAGAATTTCAGTTCATGGAGATTTTGAACTCATAATTAAACAAATCAAAGGGGAATATTCAACTAAACATCCAAGGTTAAGGGCTTATAGGAATGATGTTCTAGATTTCCTTGAATGTTTTATTGAGTATGAGTTATCTGTAGTTCCAAGAGGTTAAAACATTATATCTGATGGCCCAGCTACTTCAGCTAGTACTTGAAAAATGCCTTATCGCCCTAGTCAGCAATACACAGTTGAAGTTGAAAACAGACCAATTTTCCCACATAACATCAAGTACTGGCAAGTTTTTGGTAATGATGAACAGATTGAAATTTTTTTGCAGCCAAAGGATGAATTCAAGTGTGCCAATATAGACATAGATTGTGTTAGGCCCCTATACTACTAGTGTAACCCCTTATTGTTATTAGTATAACCCACTTATTATATTGATGTACCCATGTAGTGCCCATATTGTTACTATTATGCCACATAGAAGCCCACCATTGTTATTGTTGTGCCCTACAATATTATTGTTATGTAGGCTTTGATTGTATTGGGACCACTTAGACTCCTATATATAGAAAGGAGGTATTTTCATTTGTATTATCCAAGAATTGTTCATTTATGTAATGTAAAGGAGGTTGCCCCCTCGAAGAGGCTGAATTCTAAGGCGTGGATCTCTCTTTTCTATCTTTTTGTGAGCTGGTTTCATAACATTTGGTATCAGAGCTTTGGATTCTAGGGTTTCGCTGCTCCAAACAGGTCATCGTGGAATTTTCGCTATAACGTTTTTTATGTGACGTTTCAGAAGTCGCAAAAAAAACCCATTTGAGAAGAATTGGCGCTGAACCTTGGGTCCAAATTTCAGTTCTTTTCACGCGATATTTTCGGAGATATGATCTGCGGAAGTTGGTCTTTTTGCAGACTCTTGAATTACACTCAAAACAGGTGACCTGGGGAAAATCGTCATAACTTTCTTTCTGGGCATCGGATTGAAATTTCGTAAGAAGGTACAGAAAGAGGACGGACTGTAGTTTCTGTTTATATATTTTTCAAAGTCAAAGGTTGAAACAGTGACACGTGGCACTTCATACAAGTTCGCTCTACTGAACTACTCTATAATCAGGTCACTGCGAGAGATTGTGCATAACTTTTTCTTGGAGAATCCAATTTGGATCAGACTTGTGGCATTGGAAAGAGGACACAGAGGGATACTGCAGATCACAAGTTTAGAACTTAAAGATCTGAAAGTACAGAGTTACAGTTGTTTCAAGGTAGAGCTCCTAAAATCAAGAAAAAGCAAGATGAGGAAGTTTGATGGCAAGGATCCGGTAAATTGGATACTTCAGATGGAGCAATATTTTGATATACATGGTGTACACCTATTACAAAAGGTATGTATTGCATCTTCATATTTAGAACCGGATCAATTTTTATGGTACAAAGGGCTTTGTTCTCGTAAAAAACTTGTTACGTGGTCAATTTTCACGGAGGAAATGATAGCACATTATGAGGATATAAAGAGCAACACCACAACAATTGGAAAGAGTAAAAGGGCTTTGTGACATAATGGAAAGCAAAATTATGGAAACCAGGAAGCATACCCCTCACAACTATAAAGATGGAAGTGTTGTTTCTCCCAGCCTTCCACAACCTACAAGGTTTACACCACAACAATTGGAAGAAAAAAGAGAAAAAGGGCTTTGTTACAATTGTGATAGAAAATGCACTAAAGGTCATAGGTGTGCTGAGAATAAATTATTTTACATAGAATATGAAGAGGAGGAAGAAAAGGATCAAGAAACATCAAAAGAAGAGGATATACGTCAGGACACCACCCCAGAGAAAGAAGAAATGAATTAGACCATATCTTGTAAAGCATTGGCAAGAATTACCACTCCTCAAACTCTCAAGGTAGAAGGACATATCAAGAAGAAAAAGGTGCAAGAAATGAAAGATCACATCGAGAAAGAAGAAATGAATCCAACCATATCTTGTAATTCAATGGATGAAATTACCACTCCTAAAACTATCAAGATAGAAGGACACATCAAGAAGAAAAATGTTCAAGAAGTGAAAGATCACATCAAGCATCAAGAAATGAATCCGACCATATCTTGTAAAGGACTGGAAGAAATTACCACTCCTCAAAAGATAGAAGGACATATCAAGAAGAAAAAGGTTCAAGTAGAGAAATATCATATCGAGCATCAACAGCAAGTTCTCCAACTTTTAAAGGATAACGCCACTTCGGTGCAAAATCAAATGAAACAACAGGTAGATCAACATCGTAGTGAAAAATGTTTTGATGTGAGTGATTGGGTATTTTTACTGTTACATCTCAAGCAAGCTATTTATGAGAAGGAAATGTTGGCAATACTACATGCACTTAAAAACTGGCGACCTTACCGAATGGGAAGACGCTTCAAGATGAGGATGTGGAAGCATTGTTTTGTGCTATTTATATTATCCAACCAAATTGGATAAACGAAGCAACGAATGAATGGAAGAAGAACGAAGAAGTATGGCCACTTATTCAAAAGTTGCAAAAGATCCCAATTCAAGCAATATTGCCAGAAATTGAAGAGGAAGGAAAAATCATATTGGAACCTGGAGCAGTCACAGAAACAAGAACCTGACAGCTACGAAATCGATCGATTTCAGAGTATCTCGTCAAGTGGAAGAACTTACCCGCTGAATATTCCACATGGGAGGACAAGAATTTTAAATAGAAGCATCAAGAACTACTCAAGCGTTGAGGACAATGCTTTTTGAAGGAGAGGGGTATGTTAGGCCCCTATACTACTAGTGTAACCCCTTATTGTTATTAGTATAACCCACTTATTATATTGATGTACCCATGTAGTGCCCATATTGTTACTATTATGCCACATAGAAGCCCACCATTGTTATTGTTGTGCCCTACAATATTATTGTTATGTAGGCTTTGATTGTATTGGGACCACTTAGACTCCTATATATAGAAAGGAGGTATTTTCATTTGTATTATCCAAGAATTGTTCATTTATGTAATGTAAAGGAGGTTGCCCCCTCGAAGAGGCTGAATTCTAAGGCGTGGATCTCTCTTTTCTATCTTTTTGTGAGCTGGTTTCATAACAGATTGTGATGCAGATAATAATGTCCATAAAATAATGAATAAAGTAGAATTGAATGAATTGGATAAAGATAAAAGAGAGTCATAAGTTTGACAGTTGAAGGATAATGTTTTGCCTAGAGGGTTTAGGAGAATTATTTGATTTTAATAGTGTGGCTGAAAAACCTAAAATAGAACCTATTGGAGCCGATGTGGAAGAATGTAACATAGGAACTAAATAAAAACCTAAAATAGTTTAATTGTCCAAATCTTTGCCTTGAGCTAAAAAGCAGAAGTATATAGAGCTTTTCAAAGAATTCATAGATGTATTTTCCTAGAGTTATGAGGTTTTAAATTCCTATGACACCAACATTATACAACATATAATTCCTACAAAAGAGGACCACAAACCTTTTAAACAGAAACTTAGAAGGATCAACCTAATGCTTTTGCCCCTAGTTGAGAAAGAAGTTAAGAAACTGTTAGACATGACTTCCCCAAGCTCCTGAAGTTGATCTCTCATTTCAGAGATTTTCATGAAGTAGGGAATTATTCATTCATTTGTTATCTTCATCTTGTATAAATCATTTCTCATATATATTACTTTTCTGGTTGTGGATACCGAGAATATCTCTACTAGCTTATCATAAATTTCATTTGATGTCTCAAACTTGGAGACATAAGGAATGAGAGAGTCTTTGATTGATTCTATCATAATCCTTTGAGCTCTTGTCTCATCCTTATTGTACTTGGCTAAGGGTTGAGTCTGTTCCTTAGAAGGGATAGTGATATTCCCTTTGACATGTTCTTGGAGTTCATTCTCCTCGAGTAGTAGATCAGTCCTCTTCTTCCATGTAAGAAAGTTATTGGTACCTGCCAATTTATTGCTTTTCTTGCAAAAAGACATTGTTGTATATTTCGAAGGGGACATGTACTTACTTGATAGATTTTGAGATGCAATGGATTTTCTTCCTCCTTGAAGGCTTGATGGCTTGTCTTCCTTGGATCCTGATGTTCTTCAAGTTGCCTTCTCCAAGTGGACTTACTTGGAGATGGGGTTTACTTGAAGACTTGTAGCTTGATGTAGGTCCTTCTTCAATCTGATCTTCTTTATAGGTGCCTTTATGTAAGGCTATTCTTCTAGCTTTGTATACCTCCTTGATGAATGATGGATTGTAGGCCCTTCTTGTTCTTGAAGTAATTGAAACTTCTAGGCTTGATGCTTCAAATTTGTAGATGCTTCCCCTTGATAAGTGTTCTTGAGTTGCCCTTTCCTTGATGTGTCACCTTCGCTTTGATACCATATTGAAGAATCTAGGGCAAGTGTGATTCTTTGTTACTTGATAACAATTTTGGAGTCTTTTTACTTTTATTCTTAGCTTATTCTTCTTCTTATTATTATTAGTGCATATGTGTGTACTTCATCAAACTGCTACTAAAACATAAAAACAAGAACACAAGATGTTGGCTCTCTACCAGGGCCAAAACCTCTCTTCTTTTGAGGAAAACCCTTTAGTGAATTTCTATTATTGAAGCTTCTATTAATCAATGCCAAACCCTAGACCCTTGACTACAAGATCCTCCAAGCACAAGTCAAGTCCTTTCAAGCTCACTTCCTCTTACAGCACTTCATCCTCTTCCTTCTAACACTTTTCCTTCCTCTTTTTGGCACTTCTTCTGGACACTGTAGAGACCTTAGATTGTGTGTTCTAGGATGATCCTTGACCTATTCTTCCTTCACTTGAGATGAAGTCTTTCTACCTTAGGATGATAACCTTCTAGCCTTCCAACCAAACCTTTTTCTCTTGATAACTATTGCAGACTTAGGGCAGCAGCAATGCAGCCCTAAGTCTTCGCACGTGTGGAGGATTCTCTTCACCAAACCATGTTAGACTTGTCTTCTACCCTTCACTTGCATACCCTTCTTCCACACTTGAGAGAGAGGACTTGTAGGCCTAGTTTGCACCCAAAACAATGATATATGGTGAACTTTAATTTTCTGCCACTATGGCTGCAGGCGAACCCTTCCCCTTTTCACACGTGTGGTTGTGAGTTTTACCTAGAGATAGTCCTTCATCTTCGTCTTCTTTCTCCCTTTCTTCATTGCCCTAGAAGACTTCTTTTCGTCCTTTTGTTGGCCTCTTTTTTGCATTGATTTAAGAGTGAAGTGAGTGCGTTGAATTGGAGTGGACAACCTCTATAAATAGAGGACTGTCCCTCCTCTTAGGCGAATTTGTAGGTCAACTTGATTGATTGCTTGTAGGATGAATTGAAGAGTAGACTTCAAATGGATTATATGGCAGTGTAGCATGCCTAAAGGGGCTTCTTGATGGTGCCTTTGCATAGGAGGAGACTTGACTTTGCTTGGAGGTCTTCCTTACATGGTGTAAGCTGCCTTCAACATTTCATTTTGACTATTTGACTCACCTATAGCACTTAAGATAGTGCTAGACCTATTTCAATGAGCAAGAAACTCATTGACATATATTATAAAAATAATATTTCTTTTCTTGATTAAATACAAATATCAAAAGTAAATTTATGAAGACTGAACCTAGTTACACTTCCTTCAACAAAAACTTCTGCAAGAAGCTCAGGTGGAGACCAATGACATGCAAAGAAGGATCAACCAGACTATTCAGTTGCAACAGTCAAGAGAAGAAGTCTATCATAAAACTCAAGTCATTCAAGAAAACATTAAGAAGATTTATGATAGAAGGACAAAGGCAGATGATTTTCAACTCAACGATCTTGTTTTGAAATGGGATTCCAAAAATGAGGATAAGGAAAAACATGGTAAATTTGAAAACTTATGGAAAGGGCCTTTTAAGATTGAAGCTTTCAGGGGCAACAATGCATTTCTGTTAATCAATTTGAATGGAGAAGAGTTGTCAGGTGGACCAGTGAATGGTAGGCATCTTAAGCATTATTTCCCATCAGAGTAAGTCAATTCATTCATCACCATTGTAAAATACCATTTTACTTTTATATTGCAATAGTGCAGGTGACTATCAACAAAAGTTGAAGCCCGCAGTGAAGGCCCTGAGCTTCTATTTGATGTGTTACCATAGATATGGATAAAATACAGGTGAAACAATTCAGTTGGAAGATCTTTGCAGCATGCCCAATGGACCAAGGCTACTGAATCTACAGTGTTCTTGGCACCTCACAAGGAGGATGCCATCCCCATTGGAGCCACTGTTAGGGTCCTATATTTCATAGGAGGAGTTGTTTTTACTTGATGATTTTATATTTGAAAAATGTAAATAATGTTTCATGTTTGAAATTTATTTCCAAAAAAAAAATGTAGGGGACATAAAAGAAATATAATAAAGAAAGAAATGAAAGGAAAGAAAAGAAAAAAGAAAAAACAAAGAAAACACAAGACAAAAGAAAAATATATAAAAATTGTCCCCCCTAGGTGAGCAAGTCCAAATGCCACCAAAGCGGAAAATGCATGAAGGCCTTCATTTAGAAATGTTTGTATATAAGTGTGCAACTTGTTTAAATGTCACTTAGAAATTAATTGTTCATTTAATCATATTGTTTAATCATGATTAAACTTTATCAAATAGGTTAGGTTAGGGAAATAAATCAACCATCTAGCTTAATCTTGGTTGAAATGGTTAGTTAGATTAGAGAAAAGTTAGCCAAACTGTCTAAACTTGGCTAAATTTGGATTAAATATTTCAATATGTAATAATATGTGTTGGCGCTAATGTTTGGTTTTTATTATAAAGTCAGAAAATGACAAAAATGATTTGTCATCATGTGATATACTGGGCGCATGATTCAAAGGCTGCAATCTACTCCGCCCGGATCAACGATGGGGGATTGTTTTCGTCCCCCCTAGTCCATCCTGTCGTTATCGTTGGGGGGGGGGGGGGGGGGGGGTTGTTTCCGAAAAGCGGTAATCAAATCCCTGGGCCCCACACTACGTGGTGGGTGCTTGTGACTTCGCACCCTCTCCTCGCCTAAAACCACATACCACCACCCACCCCCTCTGAAAACCGCTTTTATTGCCTCCACTCTCGCTAATGGTGCACCACATCAACTCCTGTATCCTACTCTCCATTCCCGCCAACAGTCCACCACGTCAACTCTTGTATCCTACTCTCCGCTCTTGTCATCGCACCACCTATCTCTCCCTCATTCGCTTATCAACCTACCCATTACACAATAAACCTGTTGCAATTTTCCCATTGTGATTAACCGTTTAATCATTTATTCCCTAATCCACCCATTTTGTAACGGACCTGTGTGCAACGACCACCAATCTGAACACTATAAATAAACCCTAGTAAACCCGCGTGGTCCTCCTTTGCATTGTTGGTTGTTTGATTTACGGGTACTCATCTTTCATATTGCATTTTGTGTCCACCACCAACCCCTATCATTCCTTGTAATTCAGGGATAAAATTACCCAGCTAGGTAGCGTTCTGATCGAGTCTTTGTCCTCTCTTTTGTCTTTCCACAATTTACAGACATGGCACCCAAGGGAAAGGGTAAATCTGCCAATCCCAAACCAAACGATGAAAATCCTATGTCCTCTGCCACCTCGGACCTCGGTCATTTACCCTTGGCTGACCAATAATACAAATTTATTGATACTGAGTGTGAATTCCACTTGTTCGAATTGCATCACTGGTTGAACCAAATTTATCTGGACCAAGGGCATGACATAAATCTTTTGGAATCCCTATTTCCCATGTTCATGTTCATGTTCATGTTTCCACAGGTCCACCATTTTCCTGATTTCATCATCTGGTGTCAAGTTAAATATAGTCTAGTTCAGAGAACCATTGTGGCAGAGAATAGAGACATTCTGGTCACTATTTCACCAAAAACCATAAATCAAATGTTATTAATTCCTGAAAATGATTCTCTTAGTCATTTTTTTGCAGCTGTCCTAATGAATCTGTATCATAAACTCACTTTCCCTCAGAGAGCACAGATATTTGAAAATTTCCTCCTAGAGGATGCTCAACTTCCCAAGAAAATTCCCTCCTATCTGGCTTCCATGTTCGTAGAAAAAACTAAACAAATCATGCTTTTAGTGTCTTGGCTTTTACAGTACCAATTAGACCGATGGGTGGGTGAGCCTATTCTAGGTTTTCTTTCCATTTTCTCTAAGGAGCATAATCCATCATTCATGTTTAATTTCAGTCACCTTTTGGCTGATAATATGCATGAACAATTGATGAAGATCACTACCGAAGGCATGTTCAATTATCCAATTATATAAATTTACATGTTCCTTTTTCAGCAAGGTAACAAATTTTCAATAGAATTACAAACGCAAGATGATCAAGGAGTCAGTTAGTTAGTAATATAGTGGACCTCATTAGTGAGAAGAAAATCAAAATAGTTCGGTTTTATAGATTTCATAGATATTTTTATTCATACAGCTACAGGGTTTCTTAAAAATCAAAATTGAACCAGGGATCAGTTC
The DNA here is from genome assembly GCA_031772625.1 of Pinus tabuliformis. Taxonomy (NCBI): domain Eukaryota; kingdom Viridiplantae; phylum Streptophyta; class Pinopsida; order Pinales; family Pinaceae; genus Pinus; species Pinus tabuliformis. The sequence goes on along the minus strand of CM062820.1, from coordinate 349,045,288 downwards.
AGAAATTAAGAGGATTTTGCACCTAAGTGAGCAGACCAAAACAGGAGATTGGTATTTGTACTAGAGCTACATAAATTAGGGTCTATTGGTGTGAACTACTCCCATATAAGTTGCCCAAATATGTTACAATGAGGATCTTTTCTCTAGAATATATTAGGCAAATGATTAACATGGATGAACTCCACTTTTTTTCATGTAAAAGAAAATCACAGTTCAAAATTAAGTTACAAGTGGGAGATTTTATATTTAATAGCAGAGTAGTGGGGAATGAGGCAAATTCAGTTCTCAAACAGATGAATTTCCACCTAAGTTTTACTTGGGCATATGACCCCTTCAGTGTAATTTATAATTTAAGGGTGGAGCACAAAACCACACCTTATAATCATACCCCCAGACTAGAGATTGAGAAATTCATGAATCAAGACAAATGGGAGGAAAACGCACTACAAGAAGTAGAGGAGTAGACTCTTTCAACAACCACCTCCCAAACTCCAATGCCTCAAGAGAAGCAAAACAAAAGACCAAGGGAAGAAATATCTTCACTAGTTATAGAAATCAGTGCCAAGGAATTCATTATTTATCAGAAAAGGCAGAACATTGACCCTAAAACAATCACCATTCAACATGAAGAAGGGCAGGAAACCATTGTCATGATTGGTACACAGGTCTCAACAAGGTCATAGGATCTTTTATTTGCAAATCCATCCTCCTCGACCTCATAGGATCCTTCAGAATTAGTGCAGTCAACAAAATTGGGAGATAATCAAGATGAGCCAAACATCTTCAATAAATTTCTGAAAATCAAACAGAAAAATGAAACACTCAAGGCCAACACATATGCTCAGTTTTGGAAACAGACCTCTACTTCCCAACATAGAATATTAACAACATTTGACAGTGAGGACGGAAGAATGCAGATGGCATTTTTACAAGCTTAAATCCCAAAGTCCCCTTCAGATTATAAGAAGACTATTTTTTCATTTTATGCAAAGAAGATACATCCTATAGATCAAATGGATATGCATAGACAGTCTAGAGAAATGATTTTCTCCACCATGACCAACACTGCTATGACAACTTCAAAGTTCAAGACATCACTCAACAATGTCAAATCACAGTTAAAGTTGGAGAAAATCTCCTCATTAGCAAAAGACAACAAAAAAAATCATTGGAGGACCTGGTGATCAAACTGGGTTATGATCCTGTTGTGTTGTGCAACAAACCCCCCATTTATTTTACATAAATGACTTAGGAGATTATTGTATAAATAAATAGGGACCCTTAAAATTTTGAAAAAACATAGGAATATAGTTTAGTTTAGGGTTTTTGTTAAGAATAAATTTGATTGTTTAATAAACAAATGCTCATTAAAGCTTGAATGACTTGAATAAGGCTTACCTTAAAAGAAAACACGACAATATCGCATATCGTAAAATTTCAAAGAGACAAAGTTTCATTTACCCTTTCGAAACTTGCAATTGCAATAAAAGATAACCTCGGGAACCAAAACATATCGCAATCTTATAACAAAAACGATATATTATGAGACCGAGGAACATCCCGATAGCGAAATGTGATAAGTTACCAAACCCGACAAAACAATAAAACTCACTCTCTAAAAACATGAGGAAAAGGTTACAAAAGGTACCTTTGGATCTGTTAGAAATCCCTCGCCCAAATGTTCAAAAGAAAGAAAGCTCAAGCCAAAGCTCATAAAAGGGACAATTCAGAGAAGAAACCATAACAAGGTTCCGAACAAACTTCAGAGCATAAATCAACACAAAGTTCAAAACATGATTCAAAGCATAAATCAGAGCATGACTCACAGAAGAGACCAGAGAAGAGCCTAGAGCACAACCCAGAGAAGAGTCCAGAAAAGGACACTGAAGGAATCTGAAAAGGTCTCAAAGAGAAAGAAGTAGAAGATGTTTCCACTAAAGAGCATATAGATGAATTCCCTCTGAAAAATCAACTGGATGAGGCAAGGAAACAATTTGACCAATAACTAGGAGGACATCAAGGGGAAAAAGATGTTGAAATGGAAACAACATTCAACATACCCCATAACACTGGACAAAGATTTCTCACTAGAAGGGCTACTGACAAAGTTGTTACCACATAAGAAGTTGAGATCATCCTGGCCTTCCCTTCAACCGAAATCGTTCTCAGAGTGGAGGAAATTCCTCCTCTTGATGTCTTTTACAGTCCCAAGCATCGGGTTGTAGTAAAAAGACAGAGGAAAAGGAGGAAAACTAAAGCATCATCAGCAATAATTCTTGATAACAAACCCATGGATGTAGTATGGAAGGATACCCCCATGGATCCTTCCGACAATTTGACAAAACCATCACAATTTGCAAGTGCTTATACATCTGCTACTATTGACAAAGCAATGGAAGTCAAACAATTGGTAGAGAGAAGTAAGAAAGAATACAATGGCTAGAGCAACAGTTGGTAGAAGAGAGACAAAGTGTCGACCATCTAATGAAGGCATAAATGGCCCAATTACAGCAAAGCTTTGACCAATTGAAGCTCCAATACCAAGCAGAAACAAGTGCCAAAGATATTCAAATACAACAACTGCGGTTTTCTATGGATCAGTTGAAAGATAAAACTAAGATTGAGGATTTTATAAAAGAAGCATTAGAACTCAAAACTTCATTATCAATGCAACAGGCGACATTATGTCAGAAGCTATCAATGATCAATCCAATGTGCAAGCAAAGTGATTGACTGATGAATCAAGCATCCGATCTGAGGATCACTTTAAATGAGATTGACATAGCAGGATACTCTAGAGGGCAAAGCAACAGATCTTCCCAGGATAGAGGAATCTCATAAAGACATCCTCTTTACCGATTGGGATATTCAGCTAAAGCAGGTAGAAAGAGTAGTTTCAAGAGCGACTGATGCTACAAATAATATCATTGAAACCATCAATGATAATTTGCACAATGCTAATTTGATACAGGAATGCCCACCTGGGAGTCTCCCCGATATCAGAGCCCTAGAAACACACTGGCAAGAAAGTTTCAAAGCGAGAGAAGAGGCAATTAAACAACTAAAAAAACTTGACTGGGAAGTATATTGGAGATATTTGGTAAAGCCACACAGTCAATGGCTAATGCTACGCTACCTCGCTGACTCATCCATGCACATGCTTCCTACTCTCTTAGATGCAGTGTATACAAGACAGCTGCGCATGAGGACAGGTCAGCCTCCTGAAGTCAAGCCGATGATGGATATCTACAAGCTTAGACAATGAATGAAGGAATATACACCATTACAACCTTGAGCTCGTCATTTTAATAATTTATGTTTTATGTAATTTTGTCACTTATTTTAAGGAGTTGTTTAAACCTCCTCAGAACTTTCATGTAATATCTATTTTTGTACTTTATTTTTATTATAGAAACCCTTTCATGTCTATGAATAAAGGGTCTCCAATTTTATAAATAAATACTTTAAAAGCTTTTCATATCATTAGTGTTTGATTAATCTTCATTATCATACGCTAAAAATAATCATTATAGATCACAGAAGTATAAGTAAAATCCCGGGTAATATATAGATAGGTTAAATATATACGTATTTCAGTTGAAAACCACCCCATCTATCCCTTAGTTTTTGGTAATCAACACCCTATCGATCCTATCACATTTTTATTGGGAAACTCATCCCATTATATCCAGTCGGAGCCACTAATCCAAACGAATAAGGGACGGTATTCAAGTCCCTGACCGGATGGTTTTCCCTCATGTTATTGCAATGATTTTCGAGGCTTCAACATTTTGGCACTAGAAGGAGGGCCAAGACTATGAATGAAAAAGAGAACTCAATCTAAATTAACAAGCCATTCCAAGAGTCACTCCCCCTCAAGATCACCTCCAACTTCTAGATCCTCATCTAAAACTCCTATTTCTAGATCAAAAGTTGAGCAGTCACCTCTGAAATCTCCTAGTACAATTCCTGAAGCACCTTCTTTAGATTATAATCCTGAATCACCTAAGGTCTAGACTTTAATAAAGAAATTAGAGGAAATCTTTATTTCAACAAAAAAGCTTGTGCCATTTGAAGCATCTGAAGGAAGTATCACTTCTATTTTGCAGCCCACTCAGATTCTAACTCGTTCTCAAAGCGAAAAGCTTGGAGTTCCTCCATTTGAATTTCCTCTTCCTTCTTTCAGAAAGAAGACTAAGAAATCTGAGTCACAGACATCAACTAGTGAGGTTTTATCAAATTCCCCTCCACAAACACCTTCATTCCCTCCATTCATTCCTCTTAATACCCATTCTTCTCAAGGTACTGGTGCTAGTTCATCTAGCCCAAGTACACAACCTGCCTCTTCTTCCACACAAACTCCCTCAATATCCACTTCCCCTCAAACTCCAATAATGGCAGGTCAACAACCACCACCAGTCAGACCATGGGCCAATCCTGGAGCTGTGAAAATGGCACCACCCCTCCATGATCTACCTAAGCATCTTGAAATATGGCTATCAAAATTTAATCCTGATGATGGACAACCTACTGAAGAACATCTCCATAATTATATGTTTGTTATTAATCTTAATGGAGTGGCTAAAGAAAATTTTGTAGTAATATTATTTCCCTACACCCTCCAAGGATCAGTAGGCTCATGGTATTTTTCATTACCACCAGGATCTATTACTAATTGGGACATGTTTGAAGAGCAATTTTTAGCCAAATTTGGTGATGACCGCACAATCACATCCCTTATTAATGATCTTTCAAATTTAAAAGCTAAATCAGGCGAAAAGATCAAAGATTTATATTCGAGATTCAATAAATTGCTAAATAAAATCCCAGCCACATCAAGCCCTGGTTTTGATGTCCATATCAAGTGGTATATTTCTTCTCTTCCAATATAACAATTTTTGTAGATAGAGCCAATAAGGCTACTTTGGTAGAAAATATGAAAGAATCCATGTCTATAGAAAAGAGAATAGTTGCATTAGAAAAGAAGATAGCCTAGGAAGATAGGAAAATGAAAAAGGTTACATTTAAGGATGAATCAAAGAAGAAATCCCCCAAGGATCCTTTTGATCTTGAAGGCCTGCAAAAAGTCCTAAAAACCATGTCAAATGAAATGGTATAGATTAAGAAACAAGTAGTTGAATCCTCTTCTAAGAAACCTTTTAGATCTTTCAATAGGAATTAGGCATCTAATCCTCAACCACCAAACACAATATCCAATGCCAAATCTAATTTATATGAAGATGAAGAAGAAACGTCATTGACTGATGAAGAGACTGAAGATGAAGAATTGGTTGAAGTGCATGGAATGTGGGATTTTATCCTCTCGGCTTCCAATGATGAGGATGGGCAAGAAGCTCTACTTGTTAGCACTAGGAGTAAGGACCCTGTTGATTCAACACAATCAAATCAAAAGAAAAAGCCCTCAACCTCTGCTACCAAGGATAAAGTGGTCAGTAAAAATTCTTCTCCTAAATCTCCTCAACCAACTCCATCCTCATCTAATCCTCCATCTTCATCTAAAACCTTGGTAGTTACTGATACCATGGAGTATAACATAGTGGAGGACATGAAGAAAACCAGAGCGAATATCTCTCTTCATGAGCTCAGTAAGCTTAAACATCAGCATAAGTTATTGCTGAAAGAATTGAATGCAGTTCTTGCTTCTCCTCTTCCTGCTGTTGTGATATCCCAAGCTGCCAAAGGAATGGGTAAACCTCCCAATGATTCATCAAATAAGGTCAATCCTATTGATGTTATCTTAATTGGTGACATATCCAATTCACATACTCCCCCTTTCCTCTTGACTTATGAAATCTTCAATAAAAATCTGTACAACTGCTTAATAGACTCAGGGGCCTCTTCAAACATTATGCCAAGAACAGTCTACACTAAATTAAATGTTTCACCCCAAAAGTCTGTTGTTCACATTGTGCAACTTGATAGAACAAAAGTTGAGGTCTTAGGAGAAATGAATTTAGTCACCATTAGACTCTCTTCTAATCCGAAAGTTTGTCAAGTAATTGATATATTAGTTGTTGATATTCCTAAGTTCTATGGTTTAATTCTTAGTAGAGACTGGTTTGAAAATCTCCATGGCTATTTTGCAACAGATTGGTCTCACATGTGGCTCCCTTACAATGGAAAGCCAAATCAAATCAGAATTGACTGAGAAAAGCATCTGAAGCACACAGTAACTGATTTTGAAGATGAAAATGAGCCAGTAGATTTTAACAATAATATCATTAGAAACTACTATGTTGAGTCATTTTTAGGAAATTTCAATGCACAAAAGTCACCTTTTTTGGATAACTTTGTTACTTCCTAGATTGAGAACTTTTCTCAAACATATTCTTCCAGATGTATAAATCTTGTAGATAAACCATTAGTTAAAAATTTGTTTTGGACATTATATTTTGATGGATCTAAATCCAATGTTGGTGCAAGGGCCGGCTGTATATTAATCAGTCCAGAAGGAGAAAAAACAATGCTAACATGTAGGTTATAATTTGAATGCACAAATAATACCGCTGAATATGAGGCACTAACTCAAGGTTCATATAAAGCAATAGGCCTTGATATCAAATATCTTCAAGTTTTTTGAGATTCAAAAATAGTTATCAAACAAGTAAGAAACACCATTCATTGTCTCTTTGGACATTTAAAACATTACCAATCATTAGTCCAAGATCTTACTTCAAATTTTTTAGCATTCAATGTCTCTCCTATCCCTAGACTTCAAAATGCAAGTGCTGACCTTTTGGCTAATATAGCATCCAAGCTTATACCATCAGAGGATTACAATCCAGATAGGTTTTCCATAGAATTAATTTTTCGACCATCCATTCCCGATAATGTCACCAATTGGCGAGTCTTTAATGATGACGAGGATATCATAAGCTTTTTAACATCTGAAGGGTCATATGATGATCAAATAATTGATGAGAGTGAGCATGATAATCAGTTAAAACAGAAGTCCAATGAGAATCCCATACCTAAATCTGTGGTAAAACTTGAAGATCTTTATGATCTAAAAGACATATTTAAGAAGGTTACTAATTCTAAACTCCAAAGTTCAACCTTAAGGTTTGAACTAGTAAACCTTGGAACTGATATCAAACCTCAAAACATCAATCTAGGACTTGGTCTCTCTCCTGATGAGAGATCAACCTTTATTCATTTGTTAAAAAAGTATAAAGGTATCTTTGCTTGGAACTATGATGATATCAAAACATATGATACCTCTATCATACAACACACCATTCCCATGATATCCAATGACAAACCTGTACAACAGAAATTAAGGAAAATTCATCCCAATTTAGAAAGTCAAATCAAGTATGAGCTAAATAAACTCCTTAAAGCCAAGATTATCTTTCTTGTTAGGCATTCAAAATGGGTTTCAAACTTAGTACCTGTCAGGAAGAAGAATGGTGACATTCGCATCTGTATAGACTTTAGAAATCTCAACAAAGCTTGTCAGAAGGACAATTTCCCATTACCGACTATGGAGCAAATACTGCAATCAGTAGCTGGTTTAGAACTAATGTCTTTTCTTGATGGATTTTCAAGATATAACCAAATCCTGGTTCATCCAAATGATAGATTAAAGACTACATTCAGGACTAAATGGGGAACCTATGCCTACCAGAAAATGCCTTTTGGTTTAATTAACGCAGGGGCAACTTTCCAAAGAGCTATGGATATAGCCTTCAAAGGTCTGATAAACAAAACTGTTGTCATTTATTTGGATGATATAATTGTTTATTCCAAGAAGAGAAATAACCATTTACATGACTTAAAGCAGATCTTTGAACGTTGCAAAAAATATGGAATTTCATTAAATCCAAAGAAGTCTTATTTTGCTCTAAATGAAGGTAAGCTTCTAGGGTTTATTGTATCCAAAAAAGGCATTTGTATTGATCCAAATTGAGTAAAATAAATTGCCGAAATTTCTTTACCCCCTAATAAAAAATCTATGAAGTATTTTCTAGGTCAGATAAATTTTATTAAGAGATTTGTCCCTGACTTTTCCCAAATTGTTTTACCATTACAAACCATGATTAAGAAAAATTCAATCTTTAAGTGGGGACATAACGAAAGAGAAGCTTTTGATTTAATCAAACAAGCCATTATGAATGCTCCCTCTTTAACAACTCCAAATTTTTCTAATCATTTCATCTTGTATACATTCGCTTCTGAAACATCTTATGTTGTTGTTTTAACAAAACTTAATGATCAACAAATCGAAGCACCCATCTCTTTCTTTAGTTATAATTTTCAAGGTGCTGAACTAAATTATTCAGAGGTGGAAAAGCAAGCTTTTGTTGTTTTAAAAGATGTAAAGCACTTTAAGCCTTTTCTCCTAAAAACCCATACTAAAATAATAGTCCCATTCTCAGCAGTGAGACAATTACTTATGCAAAGGGAAGTAGGAGAAAAAAGGGCAAATTGGGTAACAACTCTACAAGAATATGATATTGAAATTAAACCAACCAAAATTGTCAAGGGACAAGGTTTTTGTAGATTGCTTACAGGAGCTTCCAACCTACTAGCAGATGAGGATTCAGGTAATACTGTACACATATCAGAGGTAAGCCTAAATTATTTAGAGTCCCAATATGTTGATCTCATTTTCTACTTGAAAAATGGATATGCTCCTCCTAAACTCAATCACAAAAGAAAAGAGGCTTTAAGATTAAAAGCAAATCAATATGAAATCATTGATGATGTGTTATTCAGGAGAGATTACGATTTTGTATTATTAAGATTCCTTGAAAAGTCTGAAGCACAGAAGGTTTTACAGGAACTCCACGATGGACTAGTTGGTGGACATTTTGGAGGAGATACTACTGCACATAAGATCCTACATGTTGGGTACTATTGGTCAACCTCGTTCAGAGATACCCATGAATACGTGAGGAAATGAAAAATATGTCAAAATTCTATTCGAAGACAACGTAAACCTGCCTTACCTCTTCCACCAATCAACGTTGAACAACGGGGATTAGATATCATAGGTGAGATTGTTCCTCATTCCTCAAAGCAACATAAGTATATCCTTACAACTACAGACTATTTTACTAAGTGGGTGGAAGCAATTCCACTAAAGGTATCCAATTCTGATGCTATCATTGAATTCATTGATTAATTCATTATTACTAGATTTGGCTTACCAACTGCACTTATGTTTGATAATGCATCTTACTTTTCAAGAAATAATATGACTGAATTTTCTCTTAAGAGGGGTTTTTAAGATAAGTACTTTGCTAACTACTACCCTCAAGGAAATGGTTTAGCAGAATCAACCAACAAGAACCTCATAAGGATCATCAAAAGAACTTTTGATCAAAGCCAAAATAATTGGCATAAATCTTTAACATTTTCTTTATGAGTAGATCGAATAACCCAGAAGGCCTCAATAGGCACTTCTCCATTCAATCTAGTATATGGGAAAGAAGCTATCATCCATTCAAATCTAGCCCTTCCTTCATTAGCCATAGTCCAATTTATTGAAGAAACACCTTCTTCTTCTTTACAACTAAGACCGACTCAAATTCTTAAACTAGAAGAAGAAATGGAGAAAGCCAAATTTACACATGCTCGCCATCAACAGCTAGTCAAATCTTCTTTTGATGCAAGTTCTGTTTCCACAAAATCTTTTCAAATTGGAGATCTCGTCCTTAAATGGGACAAAGCACATGAGGAAAAAGGAAAACATACTAAGTTCCAGAAAATGTGACTTGGACCATTTAAAATTGTTGAACAAATAGGTCCATCAACATTCATATTGCAAGATTTATCAGGAATGAGAGATTCTCTTCTTGTCAATCGGCTTATTTTGAAAAAAATCTTTTCTTAGAAGATTACATCTTCTACTGTAACATTATTGCATTTACTTTTTGTGTTTTCTTAGAAAAATAATGTTAAATAGCATCACTTTTGGCTTTACAATAAAATATCTTGAAACATTTTGATCTTTCGCTTTGAAAGTAGAAATTCTTAAGGAAATGATCATAACATTTGAAAATTAGCTAAGTATCATAATAATCTGAAATTTACTTTTCCATTGAAGTTGTAAATTCTTTGAAAACCTTAACTTTATAAAATCCTTTTATTCTATTATGAGTCAAGAAAAGTTATCTTTAACAAAATAAAGACTAATTACAGTTAAGCATCTCCAACTCTAAAATTGCCATCCAAAACTCTTAAGGAGTCAATGATTCTGCCCATCAATTAACTTTACTATTTTTAGAGTATAATTCAAAAATATATTAACCTTAAAAGATAAGGGGTCATCGATCACGAGCCAACTTGTTCAAGGGGTCTCATCACGAGCCAACTTGTTCAGTTCAATTACCGGTGAATGACATTGTCACCTTCTGGTCACCAAAACATGACAATGATTTTTAGGTAATAAAAAATTGTTAAAAAAAAAAGTAAATAAAGAAAAAGAAAAAAAATGAAATATATATACTTTTGAAATTATTTCTAAAAGACTGCACTCTTATATGGATGAGATTATGAATCATTGATGGTTAAAGGTAACCCTGTTGAGGCTATGAACATCTACTGGCAGCGGTGGCTCTATGTGTGACAAATGAGTATATTAAAAATGTTGAGTTGTAAAAAGCCCCCTACTTTATCTTTACAACTAATTAAGGACTGATATATACAAAAAGGATTTTCATTTATAATAGGATATAAAAAGAATTATAATTAATTGAGTTTTTCTATGTTCAGAGTAATGTTACTTATCGAAATATTTCAAAAATATTTTTCCTTTCCTGAATTATTTTTACTTAGAAAAGTTTTAGAAATTTCACTATTATCAGAGATAACTGGTTCTTCCAGTGAATCACCAATTGATGTGTTGTGCAACATACCCCCCATTTATTTTACATAAATGACTTAGGAGATTATTGCATAAATAAATAGGGACCCTTAAAAATTTGAAAAAACATAGGAATATAGTTTAGTTTAGGGTTTTTGTGAAGAAGAAATTTGATTTTTTAATAAACAAATCCTCATTAAGCTTGAATGACTTGAATAAGGCTTACCTTAAAAGAAAACCCGACAATATCGCATATCGCAAAGTTTCAATTACCCTTTGGAAACTTGCGATTGCAATAAAAGATAGCCCCCGGGAACTATTTTAGCGGCTACAAACACCCTCCAAAATTTTGCCTTAGCTTCGTTTTGGAGCCTCCCTACCAACCATCCTCAGCAGCATGTCTTTTGTAGAAATTTTGAATAATATGACACATATTCACAGAGATTATCCTGATTATACACTTATAAGCGGAACATGCATAATACATAACCTCCTCTATGTTGATCATCAATTTACAGAAGCAGAAACATTCACAGGCGCACATAGAAGCATCAATCACACATATCAACACAGTATTTTCCCGGGGAAAGCATCTCGCTAAAAACCCCAACTATCTGTATATTATAGTGATTGAATCATGTAACAATACATAGTAAAATACTCCTCACAAGTACTCAGTACTATCTCCACATGCTACACACAATACAGCTCAGATCTGATCTCCAAATCTCCCCCGTTGCTTTCCTGCCTCCACAGCTCAATACCTGCTCAAGAATTAATGAGAATGGTTTACCAAACTCGTATTTCACCTGCAAAGAATCACTCACACTGTGTTGGACGTGAGCACAGGCTACAATTCTTGGTATTGGCCAATTCATTGGCATACTCAATCCCTCTGATTGTGCAAATCCTCATGCACAACTATAGTCACAACTGATAGCAATCTGATCCTCTAACACCTGTCCCTGCTGAACTGAACATGCACTGACATGCAACTGAGTTAACTGATGTATTCTATAGTTGTATTATGAGTTAATAACTTGTGAATTAATTAATAACTAATTCACCCAACTCATCTCTAGTATATTTGCCAGTTAGACTAAATACAACCAGTTTAACAAAGCTAAACTGAACACAACTCCATCAACTGCACCTCCAGTCCACTAAACTCAACTCACTTGAGTTCTAACTGAAGTCCTGCATGCAAATATTAGTCATCCCATAGGTAACCACGTATTTCCTTCTGGGATCTGCATGTACCACAATCGTAGCTCATCCTGAAGTGCTCCAAGAGAATAAGACAAAGTTTATAGTCTAAATATTATAATGAGACAATAATATTTGACTTTTCTATTTTTGACAGCCAGTCTAAAAATAGACTTTGATCACTCATACTGTGATCAATCATACTATGATCACCCATACTATGGTCACCCATACTGTGATCACCCATACTGTGATCACCCATACTGTGATCACTCCTGCTGTGGTCACTCCTGCTGTGATCATCCCTGCTGGGATCCAAAAATAGAACTTGCGCCATAATTTGCCTGCGGGCCCACTTAGTGAAGGCAACTCCTTTCCACTAAGCTCCATCATCTTGTTGCAATCTCAACAAGCATTTCTTGTTGCACACTTTTCAACACTCCCTCTCAACAAGAAAGGCTTCCTCTCAAACCCGATCCTGTAACTCTGGAATGTTCTCCATGCAACACATCTGGCTGGTCCACTTGCTCTGTCATCAAAGTCTATGACTGCTATTGCCTATGTCGACTGAAGACTCTGCATATCTATGCTCTTCAGTATCTAACTGCTCTAGACTCTGTCACTTTGATCTCTGACTGCATCTATGCTGCTGCTGGTTCTATCTCCCAGCATTGCATCCGCACTGCACCTCCCAACTGACCTCCATGTTGGGCTAGAAACACCCTCTGATGCTGAAGCTCTACCTGCTGCTGACAAGTGCTCCCTCTCTGACATCTGCGCTACTGCAACATCTCCATGCATCTCGCACCATTGCACACCTCTCTGTGCCACCTAGCACTGTGAAAAACACTTGTGCCCCTCGCATTGTTGCAGCCTACTAGCTATGCGCTGTCCTGGGATTCCCTGCACTATCACTCTCTCTACCGCTCCATCTACATCTGTCTCTACCCAATCAATCATTTCCTGCTACTACACATCTGGGGCTCCCGTAGCAAGGTCTCATCCAAGAGGTTGGGTACCTCAAGGATCCTGCCCCTCCTCCTTGGGACGATCACTCTATATCGCCCCACCTCCTACCTGGAGGTATGGCTGCATGTGATCCCTCAGCCCACCTGGCTCGAAGTTTCCCCCTACTGGAGGTCTCTGCATGAGTAGATGTCTCTACTCGATCTCCTCTCAGCTTCCCTTGTTGTGGCTCCTCCACAACCTCCTGAAGCTGTTGCGCCAATCATGGCTCCTCCACAATCGTCTGAGACTTCTTTTGGCTCTGCATGTTGAAAGGTAACATACCTTCCCTCTCAACCACCAAGTCTCCATCAATTGCCTCGCTGCTCAAGGCTTTGCATGCATCTTGAACCTCAAGAGCATACAGGTTCTTGACCCGTGAACCCTCCTCATGACAACGAAAGCATCGCACTTTCGATTTGTCAACCTTCTTCCCGCCATTGGAAGAACTGGATTCGGAAAGAGAACCCTTCTCCTTCCCCTTCTTCACCTTACTTGCTAAGGCACAGTTCTTCTCATCCTACATGGATGAAGAACCGTCTCTGGTGCTCCGTCTAATCTCCTCCCACACAAGATCCGACCAAAGTCTCTCCCATCTTGGCAGTTTCTCCCTTCCATTCACCAAGTCCTAGTAGCTATGCCAACTCTTAGGAAGGTCAAGGAGTGCTAGACTCACCATCCTCATCTGACAGTCACCCCCACACTTCCCAGCTCATCCCGGCATTGGGTGAACTTCGTGAGATACTGGGGCATATTGTCTCCATTCTCACACTTAATGTTTCTGAGTTTTATCTCTTGCTTTGGAATTAAATTCGAATTCCACCAGCTCAGAAACTCAACCACTTCCGATCTAGAATTCGTGAGAACAAAGTATTTCTTGTATAGAGATTGACTGTCTGGGCATTCACTGGATATCTCACCTTCCAAAAGAAGGATGAATCTAGAGGCTACCTGGCCCGATTGCAGACTCTACCTGAAGAAATAAAATGTAAACACTTTCTGAATAATAGATCCGATGATCAATCCTCGCTTGATATCCTGTAAAAATATCTTCTACAAATCAAGCAGCTCCGATACCATGTAGGAATTTTGAATAATATGACACATATTCACAGAGATTATCCTGATTATACACTTATAAGCGGAACATGCATAATACATAACCTCCTCTATGTTGATCATCAATTTACAGAAGCAGAAACATTCACAAGCGCACATAGAAGCATCAATCACACATATCAACACAGTATTCTCCCGGGGAAAGCATCTCGCTAAAAACCCCAACTATCTTTATATTATAGTGATTGAATCATGTAACAATACATAGTACAATACTCCTCACAAGTACTCAGTACTATCTCCACATGCTACACACAATACAGCTCAGATCTAATCTCCAAATCTCCCCCGCTGCTTGCCTGCCTCCACAGCTCAATACCTGCTCAAGAATTGATGAGAATGGTTTACCAAACTTGTATTTCACCTGCAAAGAATCACTCACACTGTGTTGGATGTGAGCACATGCTACAATTCTTGGTATTGGCCAATTCATTGGCATACTCAATCCCTCTGATTGTGCAAATCCTCATCCACAACTATAGTCACAACTGATAGCAATCTGATCCTCTAACACCTATCCCTGCTGAACTGAACATGCATTGACATGCAACTGAGTTAACTGATGTATTATATAGTTGCATTATGAGTTAATAACTTGTGAATTAATTAATAACTAATTCACCCAACTCATCTCTAGTCTATTTGCCAGTTAGACTAAATACAACCAGTTTAACAAAGCTAAACTGAACACAACTCCATCAACTGCACCTCCAGTCCACTAAACTCAACTCACTTGAGTTCTAATTGAAGTCCTGCATGCAAATATTAGTCATCCCATAGGTAACCACGTATTTCCCTCTGGGATATGCATGTACCACATCCGTAGCTCATCCTGTAGTGCTCCAAGAGAATAAGACAAAGTTTATAGTCTAAATATTATTATGAGAAAATAATATTTGACTTTTCTATTTTTGACAGCCAGTCTAAAAATAGACTTTGATCACTCATACTGTGATCACTCATACTGTGATCACCCATATTGTGGTCACCCATACTGTGATCACCCATACTATGATCACTCCTGCTGTGGTCACTCCTACTGTGATCATCCCTGCTGGGATCCAAAAATAGAACTTGCGCCATAATTTTCCTGCGGGCCCACTTAGTGAAGGCGACTCCTTTCCACTAAGCTCCATCATCTTGTTGCAATCTCAACAAGCATTTCTTGTTGCACACTTTTCAACATCTTTCACCGTCAAGCATATAGGCTTCAACAGTTTCCCAGTGTCTTGTCAGCCTGTGCATGTCACTTTGCTTCACTCCCCTCACAGGTTGTCTTTCTAGACTTAGACCATGTGCAAGCTAAGCAGTTCCCCCAGAAAATTGTGCAATTCTGGAGGGGAACCAACCTTCCCTCCAGAAATTGCGCAAATCAGCTAGCCAACCTGTTGAGCTCAAGAATTGCGCAAATCAGTCTGTCAGGATTCCCTCAAAAAATTGTGCAATCCTGGAGAGGCAATCACCTGCTAACCCTAGAAATTGTGCAATCCCTCTAGGACAGCTAGCCCAGCTCGCAAATTTTCATCCCAGGTTCGCACACTGATGCATAT
Source organism: Pinus tabuliformis (assembly GCA_031772625.1). NCBI lineage: Eukaryota > Viridiplantae > Streptophyta > Pinopsida > Pinales > Pinaceae > Pinus > Pinus tabuliformis. The sequence goes on along the minus strand of CM062820.1, from coordinate 349,029,577 downwards.
GCCTTTAGGTTGACCGGTTCCCTCCAGGACCGAGGAAAATTGATTTGCATGCATGGAATGCTTTCCCAAGGCAGCATGCAAAGGCATCCCTAGATTTAGGGATCCATTTTTAGTAGCTGGAGGTTACATGCAATTCTCATTTTAGAAACCTCCTCCCAAGTGTCGCTTTTCCTAGATTTGTGGCATGTGCGTCATAACCTAGATCTTATCAAAACTTATGAACCAGACGCTCAGAGCTCATTCCTCACATCGATCTTGCAGCTCTGACATCCCACATCAGATCTAGGAGTCATCGCCACATTCAGCTCAGCTGTTTCGGGGTAAGCCCGCTTTGCATGTCTTGTGTTGTGCTTCTGTCGCTTTTTGTGTTTTGGCCTATGTGAGTGTTCTTTGCTTGATTTCAATGAGCGCTTGTTGTTGTTTTTTATTTATGTTAGCTTGTAGAAGCATTGTTTCAGTTTTCGCTTGCATTTCATTGTTGTCGCATGCATGACACTGTTTTTGCACCGAAGGTCATCATTGCGGCGACTCGCTTCACACGCATGCATGTTTTCTCATTTTCTAAATCTTGCACTTGTTGTTTGCATGCATGATCGTTCACTCTTGTTTACACTCAGTATCACCATGCATTTATACTTCTCATGTTTTCATTTGCCCATCGTTGGGTCCAGGCAACATTAGCCCAGACCTTACCTTTCCCGGCTAGCATTACGCATTTATGGAAGTGAAGGCTCTGCCTTCCCTCTATAAATTGCGCAAGTCTAGCCCAGCACTGACCTCCTGGCTTGCATTCCGCAATTCTCAGAGGCCGTTCCTTGCTAGCCCCAGAAACTGCGCAATGCAGTTTTCTAGTTTGCATGTCACTGCTGACTAAAATTGTACATTGCGCAATTTTAGTCCTCAACAGGCCAAGCTAGACTGTGCATTGCACAGTTCCAGTAGTAATTCAACCTCCCGATAGCTCGAACTTTGCCTTGCGCAGTTTTGGCAGTCAGTCTCCTGGCCTCACAGTGAAAATTGCACAATCTTCATTGTCATTCACACAGGTATGTTGCATGTGAGTCCTCCAGTAACAATGTCAACTTTGAAACGGGAACTATAAACTCAAAAAGGGAACTCTGGCCAAAAAACCCCGAAAAAACATCAAAAACAGTGCTAAAAATGAAAAGTGTGTATACTGGAATGATGATTTTTTTTTAGGGGTCAATTTTGAACATGTTTTAAAAATGGCAGTGACTACGAAATTTACTACGAAATTTTCGTGCAAAATATAGCTTCAAAACAAAAGTGATGATACTGGAACAATGATTTTTTTTTAGGGTCAATTTTCAAACTTTTTAAAAAATGCTAGTAAAACCAAATTTTTATGTGCCAAACAAAGTTGTTTATGAGGAAAAAAACATATTAATGTTTTTGGTAGAATATCATTTTTCTTTCCTAAGTATAAATTCAACATGTTTTCAACCATAACATGCTAGATACAAAAGAAATTGAAATTTTTTAAACTATAGAATTAAAAAACCATGACAGTATGAACAAATTACATCACTTAATGAATTCAAAAGTCATTATTTGTATATTGAATAAAACATACATTATATCTCTAATTTAATATTGCATTGTAGATATTTTAAACAATAAAAATTATCATAATTAAGGCATATAATCCAACAACATAAAAATGCCTCATAACTTCTCATTTAACACCATATGGAAATCATTAATTTTATTTCAAGATACGATGCATACATTAGTTATATAAACTGTTTTAAACAATTATTCAAAATTACTCATATTTTTTTGCACACCATCAGAATTCACATCTTCAGATGAGTGACTAGATGCTGACGAAGATGTTCCATATTCTTCTCTTTCATCAACTGGTGCCCCATTTGAGTCCACATGCATGCCCAACATTTCAGGTTTCAAAATTCTTCTAGATCTACGACTGGTTTCAGCAGACTCCCATCTTAACATTTTTCCTTTTGGTAACAACCTTTTCAGAATCTCTATCATATTGAAGCGAAGAGTTCCTCTGTTTGTTAAATTGAAGTCATAAACAAGTATGTCAACATCCTCCAATTTTAATATGTCTGTGCGGCAGCGATTTATATTTGTACCCTTTCTTTTTATCTTTCTGCCATTTTTTTTGTCAACTACCATCTCTGGCTTATACACACCATTGAATGGGTGTGTATTTGTGGCATACCAATGTACTTCAACACTTGTAACATCCTCATTTTCTGTAAATACCTTTATAACTTTAGCAACCTAAAATGGATAACCATTGGGATCTCCATCTGCTAGCACTGCAATCATGCAACCCTCCTTAATATCTTGTACTGAACCCCTGTAAAGGTCTTCCATGGCTTCACGTTGTGCACGAGATCTTCTGGAACCAATATACATCTCTCTTTCCTCTGCCTGTGAAGAATTAATAATGCCTTGAGATTGTTGTTGTTCAACAATGTTTATTTCCTCATGTTCATTCGACCCATTTTGTGGCCAAATAAATGGATTTTTTCAAAGGTATATCTTCATTTGTTGTTGTTGAAATGATGTCACTTTGATTATTGAAAAATGACTCCCACCAAACTGAATCAACAATGTCAAATTACTCATATGTATATCTAATACATTTTTTAATTTCTTCCAGGCAAGCAGAATAATTTATATCTCTATTTTGTCTGTGTGCATTCTAAACTTCACCAACTGATTGTAATAAAAATATTTTTGATGCAAATATTGGATGATCTGGAATGAACTTCAAAAATTGCAAACCTGATAATGGTGCCCATTTTGTAGTAGTTGAATACTTCTTGCCCCATATTAGTGTTTTCCCATCAATTTTTTTGATACGAAATTGATGTTGGAAGCTAATTTCATTAAGTTGTTCAATGCATTTCCCCTCACCATATGATCCTAGAATAAACCTTCGCATATCAATAGTTTCTTCCAACACATCAAAAGTAGGCTCTGGCATGTATGATTTCTTAATACATTCAATTAGTGATGGAAAGCTCCCAACTTCCTTCCTCCTCAATGTGACTGAAAAACGACTAAATATATGATCAATATGGTCACGAGTGTGCCCAACAAGAAGGAAACCAACCTTTACCTTTTGAAAAATTCTCAATTCAATAAGCATGTTTAGATATCCAAAAACAACCTGATTTTTGTTTTCACTGCAAGTGTTGTCCAATTGTAGATACAAAACTTCAGGAAGAGTACCAGATCCATGAGAAATCACATCATGAATTATGGTTATGGTCAGATTTGCATCATTATGAATATTTGGAGCTGTGAAGTACACCCTTGGCAACATTTTCCCATTAAAGACCATACAACCGACCAAGTGAAATTGAATAAAATTTTCCTCCAGTAAATTTTTGGGTGTGCGAACAAAATGTGGTAAAAGTGTTTTCTTCTGGTCCATACCATCAATTATCAAACCCAAATATTTATTTGGATTATCATAACACTTCTTTCGATGCTTGTACAACTTCTTCCTTTCGTTTGTTTGTTGTTCGCGATTCTCCTGAAGTTCTTTGACAATTAAATCTACACAGCATAAAAGAAATTCATTAAGAAATATGTTTTCATAGTTGATGACTATACAATTTTAAAAGTTAAAGTTATGAATGCTTACCCCTTTATGACCCTTCACAATTGTCCCTTTTTTATTTAAGAGAAGCACATGTACTGCAAATCCCCATCCTTGTCTTCTTAGGAATACGGACAGTGTTGAATTTTTTTCTTTCATACCTTCACAAAATATTGATATGTAATAAACCGGCCATGTCCCTCAGCACCTTCTGCATATTCTTTGTATAAGTTGTAGATTTATCGTCTTGAAAAATTACCTGGAATATGTATTGTCTCTCTATTTGGCATACACTCTCCATACTTTGAGAAGAAATCTTTCATCCATGACATTGCAGTATTTGATAATAGCCCAAGCTATCTTTTATGACGTACTTCTGAATAAAATGTGGGATCCTTTTCCAAATTTTCTTGAATTCTTGAGAGACAAAAATCCCCAATCAAATGAAACATTTTGAAAGCTTTTCTACAGATAAATAAAGTCCTAATATGATAATCATAACCTCACAATGTAGATCGCATGCACCCAACTAAATATGAATTTTGCATGCTTTTATTCATTGACAAATATCTCTTCTTGCTTTCTAATGCAAATTTGAAATCCATATGTTTCAAGCAACCTTTTTGGCAACATTCACTTGAAATGAGAGAGCTGATAGAACTTCTTCTCGTGAGATATTCTGCTCTACCCCTTGTATAACTAGAACAACTTGCATTGATATGAAAAGGTCTGCTCCTACTCCTCGATACAATATTTCTTGGCAACATCTCCATCATTGGATCATCATTTGTATAAGGATTTTCATCATCATTAAGAGGAATGTTATCCACACTATGATCAACTCTGCTTTTCAAATATTGAATTGGAGGATATTCTTCATCTTCCTCTTCTTCAGTGCTACTGTCATAGTCCTTAGAATTTGGACTGAATGGAAAATTTGACTCGATGTTTAATGGATATCCTTCCTCATGTGCATTGTCAGTGCTACTCTCATAGTCCATAGAATTAGGACTACGTCAAAAATGTGACTGTTTACTTATTGAAGATGCTACATCTTTTCCTTTGTCACTGCTACCTTTATACTCATTAGAATTAGTACTAAGTGCATCATCCTGTCCTTCATCACCGTTGCTCTCATAGTCCTTAGAATTAGGACTAAGAGGACACTATGAAACTCCATTCTTTTGAAATTCATCATCACGCTCTTCATAACTGTTGCTCTCATAGTCCTTAGAATTAGGACTAAGTGGACACTATGACACTCCAATCTTTTGAAATTCATCATCCTGCTCTTCATCACTGCTGCTCTCATAGTCCTCAGAATTAGGACTAACTGGACACCGTGACATTCCATACTTTTGAAATTCACCATCATGTTCTTCATTGCTACTACTCTCACAGTCCTTAGAATTAGGACTAAGTGGACACTTTAACACTCCATTCTTTTTAAATTCATTATCACGCTCTTCATCACTGCTGCTCTCATAGTCCTTAGAATTAGGACTAAGTGGACACTGTGACACTCCATTCTTTTGAAATTCGCCATCATGCTCTTCAAAATTGTTGCTCTCATAGTCCTCAGAATTAGGACTAAGTGGACACCATGACACTCCATTCTTTTGAACTTCACCATTATGCTCTTCAAAACTGCTGCTCTCATAGTCCTCAGAATTAGGACTAAGTGGACATAGTGACACTCCATTCTTTTGAACTTCACCATCATGCTCTTCATCACTGTTGCTCTCATAGTCCTTAGAATTAGGACTAAGTGGACACCATGACAATCCATTCTTTTGAAATTTGTCATCAAGCTCATCATCATTGTTGCTTTCATAGTCCTTAGAATTAGGACTAAGTGGAATCTGTGACTCTTTATTTATTTGAAATTCTCCATCCCCTCTTTCATTAGTGCTGCTCTCATAGTCCTTAGAATTAGGACTAAGTGGAAGAATTGACTTTCTATTCATAGTGGAAGAATTCCTGCTATATTCATCAATATGAATAGAGTTGTTACGCGATGAAGATGTTGATGGTGTATAAATCGAAGCATCACTATCAGAACAATACATCCCTTTCAAATAGAAGATGTTCAATGATACAAATGGAGAGTCTCCTAAAAATATTATATAGCTTAGAGAATGAAATTTTCCCTCCAAAAAGTTTCGCGAAAATATTTCCCTCCAAAAAATTTCGCGAAAATATTTCCTTCCAAAAAGTTTGTTAGATTTATTTACCTTCATTATTTTATTCTACAATTTATTGAAAAATGTAAACTAAATTTTTTTATGCAATAAATCATTAAAATTAAAATTGTAAACTACAACTTCTACATTAATTATTTTAATAGTTAAAGTATATAATATTTACTAAACAATTGAATATTTTTTTTAATATTTATAATATATTCTAAAACAAATTAATCTCACATTCTACTCGTTGTAAAACAATTCTACAATATTCGCTTTATAATATTTTAAAACAAATTATCCCACATTAACCGTACAGTAAAACATCTTTGTAATTTCACTTATATACTAAATTTCATTATCACTATTACTCACATCACATCCAGGTTTTCTGAAGTTCGTTGAAATACTTGTGAATTTGTGGAGCAGCTACATTGCTATCAACAACATATTCAACAAAGAATTCTCGCAATTGAAAGGTAAGTTAAATTTTTTTCCTTGAAAATTTTCATATATATATATATATATATATATATATATATATATATATATATATATATATAACTTTTCTAAGCCAAAATAGCAATTAAGTTTGTCGCGGGCATGGTGGGCCCGACCAAACTCAATCGCCCAACAGCTGTGGGCGGGCCACCATGGCGTCACGGGGTGGGCGGACGAGCGGGGCTGCAGCGCCCACCCCGACGGCCTGCCGACTGTCGCGGGGGTTGGGCAATTCTCAAAATCGCCCAACCCCCCTGGCAGGTGGGCGGGCTGTTGGGGTGAGCGCCGCAGCCCTACCCACCCCCACACCCCACACCCCTACCCCCCCCCCCACACCCTCACCCCTTCACCCAGACCCCGCCCCCTTGCCCCCTTACCCTGTCCCCCCTCACACCCACCCGCCTCTCCCCACACACCCACCCACCTCCCCCCCCCAGCGGGCAAGCAGGGCTGCAATCACCCAACCCCCGCGGCAGGTGGGCATGCCGCCGGGGTGCGCGCCGCAGCTCTACCTGCCCCAACACTCCCTACCCCCCCCACACCCTCACCCCCTCCACCTAGACCCCGTCCCCTGCCCCCTTACCCCGTCCCCCCTCACACCCACCCGCCTCTCCCCACACACCCACCCACCTACCCCCCTCCCCCCTGCCCCACACACACACACCCACCGTACCCCCGCCCCCTCACACCTCGCCCACCCTTCCACCAGCCATCCCCACACCCGGCCTCCCCCTCACTCGCCCTCTCCCACTCTACCCTCGCCCCCTCACACCCCACCTACCCCCACCCCCTCACATCTCACCCACCCCCACCCTGCCCACGCCCACCCTTCCACCTGCCATCCCCACACCTGCCCCCTCACCCGCCCTCCCTGCCCATGCCCTCCCCCTCACTCGCCCTCCCCACCCATCCTTCCACTCGCCCTCCCCCTCCAACCCTTCCACCCACCCTCCCTCGCCCCTCACCCGCCCTCCGAGCCCACACCTGCCCCCTCACCCGCCCTCCCTGCCCATGCCTGCCCCACCTGCCCCACCTGCTCCACGCCCTCCCCATCCGTCCACGCCCGCCCCACCCGCTCACCCCAGGCAGCCAGTCTGCCCGCCAGGCTGGTGGCTGGGCGATTCTGGGAATCGCCCAACCACCAGCTGGGCTGGCGGGCGAGTCACCGGGGTGGCATCGGCCTAGCCACGCCACCCTAGCGGCCCGGCTGGTGGTTGGGCAATTTTGGTGGCACCGGCCTAGCCGCGCCACCCCGGCGGCCCGACTGGTGGCTGGGCGATTCTGGTGGCACCGGCCTAGTCGCGCTACCCCGGCGGCCCAGCTGGTGGCTGGACGATTCTGGGAATCGTCCAGCCACTAGCCGGGTGGGTGGGCAGGCCATTGAGGTGGCGCCAACCCTGGCTGTGCCACCCCGGCTACCCGACCGGCTGGTGGGTGGGCGATTCTGGGAATTGCCCAGCCACTGGGCGGGCGGGCGGGTGGGTCGTTGGGGGTGGCGCCAGCCACCAGCCAGGCGGGCAGGCGAGCCGCCGGGGTGGTGCGGCCAGGGCTGGCGCCACTGAGAATCGCCCAGCCAACAGCGGAGCAGGCGGGTGGGCTGCCCCTCCCCCTCCCCCTCCCCCTCCCCACGCACCCACTCGCCCTCCCTCCGCCCGTCCGCCCACCCACTTTTCCCTCCCTCCGCCTCCCCGCCCACCCACTCTGCCCTCCCCAGTTGGCCTCCCCCTCCCCGCCCGCCCTGCCTCCCTATCGCCGCCCACCCGCCCTGCCCTGCCTCCCCCTCCTCGCCCGGCCACCCCGTCCGCCCTCCCCGCCCGTCCACCCACTCCACCCTCCCTCCCCCTTCCCACTCGGCCTCCCCATCCCCGATGTCACGCCCCTACACTTGTGGTAGTCTTTCAACCGCTTATAGCGAGGTGTGGCACTACCAATCGTTTTATTTTCACCAATACTTACAATTGTAGATTACACCTAACATTCCACTTATCCTACTTAGTTTGTGTTTCGCAACCAAGTATTATTAATGTGTTCCTTTATACAAGTGAAAGCCCATAACATTCACATAACAACATTATACAATAGAAATGCCCAACAGTATAAAGGGAGGGGCAACTTCCTGCAATATGAGTCTGCCCGAATCAATATATTATACAATCTTCAATGTTACAAAGCTTTACAAGTTAAATCTTGGGAAACCCCAAATTTACACTTAGCCAAATTTCCAACTTCGGCAAACTCGGTTGCCCAGCTCGTCGACACCTCCGCACGGTTGTCGCACGACTCACCAACCCTTCGTTCACCTTATCGCACGATCATGTTGTTTGCCCAACTTGGGCACGCCTCCAAGTCGCCACACACAGGTGCCTCTGCCCGAGACACACCTTTGTTCACAATCTCAACACATCACCAAGTCACACCGCGCACACTTGCACGACGGGCGGGCGCTCACCCGAGTCACCCAAGAACCCATGCAAAGTCGTCGCACAAACCGGGCGCCCACCAACGTTTCACCATTGGGCGCTCCCACACATCACCCGTGCCCCACACACTTCGTGCACGCCTATCTCCAACCGGCGGGCGACCCTGCCCGCTCCCTTCACCCAAACCAAGAGATAACACTAACTCCGTGTGGTCTTGCCCAAGAACGGGCGCATCTCCGACTGCGCCTTCCTTCTTTGCTGCGCCCACACCTTGTATTTGCGCACTCCCTTTCACATGAGCGAAGTTCGTATGTGTTTTGAGCGATGACCGATGGATCCAAATGCCTCCACACCACCAATATATATGGGCGATAGGCAAGGTCGTGGCTGCCCAGCCGACCTGCCTACGCCTTCAACCTCCACGCAATATGCGTCAATATTCATGTTGGCCTCCTTCCAAACGCTCCTAAGTCAAGTCGCCTTGCCTTCATTTGTTGGTCGGCCCGTGGGTTGAGCCACCCGCTCCCCACGCCTATAAACAGCTCGCCCTCTTCTGTTATGCGCATAACTCCACGCACATGTGAATCTGAGCTTGCACCTTATGCCGTAGCGATGTTCGTTCAAGCCTCCAACCGCACGCGCTCTCCATCTGGTCACGGTCGCACTTCAGCGGAACTATAGGTCCTTACATCCTCCTCCACCTGAAGTCGTTTTCGTCCCCAACAACATACCATCCTGGTAGCTATCCACCAAGATCAACAATGTTTGTCTCATCCATGATGTCAACTCCTCCACATACTGCAACGATCTCTGCAACATATGTAGAACCATTGTCTCCATCATGTCTCGTCCCGGCAACCTTCTATCACCAAGATCACCATACCAAGGTATACACCCCATCGGTATGTCATACATCGGAAGTCATCTCAATCCATGACCATCAACCATCCTGTCACAATCTCCACATGCTGCTCCCCATCGCGAAAGGCTGGTCCCTCCATCTCAAGCTACATGCTTCCTGCAATCTCTCATGTCGACCTCATCATGTATCGTCCTCATGTGAACTGCTGCCATGATACTCCAACACAATGCTAACACATCTCTGCACACTTCGCAACCCCATGTTTGAACTAGTCGGGTGATCAGTCCAACTGTCATGCTCAAATCATGAGAGTGAACATCCTCATGCCACCATCAGTCGTTTCTCAGAACATCCCTGTCACATCCTCAACTCGATCAAGAATCCATCTCCATATAAGTGTAAGCCATGCTCAGGTCCATGAATTAGTCCTCATCTCATCTGCAACATGCTGTCCATGATGTCTAGTACTAATGTGTTGCATGAAATCAGCCACATCTACCCCAACATCATCATCCATATGTGTATCTCCTCAATATGAAAAGATCATCTCATTAAATTCCGACTCTCGATGTGCCACATCCAGGTCCATGAAGCAACCTCCATCATATCTGCAATATGCCATCCCTCAAGTCTGCCATAGGAACAAGTATACACCTTTCTCATCTATCCATGTGTTGCCCATGATCATAGATCAATCAACTCTCATGTGTCAAGTGGTTAAGTCTCGGCTCAACCCATCCCCAAGTGTTGTCACCAAGGCATCATCGTCGTTATAACTCCATCACTCCAAAGTGTCTCATATTGATCCTCCACATCAAGTCACTCTTTCAAGCCATTCCCATACATGTACTTGAAAGTATGCACCCCATCCTGCATCAAAGTCTCTGACCTCAGCTCCTCAATGCATCAGATCCTCTAAGTCCACCATATATGAAGTCCCTAAAAGTCACAACCTCATGTCATCATGAGCTCCATGAGTCATCTCCAACCAACATCTCAGCAAGCATACAAGTCTCGGCCCCAAGGTCTCTGCAAGATGCCTCAGCTCTCTATCTCGTAGGAATGCTCCATAGTCTACTCACAACTCCATCCAAATCCATGGCCTTGTTGTACAAGAGTGCACAACCTCTCCATTGGCTCATAAATAAAACATCTCCATGTCACACCAACAAATCTACCTGCACAACATCCTTGCCCTGTCACTCCTCATTGGATGCCCATAAGTGACATCTCTACAAGTGCTCCTACATAATGTCCCTGCATAAGACTGCTATGCTCCATGTTTCCAACCTGATGTCCATGACTAAGTTGCCCATGTAGTCCAACCAAGTAGACCCATCACAACAATCGGTCATCCCCATCTAAGTCTGCAATCTTCGGTCTAGTGAACTTGGTCACCCAACCATATCATCATCACATGAGTCTCTCCATCATAGCTCCCCCACTAAAGGTTCCACCAAGACTTGCTCTTGGTCTCGGCCATGAGAAATCCACCCAAGCAACTCAAGTGTGTGCCCTCCAATAACCTGTCCATGAGTCATGCCGGGCACTTAGCCAATTCTCCATTTGGCTAAAGCATGACCCAATCCTCCACAACGATCATCATGTTCCTCCCTTGTCATGGGCCTTTGCACCTTCTACCATAAGGTCACAAACAACCCCAACAAGTCCTGCAACAATCAACAATCCTTGCTTCTCCATACAAGGTCTCATCATAGTCATCCATGGTAAGATGCTCCCTTGCATCGGCAAACTGATTTTGCCTTTCCCTGCATACGGTCCATCTACAAAATGCTCAAATGAAACACAAGTATCAATATTACTTACATCATCATCATGAGGCTCCTCCATGTGAGTATCCTCATCCATCCATGTCTGCACATCCTCAATCATCACAGCTTCCTCTTCCTTGTCAGCACAATCTGTAACTTCATCTTGCTCCATTGTCCAACCAAGTTGAAGAAGTTCGTCTTCAACATTTTTTTCCAAGACTTCAAGTTTATCTCGAATCCGGGGATTCTCTTCTTTCATCCGCTTCAACCTGTATAAGGTAAGCAAGAGCTTCCCTTCGCATTCTTCCAAACCTACCATGCCTTGTCGTTCAGCTTGGTCCAAGCACTAAGCTTCACCTCTGCTAAACATGTTTCACCATTCACCTGAATCACCCTGATGTTCCACCTGTTACCTGCAAAACTTGAACTATCTTCCAAGTTTTCGGCCTTTGTAGAATCAGCTCCTTGATTCAGTTCACCAAGTTTCCTGCAAAACTTGGACCAGCTCTGATACCACTGTCACGAAGTGCAGGTGTGTATTAGCTTCAATGCTTCAACACCAGTACCAGCTCCCCGGCACTAGCTCTCCATCATAGACCGGCTTCACCCACTGTGAACCTGCTCTGATACCACCTGTCACACCCCTACACCTGCAGTAGTCTTTCAAACGCTTATAGCGAGGTGCGGCACTACCAATCGTTTTCTTTTCACCAATACTTACGATTGTAGACTACGCCTAACATTCCACTTATCCTACTTAGTTTGTGTTTCGCAACCAAGTATTATTAATGTGTTCCTTTATACAAGTGAAAGCCCATAACATTCACATAACATCATTATACAATAGAAATGCACAACAGTATAAAGGAAGGGGCAACTCCCTGCAATATGAGTCTGCCTAAATCAATATATTATACAATCTTCAATGTTACAAAGCTTTACAAGTTAAATCTTGGGAAACCCCAAATTTACACTTAGCCAAATTTCCAACTTCGACAAACTCAGTTGCCCAGCTCGTTGGCACCTCCTCACCGTTGCCGCACGACTCACCAACCCTTCGTTCACCTCGTCGCATGATCGTGTTGTTTTCCCAACTTGGGCGCGCCTCCAGGTCACCACACACGGGTGCCTCTGCTCGAGACACACCTTTGTTCACAATTTCAACACATCACCAAGTCACACCGCGCACACTTGCACGATGGGCGGGCGCTCACCTGAGTCACCCAAGAACCCGTGCCAAGACGTCGCACAAACCGGGCGCCCACCAACGTTTCACCATTGGGCACTCCCACACATCACCCGGGCGCCACACACACCGTGCATGCCTATCTCCAACCGGCGGGCGACCCTGCCCGCGCCCTTCACCCAAACCAAGAGATAGCACTAACTCCGTGTGGCCTTGCCCAAGAACGGGCACATCTCCAACTGCGCCTTCCTTCTTTGCTGCGCCCACACCTTGTATCTGCGCACTCCCTTTCACATGAGCGAAGTTCGCATGTGTTTTGAGCGATGAGCAATGGATCCAAATGCCTCCACACACCACCAATATATATGGGCGGTAGGCAAGGTCGTGGCTGCCCAGCCGACCTGCCTACGCCTTCAACCTCCACACAATATGCATCAATCTTCATGTCGGCCTCCTTCCAAACGCTCCCAAGTCAAGTCGGCTTGTCTTCGTTTGTTGGTCGGCCCGTGGGTTGAGCCACCTGCTCCCAACGCCTATAAACAGCTCGCCCTCTTCTATTATGCACATAACTCCACGCACATGTGAATCTGAGCTCGCACCTTATGCTGAAATGTTGTTCGTTCAAGCCTCCAACCGCGCGTGCTCTCCATCCGGTCGCAGTCGCACTTCGGCGGAACTGCAGGTCCTTACACCCGACCTCCCTCCCCGCCTACCCACCCCGCCCGCCCGGCCTCCCCACCCCACCCACCCTCCCACCCACACCTTATGCCGGAACGTTGTTCGTTCAAGCCTCCAACCGCGCGTGCTCTCCATCCGGTCGCGGTCGCACTTCGGCGAAACTGCAGGTCCTTACACCCGACCTCCCTCCCCGCCTACCCACCCCGCCCGCCCGGCCTCTCCACTCCGCCCACCCGCCCGCCCACCTGTCCTCACCCACCCCGCCCACCCTCACCCACCCCGCCCTGCCCCGCCCACACGCCCCGCACTCACCCACCCTCACCCAGCCCACCCCACTCACCCACCCGCCCTCGCCCGCCCCACCCTCGCCCACCCGCCCGCCCATCCTCATCCGGCCCGCTCCGCCCACCCGTCCCCCGCGCTCGCGTGGCCCGCCTCACCCACCCACTCATCCACCCACCCTCACCCGCTCGACCACACCCGCTTGCCCTCACCCGACCCGCGTCGCCCACCCACCTGCCATCGCCCACCCACCCACCCTCCCCTTCCTGCCCTCGCCCCCGCCCTCACCCAACCCCCCGCCCACCCACCCGCCTCCCCGCCCCACCCCGCCCACCCACCCACCCTTGCCCGACGCGCCCCGCCCGCCCTCGCCTGATCGCTTGCGCCCGCACCCGCCCACCCGCCCATCCTGACCCGGCCTGCCCTCGCCTGCCCCAC